>CM053754.1:51321782-51334056 GCA_028658305.1 Pachyuromys duprasi
GGATGGAAGGGAAGGAGGTCATCCCCTGTTGGTGGACTTGGAGGGGGCGGGGAGGAGGGAGATGAGGGAGGGAGTGGGAAGGTGAGAGGGAATGGGGGAGGGGGCTACGCCTGGGATTCAAAGTACCTAACCTGTGATTGAGATAAAAATAAATTAATTAAATTAAAAAAAAAGAAAATATTTTCTGGGCCTTGGAGGAGGGAATCATCTTTTTCCTCTATTCCTATTATTCTTAGATTTTGTCTTTTCATGTTGTCTTGGATTTCTTGGATGGTCTGTGTCAGGAATTTTTTAGATTTAACATTTTCTTTGACGGATACATCTATTTCTTCCATTGCATCTTCCATACCTGAGATTCTTTCTTCCATCTCTTGTATTCTATTGGTTATGCTTACCTTTGTAGTTCCTGTTTTCTTCCCTAAGTTCTTTCTCTCCAAAATTTCCTCCATTTGTGTTTTCTTTAATTTTTCCAATTTTATCTTTAGATCTTGAGCTGTTTTGTTGATTTCCTTCACCTATCTGACTGTATTTTCCTATTTTAACTTCAATTCGTTCAGGTTTGTTTGAACATTCCTCTGTTTCTTGTATTTCTTTCAATGATTTAAGTATTTCCTCTCTAAGGGCCACAAACTGTTTGGCTGCAACTTCCTCTATTTCTTTACGGATGGCCATAGTTTGTTTGTCTTTATCTTCCTCTGTTTCTTTATGGATGGCTATAATCTATTTGTCTTTATCTTCTTCTAGTTCTTTATGAATTTTATTTGTTTCCTCTATCATCCTCTTCATAAGCATAGATGTTAGGTCATCTTTTTGAATTTCAGTTATGCTGGGATGTCCAGGGCTGCTTGTCCCTGGATAACTGGATTCTGGAGATGCCATATTGCCTGTCTTTTGTTGGTTGAGCTTTTAAGATGGCCTCTACCCATTGGGCTCTCTTAGGTGCTGGGTGTTAGTTTCTGATGGTTCCTAGAATCCTGTGTTGGAGAGAATCCCCTTGGCAGAAAATGGTTTTTCCTGGAAGAAGCCTCCTCAGTTTTTGGGTATGGTCACTGAATGGCCGTTGTTTTTCAGGAATTGCCACAACACACCTCAGGCCTACAGAGCTGAGTGGTAGCTGTGGTCCTTGTTAGTCAATAGGGCTCTCCTCTCACCTGGAGAAGTCCTGGGGACAGCTGCCCTGCTTCTAGGTTTCTTGCTGTTAATTTAGTGAGCTGCTGTTATTACCTGGGTGCCCGTGGTTGATCAGTTTAAATAGGGATAACTGGTTGCCCCTTGGAGCAGTATCTGGAGTTGATCTCAGGGATCTCAGGCTTCTGTAGAGCTGAGGTTGGAGCTCTATGCCCCAGTACCCAAGCAGTAGTCAGAGAAGGTGAGTTCTGCTCTCATACGTGCAGCTGGAGACTAGAGTCAGGAGCCTGTAGATAGCCAGAAACTTTTCCGAAGCTAGGTGTCCTGAGGTAGGGCCAGATGTTTCCTCCACCATGAGGTTTTCTCCCAACAGGAAGGCCCAGTCTGTGGTGTTTGGGGTAGCCTGTAGAACATGCAGGCACTGGCGAGTGGTGGCTCTTGGTGCCTGGGCAAGAAACTGAGACCTTTTCCCTTCAATTTTCCCATGTGTGGTGGTCTTGGTGGTCGTAGTGGGGTGTCAGCTGAGTGCTCTAAGCTGTCTCCCTTCCTGTGGGGTTTTCTTCCGACAGGGATTCCCACTCTCTGATGCCCTGAGGGGCACAGTTCTGTCTGTGAAGGAGAGTCAGGCACACAGCAGGTCTCTGGGCTGGCAGCTTCTGCCCGCTGGTCTGCGGGACCTTTTCCAGGGCTATACTGGGTGATCTAAGTCAGTCCCCATTTGCTTCCAACTCCACAGGGAAACCCAGTCTGATTCCCTGGGTCACACAGTTCTGTCTGAGGAAGAGTCAGGCAAACAGCAGGTCTCTGTGCTCATAGCTGGAGCCCTGCTCAGTGCTGGAGGTGAGTGCCTGCTAGTCTGCAGGACATTTCCCAGGGAAAGACTGGGTAACCTGAGGTCAGTTCCATTTCCTTCCTTCCCTGTGGGTTTTTCTCACGACTGGGTCTCCCAGTCTCTGGTGTTTTTGTGCTGACCATTCAGCCTTGGGAGGTCATCAAGACACACAGTCCTGTGGCTCTGGTCTGGCGACCGAGTGCCTGCGTGACCCGGGATCTCTTCCAGGTTCTGGCTGGGTGACCTGAGAGTGGACCCAACTGATTCCCACACCGTGGAGTTTTCTCTCTCCTGGGAAACCTGATTGCTGGTGTTTTAGGGCCTGGAGTTCAGTCTCTTGGTCGCTGAACTGACGATGCTGTCCTGCTCCTCAGATGCAGTGTCTTCCTGGTGCCACCATCTTGCCTTCTGAGAATCATTTTTAAGATTGGTTAAATCTGGTTTCCTATATTGTAAGTCTAGTCAACCCTAAAATAAATACTTTGTTGTTCTTAACTAGGCTGAATTTATTCTATATCAACAAAACCAACCAAGTTATAGGAGAATGGTCAATGTGAAAACTTTATCTATTTGGTAAATATACGACTCAATCTTCATGTTTGCAGATTGAGATAATAGTATCCATAGGCTATAACATAGCTCAGTAATAGAATGTTTGCTTAGCAAACCAAGACTGTGGATATGATTTAATTCCTAGTCAGGGATGGGGTTAGGGGGAAAGGGGGGCAGAGGGAAAGGAGTTCAAGGAAAGGAGGCAAGAGGAAAGGAAAGAAAGGAATGCAGACAAGTTATAGTTTGCTGTGTAGTGTCTCATAAAACAATTTTTGCATGTGTTAATTCTTTTATAATCTCTAAAATAACCCTACAAAATGCATACTACTTTTTTTCTTTTTGTCATTGTTTTTAATTGTTTTTTTGTTTGTTTGTTTGTTTTCTCGTGACAAGGTGTCTTTGTGTAGCCTTAGCTGTACTGGACTCACTTTGTGAAACAGGCTGTTCTCAAACTCATAGATTCCAGCCTGCCTCTACCTCCCTAAGTGCTGGGAATACAGGCCTATTCAACTATGCCAGGCTCTAAATGTATACCCACTTTACAGATAAGAATCTTAAACAAGAAAAGGCTAAGTGCTATCTTAGGGAACACTGACCAAGCATATACCTCCTGCTCCCTACCTAGATGGTAATTCTTCCTCCTCTCATTGACAGTTGTTTGTGGGGTTTTGTTGTTGTTGTTGTTGTTGTTGTTGTTTTACTAGATTACCCAATTATTGTAGACATACATAGGTATCAATAACGTAGAAAAACCACACAACTTCCTGGAAAAAGAAATTATACATCCTGAGACTGTAATTGTATAGAACACATTGGGTTGAGAGGAACGTGTAGAACATCAGCAATTTCCCCTCACAATCATTATGGTAGCATAAACTAAAATGCATCTATGTAGCCTGAAAACTTGACTAACAGGCAAGTGATTGTCCTTTTGGGCCCATGACAACATCTTACATCAAAGCTTCATTTGAACTATGCTATAATTTAGCTAACTGTCTACTCAGACCTAGCTAACAAAACCACTATAAGTATTTAAACAGAAGACTGGTACCAGCTCCTAAAACCAGCACCATATTCTAAAGGCCAAGGAATATGGGCTCTGTAGAATCAAACCCCTGAGGGTGCAGGGCTTTCTGTGGTCATGTATTGCCCTTAAACATTCCAAACATCCTAATCTCAACAGTATCATCTCACACATACTCACACACACAAACATATCTAGTATACTGAAATCACCAAACCTCTGGGGTTAATCAGGTATAAGAACAGAAAAGGAAAAGAGTACTTTAGCCCTCATCCCTCTGGAATAATCCTCACAAGCATCACCCAGCCGAGAAGATTCCTAATTAAGGTCTCAGAATGAAAAGTGACTTCCACTGCCCTCTCCAGCCTCAACATAGGATACAAATAAACTCTTAGCAAATGTATTTCACCATCTCCTTTTATTGTTCTGATGTAAATCAAAGGCAGACAAACAAGCTGATATGTGGACACTTAAAAAACGTCTCCTTAAAAAAGGGAGTTCCTTCAACTTTCCTTGTCATCGTTACTGTTCAATTTGTTAAGAGTTAACCTTTGAGATTACTTTCTCATTCACCATTCTGAGTTGGAGAAATATTCCCACCAGCAAATTAGTATGTACTAATAGTACCATTGGACATAAAATTCCATGTGTGAGCTTCAAACACAAGACTATACATTAAAGAAACATAACGGTAAATTGTAGGAAATTTTGAGGTATAAATTACCACCCAATATGTGACATAGTGGTCATTGCCACCAACACTTTGAGGCTGAAGCAGGAGGATAGCCAGGTGAAAGCAAAGCAAGCCTATGATATGTCAAGGCTACACTTCAAGATGATATCTCAGAGTAAATGGAAAAAGTGAATAAATAACCCTTCAGTAGCCTCTCTCTCTGTCCCTGCACCCCACTCTTTTTTCCTGCCTCCCATTTTAGAACTGCTCTTTCTGCTTCGAGCCTACCACTGTGGCTCTCATAGGCCTAGCTTCACTGCTACAAATACTTTTTTGTAAAAGTAACCTTAAAATTTAATGTTTAGTTCTAAGTAATTGCTAATTTCTTTTAAAAAGTCTAACAAATTAAATATTGAGGAATGAATTTAATTAAATACATCTCTGAATTAAAACATAGAGGAAGATTTCAAAAATATTTATTATTAACTAGTGACTATATAATTAGCTATTTGAAAACACTGTTGATCTGATGGACAGAACAAAATTACTTTCTAATTAAAATTACACTAATGAGCATATTGCACAGAACTAATGAATTACTCAAAGCTTTTCAATTAGGAAATAAATCAAATGACTTTAGAATAAATCATTACACCCATCCATTTCAGAGAAGTCTAGCTCAAGAGCTCTTTTCACCTGCACATCTCCTCTTTCTCTTATATAAAGGAACTAGAAATGTATAGGCACATCAGCCCTTAACAGAAGACTGATTGCTGGCCAAATGCTCAGCAAGCACAGCAGATTAAGATGAGAGGAGTTTAAGCAATTTAAAATATTCATTCACATGAATACTGAACACTTACTATGTTCTGCTTACCACTTGCATTGTCCATAAGTTCACTGTCCCTGCTGTCTATGAGTTAAATTTTAGTTATAATCAGAAGTCATAATATCTAAGCCTGTTCCCTTTCTCCACAAAGTTCCACCGTAACTGGCAGAGTCTTCACCAGTGGCTATGTCTAAGCTGTGCCCTTGCTCCTGTATTATTTGATTCTGTATCTTTTCTCCGTGTATCTTTAAAACCACACACCAGAGGCTAGAAAGATGCCTCAGTGATTAAGAGCATTAACTGCTCTTATAGACTAGAGGTCAGTTCTCAGCACCCATATTAAGAGACTCACACTACCTATAACTTCGCTTCCAGAGGATATGATTCCCTCTTCCACCCTCTGAGGGATGTGTCACACTGTCAATATGCACACTGGCACACACACAAAGGGAAATAAATCATTGAGAAATAAGAATAAATAAAAAGCCACAGGCCAAATGAATTTGACTGAGTGCCACAAAGGTAACTCTTCTCCCGTGTGGATGCTGTGATGATATTCTAATGAAGATAGCCTACACTGATGAGCTGCTTAACAGAAAACTATTTTTGTTTGTTGGCGGTTTTTTGTTTCTTTGTTTCTGAGACAGGTCCTTACTCAGTAGCCCTGGCTGGCCTGGAAATGAATACGTAAACCAGGCTGATCTCAAAACTGTAGACATCAGCTACCTCTACTTCCCAAATGCTGGAATTAAAGGCATGCACTACCATGCCTTTCTCCACAAATAACTTCATCATGAGTAATAAAAATAAAAAATAAAATAAAATATAAAAATAAAAACACAATCTAAACTTGTCCATGTAATCCTGAATACTGACTGAAAAAAATCCAAACTAAAATGGTTTTCTCATAAATCATTCGTGTACGCATATTTATATGCACACACAGAGGCCTGAGGTCACACTGAGTATTTTTCTCTGATGCTCTTAACTGAAGCTAGAGCTTTTCAATCATCTAGACTAGATCACCAGCCTGATTTGTGAATGTGCCTATCTCGTCTCAGGCAGTGCTGGAGTTGGTCACCAGGCTACACCATTCTCAACCTTTATATGGGTGCTGAGTATCCAAAGTGAAATCCCAGAAGGCCCCTTAATGACTGCTCTATCCTCACAGACCCTACGTTTCTTTCCAAATTAGTTTCTTTTATTTTAGACATTAGACAAGGAATTGGCTAGATAAATACTGCAACTTAAAATGTAGAAGTAAATTCATATAATAAATTCTATTTCACTGTAAGATTAAAAACAAGTGCTTTCTAATTTCTCTTGATATTTTCCTAGGATTTCATAGTTTCTTAATACTCGATGTCTTTTGATATAGATATAATAGCACTATAGATATAATAGATAAAATAGATATAGATATAATAGCACTAATTCATTCTTGCAGAGAGTTTACTTGTTCATCTTAAATATTGTCCTTATTCTCTGCAATCGTTTGAAATCATAGACTGTGGGCTAGAGAGATGGCTCATGGCTTAAGATCACTTACTGTTCTTGCAGAAGACATGGATTCAGTTCTTGATGCCTAGATCAGAGAGCTCACAATGCTCTCCAGTTCTGTGGTATTTAATACCGTCCAGGCTCTATTGATACATATAATATGCATAAATTACACAGACACACACACACACCAATAAAAATTCAGTTTTCTAAAGGAGGCATTGAAAATACTGAAACAAGAAGGATTGAATGAGATGGAAATGAGAGCGCAGTGTAGAGCAGAAGTATGAAGAGGGTTAACTAACATTAAAGACCTTTAAAGGAGGTCATATGGACTATTCTGGAAGGTTTCTAAACTATGCAAATATATAAAAGGAGTTTTATGGAGTTGCACTTTAACTAGGAGACAATGCCTCTCTCAGTTAACATAGGCTATCAGATTAAAAAGTGCAATGTCAAGATAGGTAATCTCTTTTTAAGTTGTTGGTCAATGATGTCCCAGTTTACATTCCCACCAGCAATGGAGGAGGGTTCCCCTTTCTCCACAACCTCTCCAGCATGTGTTGTCATTTGAGTTTTGATCTTAGCCATTTTGATGGGTATAAATTGAAATCTCAGGGTCGTTTTGATTTGCATCTCTCTGATGGCTAAGGACGTTGAGCATCTCTTTAAGTGTTTCTCTGGCATTCTGTATTCCTCTACAGAGAATTCTCTGTTTAGCTCCGTACCCCATTTTTAATTGGATTGCTTGATTTATTGCTATTTACCATCTTTAGTTCTTTATATATTCTGGATATCAGCCCTCTGTCAGATATAGGGTTGGTAAAGATCCTTTCCCAGTCTGTAGGCTGTCGTTTTGTTCTGACAACAGGGTCTTTTGCTTTACAGAAGCTTTTCAGTTTCATGAGGTCCCATTTATTGATTGTTATTCTTAGAGCCTGTGCTGTTCGTGTTCTGTTCAGGAAGTAGTCTCCTGTGCCAATGAGTTCCAGGCTCTTCCCCACTTTTTCTTCTAACTGATTTAGAGTATGTGGTTTTATGTTGGTCTTTGATCTACTTGGACTTTAGCTTTGTGCAAGGTGATAAATATGGATCTATTTTCATTTTTCTGCATGTAGACCTCCAATTGGACCAGCACCATTTGTTGAAGATGCTGTCTTTTTTCCATTGAATTGTTTTGATTTCTTTGTCAAAAATTCATTATTCCTAGGTGTGTGGGTTCATTTCTGGGTCTTCTATTAGGTTCCATTGATCCACTATTCTGTTTCTATGCCAACACCATGCGGTTTTTATTACAATTGCTCTGTAGCACAGCTTGAGATCAGGTATGAAGATACCTCCAGATGATCTGTTGTTGTACAGGATCGTTTTGGAGATTCTGGGTTTTTTGTTTCTCCATAAAAAGTTGAGAATTGTTCTTTCAAGGTCTGTAAAGAATTGTGTTGGTATTTTGATGGGAATTGTTTTGAATCTGTCGGTAGTTTTTGGCAAAATGGTCATTTTCACTACGTTATTCCTACTGATCCATGAGCACAGGAAAACTTTCCATCTTCTGATATCTTCTTCAATTTCTTTCTTCAGAGACTTGAAGTTTTTGTTTTGTTTTGTTTTGTTTCGTTTTTTTTTTTTTCAAACAGTTCTTTCACTTGCTTGGTTAGAGTCACCCATGGTACTTATGTTACTAGTGGCTATTGTGAAGGGTGTTATTTCCCTGATTTCTTTCTCCACCCTTTTGTCTTTGGTATACAGGAGGGTTTCTGACTTTTTTGAGATGATTTTGTATCCAGCTACTTTGCTGAAGGTATTTTTCATTTGAACAAGTAATCTGGTTGAATTTTTAGGGTCACTCATCTGTGAATACTGACACGTTGACCTCTTCCTTTCCGATTTGTATCCCCTTGATCTCCTTTAGTTGTCTTATTGCTTTAGCTAGGACTTCAAGTACTATATTGAAGAGATATGGAGTGAGCAGCCTTGCCTTGTCCCTGATTTCAGGGAGATTGATTTAAAATTCTCTCCAATGAGTTTGATGTTGACTCTAGGCTAGCTGTATATTGCCTCTACTATGTTTATTTATGTGTCTTATATCCCAATTCTCTCCAAGACTTTAACAGGAATGGGCGTTGGATTTTGTCAAATGCTTTTCAGCATCTAAGGAGGTGATCGTGTTTTTTTTTTCCTTCAGTTTGTTTATATGGTGGATTACATTGATGGATTTCCATATGTTAAACCACCCTTGCATGCCTAATGATAATGATTGTTTGGATTTCCTCCATGTCTGTAGTTATGTCCCCCTTTTCATTTCTGATTTTGTTGATTTGGATAGTTTCTCTCTGCCTTTTAGTTAGTTTGGCTAACGGTTTGTTTATCTTGTTGATTTTATCAACAAAACAGCTCTTGCTGTCATTTATTCTTTGAATTGTTTTATTTGTTTCTAATTAATTGATTTCAGCCCTAATTTTGATTATTTCCAGGGGTCTGCTCCTCTTGGGTGTATCTGGTTTTTTTTTTTTTCCCTAGGGCTTTCAGTAGGGCCATTAAGTTGTTTGTATGAGATGTCATAAATTTCTTCTTGAAGGCACTTAGTGCTATGAATTTTCCTCTGAGGACTGCTTTCATTGTGTCCCATAAATTAGGGCATGTTTTGTCTTCATTTTCATTGAATTCTAAGAAGTCTTTAATTTCTTCCTTCCTTCCTTCCTTCCTTCCTTCCTTCCTTCCTTCCTTCCTTCCTTCCTTCCTTAACCCATCTGTCATTGAGCAGCAAGTTGTTCAGTTTCCATGTGTGTGAAGGCTTTTTGGTAATTCCTTTGTTGTTGAGGTCCAGCTTTAGTCCATGGTAGTCAGATAGAATACAGGGGATTATTTCAATCTTCTTGTATCTGTTGAGGCTAGCTTTGTGACCAACTATATGGTCTGTTTTGGAGAAGGTTCCATGAGGTGCTGAAAAGAAGGTATACTCTTTTAAGTTTGGGTGAAAAGTTCTGTAGACATCTATTAGGACCATTTGATTTAGGACCTCTGTAAGTACTTTTATTTCCCTGTTTGGCTTCTGTCTAGATGATCTGTCTTTTGGTGAAAGTGGGGTGTTGGAATCTCCCACTATGAAGGTGTTGGGATCGATGTGTGATTTAAGCTTTAATAAGGTTTCATTTATGAATGTAGGCACTCTTGTATTTGGGGCATAGATGTTCAGAAATGTGATGTCCTCTTGGTGGATTTTTCCTTTGATGAGAATGTAGTGTCTGTCCTCATCTTTTTTCATTAATTTTGGTTGAAAGTCGATTTTTTTTAGGTATTAGAATAGCTACCCCAGCTTGTTTTCTGTGTCCATTTGCTTGAAAAACATTTTTCCAGCCCTTTACTCTGAGGTAGTGTTTATCTTTGTTGCAGAGGTGTGTTTCTTGGATATAGCAGAATATTGGATCCTGTTTCTGCACCCATTCTGTTAGTCTATGTCTTTTTATTAGAGAGTTGAGTCCATTGATGTTCATAGATAATAGTGACCAATGAACGTTAGTTCCTTTTATTGTGGAGCTGGTAGTCTTACTGTGATTCATTGCTTGTTTTCTTTCAAATTTTGTTGGAATATTATCTGTATGCTCTATTTTTTGTTCATTTCTTTTCTATATGCCTCTAACTGTATCTCTACTTGTGCCTCTATTTGTTTGGCTATATTTGCCTGTGTTTCTTTGAGAATTTTGTTCCTCTTTCTTTGCCTCCACTTGATTGGCCAAATCTTTGATAGATTTGTTCATTTCCTCTTTAACTGTCTGTATTTGTATGGCTATTGCTCTGAGAGATTTGGTTGTTTCCTCTTTATGTGCCTCAAATAATTGGGTCAGCATAGCTTTAAAGTGATTTTCCTGTGCTTCCGATGAATTGGAGTATCCGTCAATTTGGGGAGTTGCTGGTGAAGCCATGATGTCCTGATTTATATTGGAGGTGTTTTTCCACCAACCCCTGGCCATTGGCTTATTTGTAACCTTCCCTGTTTGTTCCTGTATTCTGCAGTTCAGACTAGTACTGTCTCTCTCCAGCATCTGGAGAATTCTTCAGGAAGCTGAGAGAGGTCCCGTGGTCTCAGAATGTGCATTGGTGCTTCAGCTGTACCTGTGGGAGGAAAGTTCATGTGCACAGAAAGGCAATTGCAGGTATTGTTGTTTGTGGAAATGTGCGTGGAAGTGTGCCTTGAGAGACAGAGTGATAGAGAATGCTGGACCCTTGAGTGTGTGGGAGGGGCTCTGCCTTGCAGGCATGTGTTGTAGATGTAGCAGGTGCTGATGATAGTTGAGGCGCAATTTCCGGCATTATCTGCCTTAACTCCACTGTTGGACCTGCAGGGCAGGGGCTTCGATGTCCCAAGAGACCCTGTGTTTCCCACAGTGGGTGTGTGGGTGGGCGGGGTCCAATGCCTGGCTGCTAGTTTAAAAGGACCCTGGGTCTGGGGCTCTGCAAACACTTAAGGGTGCACTCACTCTCAAGCAGGTCACATCGGAAGGATCGGGGTATCTGGGCTCTCTACTGTCCGGTTTGGACTTGCTTAGTCATATGCAGGAGGACTCACCGGCTCAGTGCTGCTGCAGCCACCAGGTTAGGAAGTCCAACTGCAGCTGGAGACTGGGATGCCAGTCCAGATGCCTTCTGGGACGTCTTGGGGGCTCTCCACTATGCTCTTCAGACCTGGGAGGTCCGGCGCCTACTGTGCCCAGCTTGTCTGGCAGGTCTGCTGGACTTTGGTGGCTATATAGCTTATTATCTGTCACCAAGGGTTTGGGCTGGCCATACAGTCAGTGGCTGCGAGACCCTGCCGAGTTGGTGTGGCCACTTGCAGGCCTGGGACATGGGGAGGATGATGCCATGGATCTGGGACTCCAAGGCAGGTAACAGCTGGCAGGTGCAGCTGAGGGTCCAGGAGCCCTGCCTCAGCTGCCATAGTCCCCAGACAGTGAGCTCTAAGCTGAGAGTCTTGGTGAGCTGGCTGTGCTGAGGAGGAAGGAGGCCCGAAAAAGGGGAGGGCTGGGAGATCAAAGGACAATTTCTCTCCTTCCCCAAACAAGTGACCCTCCCTCCCACATCTCCTCCCTGCCCCTCTCTAAGTCCATAGATAAAGAAGGTCCTCCTCCCCTTTCATCTGATCCTAGCCTATCAGGTCTCATCAGGACTGGCAGCAATGACATCATCTGTGGCCTAGCAAGGTTGCTCCTCCCTCGGGGGTGGGGAGGAGGCAAAGAGCCAGCCACTGAGTTCAAGTCAGAGAAAGTCCCTGTTCCCCTTATTAGGAAATCCCCTTGGATGCTAAGCTGCCATGGGCTACATGTGAGCAAGGGGAATCTTATGAAAGAAGGGGGAGATAGAAAGACCTGGAGAGGACAGGAGCTCCACAAGGAGAGAAACAGAACCAAGAAATCTAGGCACAGGGGTCTTTTCTGAGACTGATACTCCAACCGAAGACCGTGCATGGAAATAACCTAGAACTCCTGCACACATGTTGCCCAAGGCAGCTCAGCCTCCAAATGGATGTCCTAGTAATAGGAACAAGGATTGTCTCTGACATGAACTCAGTAGCTGGCTCTTTGATCACCTCTAAATACCCGGATCCTTACCAGGCCACAGAGGAAGACAACGCAGCCAGTCCTGATGAGAACTGATAGGCTAGGGTCAGGTGGAAGGGGAGGAGAACCTCCCCTATCAGTGGACTTGGGGAGAAGCATGGAAGGAGATGAGGGAATGAGG
>CM053754.1:51334556-51358705 GCA_028658305.1 Pachyuromys duprasi
TGTGTGTGTGTGTGTGTGTGTTGTATGCACAGGCGTCCTGCTCTATATTTTCATCATTTTCCGTCATAATTCTTAGACACAGTGTCTCCCTATTAATGTAAAGCTAGAGCGGTATCTCACAAGTTGGAGCCATCCTGGCTTTGCTCCCCCAGCACTAGAAGAATGAGAGTGTGACCAGGCCTGACTTTTTATTACTCTGGCATAGGGATTTACATTCAGGTCCTAATTCTTATTCTGCAAATGACTTTTTCCAATGAGCTATCTTCCTGGCCCCTCAATAATATTCTTAAAAATAATGTACATGCCTCCCCAGATCATTTCATAATAAACATTCCAACTTTACCTATTGACTTCAACCAAGTCCGCATGAAGCTTTTTATTTGATTCAGTGAATTTTTCAGTTCCTGTGATTAGTTTTACTAGTCACTAGTAAAAAGGTAAAAGGTAGAATGAAAACACAGAGCTATAGAAAGGTAGTCAGATTGGAGTTCCAACTCTTGGGAAACTGAGTCGTAGAATGCCTGAAAACTAACCAGCCAATATACTTTGGGAAATCCTGTCAAATAAGAATGGGAAATGGTAAAGATGGGAAAAAGAAGGAGGGTAGGGCATGGGGTGAGAGCATTGCTGCCTTGCTAAATTGGTATTGTCATGTGAAGTAGTCTTAAGTAGAAAGGGAAAACTGTATGTTGATGTATAGTCTGAATGCTGTCTTCCTGATTTCTGTTTTCAAACTCATTTCTCAGTGTTCCTTATATGGCTTGCAGCTGCCTGTCAAACTTCTAAGCAGTCTTTGAGTTAACTCAGAGATGACTGTCCTATCAGTAGGCAGTCCTTCACAGGTATGTTCCCCTCTGGGTTGTATCTTAGAATCTAGTTGTAGATTCTGTTTCCAGGCTAGGGGTGAAGGCTCTCATTCCTACTAGGTTTCCACACTTCCCTGACTGCTTCTGGGCTCTGCTGCAAAGGATTTTTCCAGCATTCAGTAGGTATTTGGCTGATCTTGTTTCAGCATATGGTCCCAGGACTACTGGTAAAGTTCAATGGATCCTGGGCACCAGGCTGCTGACACAGCAGGAATCCTTTCCTGAAAGCAGAGAAGGATTTTCAATGTCCCTTTTCCTTCTATCACTATCACATGAAGATTTTTATCTCCTTTCCTCAATCACATTTCTCCTTTAAAAAATTTTTGATACTGAGAGTATGTGCTGATTTTCAGAGACTCGATTTTAAGCCTGGCTCGGGTTGCTACCTCTCATTAGAAAAAGGGAGTTCCCTAAATCTACAAGTTCCTCCTGAACAGACTCAGTATTTCTTTCCCTCTTTTGATTTGTAACATTTATTTCATTTTTAGCTATCACCAACCTCTTCTGGGAGTTGTTATTCAACTTTCTCTACTTTATTCACTGGAGATTCTAGCACAATGTGCCAGCATATTGTATGCATAGAGCCTCACAAACATCACTTTAAAAGTTGACCTAATAACACAGCCTACTCCTTGTAAAGCTGAATTTAAAAGATCTTCCCTGGCCCTTGCTAAGATATTAAAAATGATATTTCTTGTTTTTCATTTTTTTTTTGAAAATGGATTCTTTCTTCACACAATATATATTGATTACAGTTTCCTCTCCTTCCACTCTGCCTGGTCCCTGCCCACTTCCCTTTCCTTCCAGATACACTTCTTTTCTGTCTCTCATTACAAAATAACAGG
Source organism: Pachyuromys duprasi (assembly GCA_028658305.1). NCBI lineage: Eukaryota > Metazoa > Chordata > Mammalia > Rodentia > Muridae > Pachyuromys > Pachyuromys duprasi. The sequence goes on from CM053754.1 coordinate 51,336,268, forward strand.
CTTCTAGAAGGTATTAACCAAACCTGACAAAATAAAATGTAATAAAATAAACAAAAACCATTACATGGAGGCTTAATAAGGAAGTCCAAAGAGAGAAAGAAAAAGAACCAAGAGCAATTACAAAAATCAGAGAGCTACTTACTTACACTCTCAAGAATCTCATGAATATATGAAGACATATGAAAGCTAATATATATGCAGAGGACCTGGTGAACTGTCTAGGCTCTTTTTTGCTTATATTTTAGATGGTCCACCATAAAGTCATTCTATCAAAAAATACAAAAGAAATAAAAGAATAAAACAAAAAGCACACCTTATCACTTAACATAGAAGAAAATAGTTGTTACTAGTGGTCCTAATCAGTATTTGCAAAAAATAGATATTAAATAATTTTATCAACTTCAGGATATAGATACATTGTATACCACTGAAAGCAGGAAATCTTATCTAAATATACATAATTTTAACTGTTCATTTCCATTTAAACAAAGGAAACAGACTGTGAAGAATAGCACAGCTTCATCACTTAGTACCTGTGGACTCCCAAGCAACTTGCTCAGCCTTGCTGTATTTAGCATTGTTGGAAGATTCGATTATTTAAATAAGTCAAGGACTTAGAAGAAAGCATGGCTTGCAGTTAGTTCCACATGAACAGAACATATGATTGCTATTCACTATCATAAGCTATAATCATATACCTTGCTCACAGTTACTCACTGATTTATTAAAGGTTAAGTATAAGAGTCTCTTTGAAAATAACTTGTAATTTCACTGTCAGATATAAGAGACTTTTAAAAAATATTGAATAAAACATCCAATCATCTAGTTCTGCTACAAAATAGTATTTATGAGTGGTAATTTGCATATGCATACATATGCTTAATATAGTCTTCATATGGAAGGTAGTTGTTCTTAATATAGTCTTCATATGGAAGGTAGTTGCTCTTTCAATAACTTTTAAAAGTCTAAGTAACATCTATCCCAAACCTAATATTTTTAAAGTAAAATATGCCCATGTTTACCATTTACATTTCTGATTACACACATTAAAAAATCTCTATTGAGGGATTTTTTTCTTGTTGAACTTGCAAGGAAAAGTTTGCATTAAATGGAATAAAACTAAATTTTTATTCGATGTGATTCAGTAATTACCAAAGGCCAAATGAAATAAGTCCTGAGAAAATAATGTGAAAAATATCAACGTATAAATGAGTAATTCAATTTATTTCACATTATTAAAAAAAGAGACATAAAAATCTAGTTTAAAAGAATTTAGCCAAGTGGTGGTAGCAAACAGCTTTAATCCCAGAATTTGGGAGGTAGAGGAAGGTGAATCTCTGGGTTTAAGGCCAGCTTGATCTACAAACTGAGTTCCACTATGGCCAGGGCTACAGAGAGAGACCCTTTCTTGAAAAATCAAAATGAATAAATATATAAAGTAATATCAAATACGAAATTCTAAAATGGTTTTATGTGACATTGATTTTTCAGAAATGTTTTCACATTTTAAAATTGTATTTATTTACTTATCTATTTTTATTAATTACAGTTTATTTACTTTGTATCCCATCTAGCCCCCTCCTTCTTCCCCTCCCAATCCCACTTTCCCTCCCTATTCTCCACCCATGCCCCTCCCCCAGTCCACTGATAAGGGAGGTCTTCCTCCCCTTCCATCTGATCCTAGTGTATCAGATCTTAGAAAAATTCATCAAATGATGCAATGAATTCATAGTTCCTATATCAGTAACTTTTATGCTGCTGCTAAAATACAGGACAAAAAGCCCCTTGTAGAGTCTACTTTGCTTATGTTTCCAGAGGAATAAGAGCCCATTATGGAGGGAAGGTGTGGCAGGCATAGAGGCTGGTGCAGGATGCTTAAATATCACATCTTCAACCAAAAACATGAAGCAAAGACAAAACTGAAAGTAGGTGAGGTTATGAATTCCCAAAACCTAAGCCCAGTGATGTTCTTCATCCAGTAAGTCTGAACCACACCCCAGCAGTGACACCTATAGGGACCCAGTTCAATAATCCATGCCTGTGTGTGGCATTTCTCAATTAAACTACCCCAATCACTAAAGAAAGGATGAAGACCAAGTAGAAAGGATACAGTTAAACTCAAGGCTACACATGTAGTCTGTAATAAGAGTGACAGGTCAAAATGCTTGTGTTTCTTTCTATAATTAGACTAGTGGCCAAGAAGTTAAAGGGAAATTTGATTTTTACCATTGCTTGTTTGTACTTCTAGAATCTTCTCATCACAAAGACTGTCTTGAGAGTTACAGAAAAGTTTATAATTTACGTTAATTTCTATCAGTGTGTTTCTTGAACTTATGTTTTCACATAACCAGAGTAGCTTTTATAAGCTGATGAATTTGAAGTCAGGCATGGTGGTGCATGCCTTTAATTACAGCATTTGTGGTGAAGAGGCAGGCAGATCTCTGAGTTTGAAGCCAGTCAAGATGATATTGTGATATCATTTCTAAAAGAATTAAAATAAACTTGATATATCTGGAAAAGAAGCAGAGCCATGAAAATTGGAGGTTTTCTTTACTCTCTGTATTTTTTTTTAAAGGGAAGGATCCTTTCTGCTCACCATGATTTCTCCTGAAACACATTTGATGAGTTTGGTCTCATTACATTCTACTAATTATAGTTTAAGGCTTAGAAAATGTTTGCTATTCAGTTGTTAAATCAATAATTTCTCTTTTAAAAAACAATTACAGTTTTAGTGTACAATTTATTTTATGTTGTCAATTAATGCTAACAAAACAGTTTCTAAACACATATTTACAATTTTTAATTGATGTTCTGTATTAAGCATAACACACATCTACTGAATATTTATTATAACAAAGTTTTGTTTAAAATGTTTATCTAATTTTATGTGTATGTGTGTGTGCCAAAATGTATGTCTGTGCACCACGTGTGCAGGGGCCCTTGGAGATAAAAGAGGAATTGGATCTCACAGAACTGGAATTACAAGCAGTTGTGAGCTACCATGTGGGTGATGGAAACTGCACAATATCTATTTTAAAGTATTACAGTAGTGCTTTTTGAATTGGAGTTTGAGACATAGAAACAGCACTTATTGATATAAAATTAATTTCTATGAACCTTTTGCTTTCACACAATAAATGACCTTTACACTGGGGTAAAGATGAAATGCAGAAAGTCTGTAAAATAAGTAACATGTATCCTAAGCTCAAAAGAATCACAGAAAGAGATGGTAAACAACAACACTCTGAGAGTCAATAACATTTTTTAAAATGCCTTAATTCTCTCCTGACTGCAGACTTTCTTTCCTAGTCACATAAAATCATCATCCGTTGTTATTCTTAAGAAAGCTTTTTATTATTACCAATTTCTCTTAAGTCTAGAGTGATTCAATGAAAAGTTCATGTTGTAATGAAAGCTATAGAGAGGGTCTGAGGAGATGGCTCAGCCTGGAAAGTTCTTTCTGAACAAACATGAGGGCCTGAGTTCGTATTTTAGGCACGAGAGGCTGGACATGGCGTCATGCATCTGTGGTGCAGCACTGAGAAACCAGAGACAGGTGCCCCGGAACTTAGTGCCTACCTAATATTGCCAAATCCATAATTTCCAGATTCACGGAGACACCCTTCCCCGAAAAGCAAGGTGGAAAACAATCTAAGTGTCTTGCCCAACATCAGCCTCTGACCTTTACATGCAGCTAAGCGTTGGCACACATATGAACAGGTATACATGTTAATGCACCCTATACATAAACACAATGAAAAAGAAAGATTTTTTCTCCTGCCACAACTTAGGCTAGTTTAGACCATCTTAATTATTTCTAATCACAAAATTATTAGAATAAGACAAGGTCACCTAGTGAAAACATACTAGGACAAAGAAAAATAATTTGTACAAATATAAAAATGTTTAACACATCAAAGAGGTTTTCTCCATGCTACATTATAGTGTGAGAGAACACACTGTGCTTTGACCCATGTAAGTGAGGTTAATTGATAACCCACATCAGGAGGAAAACACACTACCCTTGGAGTGCTTTCCACCCAGGGTCACTCCTCTGGGCACCACACCAGGGGTCAAAGCATGTTTGCCTGTGCTTTGTTTTGAATACTCACCAAAATGTGTTTCTGAGTATATAAGGAGTTCTGAGTGAGTGCTTTGGAAATTATAAGAAAAATGAAAAATACTTGTTTTATGTATAGTCTAGTTGCAAGATGAATTAATAATCTAACAATGGTAAGAAATGAGCCTGATGATAGGCCTCAACAAAATTGAAAAGATTAAGTCATTTTTTTAAGTATTTTGCCCCATTTTCAGTGAAAATGAATAGATGTCAATGAAGAGATATTTCTGTAATTTTGTTTGAAATCTTGTTATTTTGTTCCATTTGCTTTTTAATTTTTTGTATCTGTGTTTGTTTGTTTGTTTTATTTTTTAAGGGTGTGTGTGTCAGTGTGTGTGTGCGAGCCACAGCACACATGTGGAGGGCAAAGAACAAATTGCAGAAGTTAGTTTCGTCTTGTCTTTCCAGCATGTGGGTTTCAGGGACCAAACTCAGGTCACCAGCTTTTTATGTAAAGCACTTTTACCTGCTGAGCTGCTCACGGACACCTGGTGTTTCCTTTTCTCTTCTCTTCCTTTAGTTGGCATTTCATTGTTTTAAAAAGTAAAACGTAAAAGAATACTTAAATGTCTTATTTGAAGTCCATGTCACAAATGTGGGAGAACCATTTACTGTTATTAAAATGCTGATTTCAGATCGAATTGCTGGGAAGCATTTATTTAAAAATAAAAGGTCAGTTTTATTAGAACAGAGAGGAGGGATTTGCTTTATGCTGTTGACAGTGGGAAATAAATGAAACATTTAAAATATGTACAGGTTGGGCCTTACAAAGCTGACTTGTGGTGTTGTGAGGAGAACTACGAGATAAATCTATGTCATTATTTTTTAAATGAGACACATGCATTTCAATTAAACACCATTCAAAACTAAGTCAATCAGAGCATGTGTTGAATTTGACAAGTGCTCAGTATAATATTTTCTAACTTCCTCCCCCTCCTTTTACAATGATGTCTTTGATTCTCAGCACTTTGACCAATTTTTAAACTGTGTTTACTACTAACCACTGAAAAAGTGAGCTTCTCTGACCAATTGTGAAAACAGCCATTTATGAGATAAGCATATATATTTAGAAAGCAATTTGAAAGTATGATCATTGAGTGAAAAAACAATTGTTGGTTCTACTCTAGGGCCTATATCCTCACTAGCCACAGGTGTTTGAAGAAGAGTATAATGTTAGGTGTCATGTCCCTTTCTGTAGAGCAAGCTTCAAGTCCAATGAGAAACTGTTGTTTATTTCATAACGTATGCAACTATTGTACCAATGGGTACTTATTGCCCACTAGCATTATAGCACTCAGGAAGAACCCTGTTCATTTTTCTCTGCAACTGGCTTGCATAGCACCTGTAAGCACCATGAAAGCTAGCGAGTAGTGAAGAAGTTTCTCAGTCGATTGAAGATAGACTTTTCTCTGTCCTGCAGGCAAAGTGTTTGGTGTCTTAAGCAATAGGGTCTTACCATGTAGTTACAGTTGGTAACTGAGCTCAATAACAATAGCTTGTGTTGTTTTGGAAACCTCTGGGACCTCCCTGGCCAATTACTGGTAGAGAGGTATTGCATGATTTGTATTGCAATTTTCATTTAATAATCTATGAAAGCATCTACCCTCTGCTTCAATGATACAAAATAATTTCAAGCAGTCAGTTCTAGTAGAGGGAAGCACAATCCTCAGTAACACAAATAAAGGCAACTTTGAAATTTTTCTCAATCTAGTTTTTTTTCTTTATAGAAAATGCATTGTGCTTTCAATTTTGTATACACCTAGAAAGCCAAGTATCAGAGTAGGTTATTCACACACATTATTTGAATCCAGTTTCAAAGAACTCCTATAAGGAGGGAAAGAAAATAAATTTCAGAAGTATATAATATGGTGCCTCTACTTCTTTGGCCCTAATTTTTTCTAACAATTTTAATTGTAGAGAAAATTAGCACCAGATTGTCATATATAAATGTAAACACTTAGTTCTCCTAAATGCTTTCTAGTCAAAAAGAATCCAAACTAAAGGAATAAATTATGTGGCAACACATGCTTGGAAATAGTTTTGTTTTGTTTTGTTTTGTTTTGCTTTGCTTTATTTTTCCCAAGACAAAGTTTCTCTGTGTAGCCCAGACTGTCCTGGAACTCACTTTGTAGACTAGACTAACCTTGAACTCAGAGATCTACCTTGCCTCTGTTTCCCAAGTGCTGGTATTAAAGGCTAGCACCATCAACCCTGCCTCAGGAAATATTTTTAACATTCTACTTTAACTTGACTTCAAAGAAAAAAAACTGTTGTTCTCACTTAAATCTTTGTTATTCCTGTTTGAGAAAGTCATACATGTGTATATGTTTTAATAAAAGCCAGCCATCATTCTCTCTCTTCTCTAAATCCTGTCCTATACCCCTCACCACATTATCCTTATAAATTTATGTACTCCTTTTTTAAAAACACTGAGTCCACGTAGTGCCATTTGTCTGTACATGGTGTAGGGTCATCTACTGAAACATGGGTAACCTGCTGATGGCTATGTTTCTCAGCACCCATCAGTTGCCAGTGGGGATAGTTCATATGCCCCTCCCAGTTCTAGGCTGGAATTTTTGTATGGCTTGATATTGTTCACATCTTGTATATACAGTCAAAGCTGCTGTAAGTTCATGCAGTGGTCCTATCATGCCCAGTATGTATGTATGTATGTATATATATATATATATATATATGTATGTATAAATATGCATATATATTTGTTGTTGCAGAAGTCCCCCACCTCTGATTGTTACAATCTTTCTGACCATGATGATCCCTGTACCTTATGAGGGGGAATTGTATATGAATACTTTGAAGGCTCCTGTTCTCTGCATGTTGAACAACTATACATGTCTGTTACCTGACATTTATTGCAGAAAGAAGTGTCTCTTCTGAAGACTGAGAGATACACTAGTCTATGGGTATAAGAAAAGAACTCAGAAGGCATTTCATAGTTTGGCCTTTTAAAAGAATGACTGTATTTCAGTTATTTCCTAGGGCTCACGGCCTAGTCAGCCCTAGGAGTTGGGTTCTAATAAGGATGTCAAACATGCATTGCACTATATGAATCAGGTTCTAGATCAAATCAGGAGGTGGTAGTTTACACCTATAACATCCCTGCCGTGATGAGACATAAGAGGTAGGGACAGAGGAGGCAGCATGTAGAGGGATAAGTAATACTAAGGAACTTTGGAAAGGCCATATTGAAGCCTTTTCTGCCGTATTGCAGAAACTTCATAACATATATACATACACACATATTAAAAAACTGTAAACTCAATGGTAAGACTATTTCTAAAGTTCCAACATATGTGAGTCATAGAACTTAAAGAAATAAAGCTGGTACTGATCTTAAAGCCTTATCCCTAATGTTTGTGTGTGTGTATCTGTGTGTGTCCCCCAAGTTAAAAAACTGTTCTCAAATTATACTCTCATCATTGTCAAAAGTGAGATTGTCAATGTTGACTTCTTTTCTGTTTTTAAAGCAGAGTTGTGTGTTTAATATACAGTAGAGGATAGTGTGTTTATTCATTAGCCAAACTGAGTCAAGTGATCAGTAACCTGATAGAATAGTGTGCAGAAATCATTGAGCTACACTAGAAAACAAAAAGGAAGGAAATTCCATTAGCAAGTTGCTGGAGGCAAGTGATTCAGCATGCTACTCCAGGATACGGGGGTCTCTGAGCGCTGACTCCTGGGAGGCCCACACTCATCATTATGAGGCTGATGTCACTGTCAGTTTTATATCCATTGCCTCCACTAAAAAAATAAAAATCTATGAGGTGGAATTTTGGCTAGGAAAAATGCATGTTATCAGTTCACGGTTTCTTTTCTTTCCTGTTGGAACTAGTCTTTGTCCTACATGATTCATAAGTCCATACCTCCATACCATGGTTCCCCTGAGATTGGCTCTGACAAACAGCTATGCTAAGCACCAAAATTGTTCTCAGGAGATTTAACCTGTAACTTGAGGTAACTACTTGGAGCTACGAATATTTCAGATCCCATGGCTTATTCTTTCCGTAATGGAATGCCAGAGTCATTTTCTCTAATGGAAAATTTCTTTAGTTTAGAAATACTTAACACTCATTTTGTCCCTGAAGAATTTTCTGGTATAACTTTAATATCCTTGAGAATGTTGATAAAATTTCTATAAATCTGTCAGTTTCCAATAGATTTGTGTAACATATTAATATTTGACAGATTTATTCTCTAGCCCTTTAGGGGTACTTGAGAGAACCTTGTAATGTTTCAGAATAGTTTCATTAGCCAAACAAGCATTTGAAATCACCTAAAACTAATTCTGAAAATTAATCTTTTGAATTTTAAGGACTTTAGGTTCATCTTATGTGTACTTGAACGTGGGTAACTGAACTTCTTTTAACCATTAAAAAGCAATAGATAGTGAATGAATGAGATGTCTGTGTTGGTTTCCAACTTCACAAGAATCTGTGAAAATCTAAAATCTCCACAACTATAAACACAAGAAGAAAGATGGAAACCTCAGTGTATTCTAATTAATGTCATTTAAAGTCTTCTCTAAAGCGCTGTATTGAAGTGCCTTGTCATGCAATGGTGATTCAAAAATGAGTACCAAACCAAGAGGATGAGGATCTTCTCTCAAGTTAAGTCCTTGAGGGCTTAGAAGCCTCCTTCAGTAGATTCCATCTATATGTGTTTCTCACTCAGAAATGTATTCTCTCATGTAAATTCATAACTTAGTGAAACATTATATAAAATAAGAAAAGGGCTATCGGTATTAATAAATGCACACAGTACCCAAGGTCCGAAAGGTATTAATAAACATAAACAGTATCCACAGTCAATCCAGATAATCCAGGGACGGGACGGCTGCTTCCCCAACAGACAGCAACAGGTGCCGTCCTGGAATAGCACCTCTGATCTCAAGAAAACAGACCTAAAGGATTCTCAGGAATTGTGCTAGGATCAAATCCTAATTTTAAATATGTATAAAAAGACGATTTCCTTAGCTTGATACAGGACCCACACACACTCGTTATGTCTCAGCTATGCAAATGATTTTTTCTCTTTGGAAGTAGTAAATCCAGAGAAGGCTGATAAAAGCAGAAACTTACATTTTGTCTGCAACTCCATTGTAGCTCTCTAAAACATTGATGTGTGAAAGAGAAGTGAACCGTGATATGAGCATGGGTGCAAGCTCAGAATTGTTACCATTTGTGTAATAATGTACATATTCTTTCCCTAGTGACAAAGGATATTGGATTTTCTGTCACTAAAGATGGCTAGGAAACACTCAAGGGGAGCAAAACTGAAGTCTCTTGATGGTTCACCATATCACTAGAAAGTTTGCCACTTGTGTGTGTCCCAGGTTCTTTCCTTTAGGCTGGGTGGGAAAGAAGTGTCAAGACATGGTCTCATATAGCCAAGGCTGGTGTCGAATCCTGTTCCTTCTGCCTCTGTCAACAGCTAGGAACCAAACATGTACCACCACACCCAGAATGGTCTCAAATTCTTAATCATAAAACGGAAATCCTTTGCATCAATAAAGTTTTGGGAGAAAATGCAAATTATCATCATTTATTGACTGACCATTAATTCTTAGCATTCATTCTCAACTCATTTGCTTGCTTCCTCTATTCTTTTTTCTTTCTCCTGTCCTTCCTTCTTGCTTTCCTCCCTTTTTTCCTTCCTTCCTCCATTTATTCTTTCCTGCTCCCTGCCTTAATTTTCTTCTTGTACATTAATTCTTCTTTCTCTTCCCCTCTGTGTGTGTGTGCGTGTGTGTGTGTATACATAGGGTGCTTTGTTCTCTACAGAGTGACATATTCTGCTAAGGTGGCTTGGGCTCAGGCCAGTGCCCTTACATGTACAGAACTGATTAAAGTGGGTGTCTGAGAGGTCTAGTTTACCTTGATGTGAAAGGGGACATGGGAAGGTGGATGTTAGAACCAGAGTTGTTTGAGTCCTGTGCTCGTTCTGGCTCGGAATGTAAGGAGATGGGCAACTCTTGCTGTGTTGTCACTTCCAGGCAGGGGATGACTGCTGGAAAAGCTTGGAGGGCTTTCTGAACCACCTCTCTCCACTGAGCACCCGGTATTTCCTGAGCACAGGCAGGAACCCCTGGTACAGGCAAACTTACTCCAGCTGGACATGTTCTGGGTCCATGGGGATAGAGTTGTGGCTGCTCAGTGCTGCAGCTCCCTCCTCATCTTCATCCTCACTCTAATGGTGGGTCTTGCAGAAGAAGCCCAGGGCCTGAATTCAATCTTCCTCACCCGCTGGGGCCAGTTCCACCTCTTCGTATTCAGCATCTTGATTGAGGGACTGGTACAAGTAGCCTGTGAGCTTGGTCCTGTTCCTCCTGCTCTTCCTTGGGTCCTTCACTGCTCCAATCCCTGGTTCCTTCCGTAGGACCCTGATGTGGCTCTAAGTCCTCAGTCTGATTGGGGAAGATAAGCTCAGGGTACATGGTGTCTCCCATTAGAATTACTGTTGCCATCCCAGGCAGGGGCTTCACTTCTGGTAGGGCAGGACATGCTGGGGCTCTTGTCATTAATTCTTCTTAACTATAAATATATTCTAAGACAGATAATATGCATGATTTAATTTAAATATCACTATCTCTATTACTTTGGGATGAAAATTATTTAAATCAGATGCTCTAACCATTTCTCTACTATAGTTTTAGCATTCATTCATATATTGTTGGTGTCTAACATGGCTACTTATGAACTATGTAGTAAATACTATCAATAGTTCCTAGCTAAAGTTTCAATAACCTTTCCCCATGCATTTATTAAACATCAGGCACTCATGTGTGTGAAGAATACATATGACAGAGTAGGAAGTTGTGCAGACTGATTCTTTGTCAACTTAAGACAAGCTAGGGTCATCTGAGAAGGAACCTTAAGTAGAAAACTGCTTTCATTGGACTGATCTGTGAGTAAATCTGTGATGCATTTCCCTAATGATTGATATAGAAGACCCTTCCCAGGATTCGCAAATAATGGCCACAATTTTCATTAGTTGGTTGCTTATAAAGGCAAATCCCAACAAAGCACATAACTTCTCACTTTCACCTAGTCAGGAGCAAGCATACATCCTTACACACTTCCTGCCTAGGTACATCCAGCCAGCATGTGATCAAGTACCCTCTATGTAGTTGTGCCAACCAAGCTTGTTTGTAGAAGCAAAAACAAACAAACAACAACAACAACAACCTCTAAAATATGTGGCTTGTTATCTTACATGAACCAGAGCACCCAGCATTCCAGGAAGTTGTCTGTCCTTGGACAAGTGTGGCTTACTGGTTAGAGGCATTTTTTGTTTTATAATAATTTAAACCTAAAACATAACTTTAGCCCTCCCACAAGCCAATAAGCAGCATTTTTCCATGGCCTTGGATGGAATTCCAGTCTCTAAGTTCCTACCCTAACTTCCCTTCATCATGGAAAGTGACTAGAAAGTGTAAGCCAAATAAACCCTTTCCTCCCCAAGTTGCTTGTGACTGTGCTGTTTATCACAGCAATAAAAAGCAAACTGAAATATAAGTGCCCACAGAGAATGTATCAGATCACTTGAAATGAATTGGTACCATAAGAGATGTCTCTGGATTGAATTGTTTCATGGTAGGGTATTGAAATACATTGTTTCCTCAAACCTGGCCTGCCATGGAACTGTGTACTACTTTATGCAATTTTAATTTAGTTAGGAAATTTGAAGGAAAAGGAAGTATGCCATGAGATTATATCAGCTGCCTCAGATATTATGTAGAACAAATGATTAACTTCAATGAACTAGTATTGATTAGCAGAGGACAGTTTAAATTCCAACTCTAATACTTGTAAGCTATGTGAGTTTTGGTGGGCACTTATTTCTTTGGTCTTATTTTTTTTTAATCTGAAAAAATGGAAACAATAGTAGGATTTGTTGTTTAAATTATATGAGGGTAAAATGAATAGACACAAATTTATTGCATGTAGTAAGTAATAAATATGGAGCTGTTATTAATATTATTGTTGTTTGATTTCAATTTGTCTGTCATCTCATTAAGAGGATTAGCCTGGATTATCGGCCTCAGTATAGAGAGAAAACATTCCTACAGTTTTTTGCTTGACTCTAAATAATTACCCAGCATGCATACCACTGAACCCCTACTGTGTACCAGACTTTGTGTTTTCCTAAACACTTATACATATTAATTCTATTCCTATTCATAGTAACTCTTTTTTAGAGTTACTGAAAGAACTGTGGTCCTTAAAGCCATCACAAAAGCCAGGTTTGAAACTGAGGTATCTGCTCTGAAGCCAGAACTCACCTCGCATACTATTCTGACATTGAGAGGGTAGGAAAAAAACAAAACTGTTTTCATTTCTCATTTTTCTCACTTGTGGATGATTTATCTTTATATTTTGGTCGGCTAAAATGTGTCATTGACTAATGGTTTCCTCTAAAGACACACTGTTAAGCCCTTTACAGCTAATAAAACTGCTTATATTTTTCTAGACAACAACTAGGCTACTTAGAAAGTGCTTGGGTTAAAATATTTGGTGAAATTGTACAGATTTGAGAACAGTGTTACAGATAGGAAACACAGCCTTCCTAACTTTCAAAGTCACCAAGAAAAACAAAACTGGCAGCTTCACATTTCTTTCCTTTGACAACAATTTCTACAAAGACGCTGGTAAGTGTTTTAAAACCCTCCTAACCAAGAAACCACTGTAAGAACACAGCCCTGCTTAATCCTGCCTTAGTATAAGGATCTCACATCCTCTGTTTTTCTGGGCTTTATTCTTTTTTTTTTTTTTGAGGGGGGGTGTGTGACTGTTGCACTAACAATTCCTCTACCTTTGTTTTGATTTTCATTTGTTCTACCTAATCAGAAGCATAAAGAAATTTTAGGCTGAGCCTCTGGTTTTTGTTTATAAAGTTTACTTTGAAAGGTTCTGCAGTGTATTCTGTTTCTTTAACTGATTTAAGTTTCTATAATGTCAATTTTATTACTTCAAACGTAGGCTTTTATTTAGTTGTTGTAACTTTGGTTTCTTCTGGCAGGCTTTTTAAAAAGACAGCTCTTCTGTTTCTTTCTTTCTTTCTTTCTTTCTTTCTTTCTTTCTTTCTTTTTTTTTTTTTTTTTTTTTTGCTTGCTGTTTTGATGGCCTATTGCTTCTTGGTTATTTCTACTGTTTCATAAAATTGGTAGGTTTATCTTATTGATGTAAAAACACAACTCTCACTTCAAAAGTAATAAGAAACACTTTATTTTGGCAGTAAGTATGAATGACCATAGCTCAGGAACACAAATTTAGGTTTCCCCAAATTCTAAGTTCCAACCGGGAAGCAGTTTCATGAAGTTTTTATGGTAATAAACAAAGAAGGTTATAAAAAAGATCTTTTTCAATTTAATTGGTAAGTGCATCAGGAAGGTTATAATAGCATGAGGAGAATCTTTCTGTGCATTCTCAGCCCTTCAATTGTCGTTTGTTAATTTAATACATTCCTAAAGGTTTTTGTCTCCTAGGCAGAAGGTGTTTAGTTTGACTGTATCTGTTAGTCAAGGAACATTAGATCCATCATAGGGTTGGGCAAGGAATGGCTATCAGAAACTAAAGATAAGCTAAAATAAGCAGTACTTAGTCTCTGGACCAGCAAGATTCCAACCTCTCCACATCACTGAAGCTTTGATCAGTAAATCAGCCTTTGCAGACACAGCTTCTTTCCAAGAATTCCTGTTTGAAGCTTAATTGATAATCTTTTTAATCAATGACTGTCTTGTGCATCCTTGAATAATTTTTAGGAAGATGGCTGATCTTTTGTAATCTTTCATCTAATGGCCTCTTTCCTTGGCAGCAAGTTGTAGGATGCTTTTTTGCAAGTTTTTTTGTTTGTTTGTTTTTTGTTTATCTAGAGGTATAGACTTTGGGGTGTGTTGGAGGTGTGCACGGTTTAAATGCATATTTATTCAGCTGTATGCATACATGTTTCCCATAAGTGTTGATGGCAGAGGTCAATGCCAGGTGTATCCCTCTATCATTGTTTCAATCGTTGCTGTGCCAGATACACGAGACCCCCAAAAGACCACCAGGAGTCAAGTTTGTTGCAAAACACATGAGGATCTTTTTATTACAAGCCATAAGTTGGGCTCACACACACTCTCCACCAGAGCTGTTGAGAGCCTCCTGCCCAGGTTAGGTGGTTGAGTTAAAGGAGTCTGTTCCCATTTATTTGTTTAACAATGTTCATAGCAGCTTTATTTGTAATAACCAGAACCGGGAAACAACCGAGATGTCCCTCAAATGAGGAATGGATACAGAAATTGTGGTGTATTTATACAATGGAATACTACTCAGCTATTTAAAACAAGGAAATCATGAAATTTGCAGGCAAAGGGTGAGAACTAGAAAAGATCATCCTGAATGAGGTATTCCAGAAACAGAAAGACACACACGGTGTATACTCACTTATAAGTGTTTAGTAGACATATAATATAGGATAAACATAGGAAAATCTGTACACCTAAAGAAGCTAAGCTAGAAGGAGGACCCTGGGTAAGATGCTCAATCCTCATTGAAAAAGGCTAATGGGACTGACATCAGAAGAGGGAGAAAACAGGGAACAGGATAGGAGCCTACCACAGAGGGCTACTACCTAGCAGGATATCAAAGCAGATGCTGAGGTTCATAGCCAAACTTTGGACAGTGTGCAGGTAATCTTATGAAAGAATGGGGAGACAGAAAGACCTGGAGGGGACAAGAGCTCCACAAAGAGAGCAACAGAACAAAAAATGTCTGGACAAATGGTCTTTTCTGCGACTGATACTCCAACCAAGGACCATGCATGGACATAACCTAGAACCCCTGTACAGATGTAGCCCATGGAAGCTCAGTCTCCAAGTGGGAACCCTAGTAAGAGGAATAGGGAATGTCTCTGACATGAACTCAGAGGCTGACTCTTTGATCGCCTCCTCCTGAGGGGAGAGGAACCTTTACAGAACACAGAGGAAGACAATGCAGCCAGTCCTCATGAGATCCGATAGGCTAGGGTCAGATGGGAGGGGAGGAGGATCTCCCCTATCAGTGGACTTGGAGAGGGACATGGGAGGAGATAAGGGATAAATGGTGGGGTTGGGAAGGAAAAAGGGAGGGGGCTACAGCTGGGATACAAAGTGAATAAACTATAATTAATATAAAAAATTTAAAAAAAGAGTCCGGTCCCTCCCAGCATGCCCAAAGCAGGGAAATTCCTGCCTGGCAAGCATTTATTGGTTGAAACACAGAAGGGGATGTTGAATTGATTGGCTATAGGAAGGCCCCAAACCATTAATGGTCTGCTTCCCTTGTTTGGCAGTCCTAGGCGAGGGGCCGACTGGGCTGGTTTCCTAGCCACTGTATCTCTAGTGAGCAGGAAAGGAATGCAGTAAGGCTGGTTCCTCCCTACAGGTGGCTGGACATGTCTCCACCTCTCTGGCCTTTGTTCAGGCTTGCACTTTAAACTATAAGCTAATACCCCAAAAGAGTAACTTTTAATTCTTCCATCTCTCACCTTATAGATCTTGCTGATTAGATTCAGCAAGACAAACTTGACAGCGAGCCCCAGGTGTCCTCTCATTCTCATCCTTGCCCCATCTCCTCCAGCTCCGCAGTTATACATGTACCTGACTTTTTCTTGAGCCCGAAGAATCCAAAGTTAAGTCTGCATGGTTACACAACAAGCAAGTTTCCTCCTGAGTTATTTCCCCAGTTGCCATTTTGTTGTTGTTATTCATTCTCAATTGTGCATGGATTATCCAGAACCGAATGTTTCTGAAAGTGCAGGACAGCCATGTACTCGCATGGATGTACAGATGATAAGGCATATGTGGATTTTTAAAATATGT
Organism: Pachyuromys duprasi; assembly: GCA_028658305.1. Lineage (NCBI taxonomy): Eukaryota > Metazoa > Chordata > Mammalia > Rodentia > Muridae > Pachyuromys > Pachyuromys duprasi. Next base: position 51,352,248 of record CM053754.1, read on the forward strand.
AATTCACACTAATAGGTCTGTGATACCATGGTCTAGAGAATTAACAAGAATGTTCATCTATGTTCCTTCCTAATGCTTGAAATAATAAATGAGCAAGAATTTCTAATCAAAAACAACACATAGCACAAAATATCCCTTTCAGTTTGAAACTGGAGGGTAGAATGTCTAAACCTAGTCCTATTTCTATATCTCTTGATCTTCCAGTGCCTTCTATTTTATTAATATGTGCTTATTTTCTCTAGGACCTCATTATGATAGTAATACCTTAAATGCCCTGTCAGTGGACTTAGAGAGGGGCATTCCAGGAGATGAGGGAGGGAGAGTGGGAATGGGAGGGATTTAGGAAGGGGTTACAGCTGGGATACAAAGCAAATAAAATGTAACTAATGTAAGAAAATAAAAATTTAATAATAAAAAGTCATATATTTTAGCAGTTCCCAAAGTAGACGTTTAAAGCAGTTCTGCTATTACTAGTTGGATATGCAGTCTAGGTCTGTGTTGCTCTTGGATTTCTCACTGATATTACCTCCTTTATGAAAGGACTTCAAGGGCAAAGGTCTGAGCACACTGATCTCCTCAGTAGGGTGTACCACCATGAACATGAGTTGATTTTAGTCACCCACTCACCTAGTTATTCTCTTTCCCCTCACATTCTATTGCCAAATCTCTCCCCTCACTTGTAGGCATTGTGTTAAATGATGCCTGTTTATCTTCTTGCAAAACATAAGAGAATTATTTCTGTTTCTTCTTACCTTTCTTAAGACATGTGTTTAAATATCATCTAGACCACAGTCTGCTACCACTATCTGATTTACAGTATTCCAAAGCATGACAATCCACATTAATTTCCATAACCTCTAACTCTTCACTAACACAAACAACTCACCAATGAGAATCTATTGAGCCCCTTTGTGTTTGAGTAGGAACACCTCTGAAATATGTGCCCAGGAATGACATTAATTGGTAGTCTCTGAACAATCTGAATTTACAAATGCTCTTGCAGACCATATTCCACAATGGCTGTAGCTGTCACAAGATTTGAAGAATTTAATGAGGGCTTCTGCATCAGTGGCCAAACCCTGAATGTTCCTGCTTTTTAATTTTTGTTAATGCAACGAGTAAAAGTGATGGCAGTGTTTGATTCCCATCTTTCTCTCTCCATGCATTTGGACATAATGTCATTGGTTCCAATATTTTTAGGAAGGATGTACTGAAAAGATAACCCCTTGCAGTTACTCAATGTCCTTTGTCTCAGTCTTAATTTTTTAAATGTAATTTATTTATTTATATATCAATCACAGGTTAGGTACTTTGCATCCCAGGCGTAGCCCCCTCCCTCATTCCCTCCCACTCTCCTCATCCCTCCCTCATCTTCTCCCCGCCCCCTCCAAGTCCACTGACAGGGGAGGACCTCCTCCCCTTCCATCTGACCCCAGTCATCTTGTCTCCTCAGGGCTGGCTGCAATGTCCTCCCCTGGGATCTAGCCAGGCTGTTACTCCCTGGCGGGTGTGGGGGAGGGTCAAAGAGCCAGCCATCGAGTTCATGTGAGTCTTAATTTTTAATTGAGTTGCTGTCTTAATTTTTGTTGCTGTTATTGTTCATTAACAACAATTTCATAGCAATCTAATATAAAGCTCTTGCCATTTATACTGAAAATTATTATTTTCTCTTCCAATACTTCCAAATAAAAACATTATTGTTTTATAAAATATACTATTTTGCCTTAATAATTTTCCTTTTGAAGTTATAACATAGGCCTACAGAATTAGTATACCTTAAAGTAAAACTATAAATTATACTACTCACTTAGCCAATGGAAAGCAGATTATTTCTAGTGGTCCTTATGGGCAAATGTCAAGAAAAAAAAATTGCAAGATCAATAATTGCACATCAGTTTGCAGGAGATAGGGTAATCTACTCAAAGGAAGAAAGACAACCAAAAGCACCACCAACTCGGGAAGTAACAGATAAAATTGGTATTCTCTCTTCTTTCTTTTCTCCCTGCCATCCCCCATCTCTGCCTCCTCTACCCCTCCCTTCTTTATCCAACCCTCCTTACTTTACCACTTCCTTTGTGGTAGGTAAGATGGCTACCAAAATGATATTCAGGGTTCTATGGTCTTACCTTAGCCAACCAGGTAGAAAAAAATTCTTTTCTGGATGTGTTAGTAGAAAACTCCCAAGAGAAAACATACTTCTCTCTCCTGCTCATGTGCCTTCTCCAGTTATGATTACTGAGGGGCAGAGCACCAGACCATACCTTGTGGGGGCCATCTGGAGTGGTCTCCAAGGAGAAATCATGCAGGACTAATCCATGTCTTGTCCTGTATTTGTGCATTTACTTGCATATTACCCACATGAATGAGTATTTCATCACTTTATTCTCATTGTCAAGCATAATACATAGCATGTAGCTGTTCCTTGTTAAGTGTTTGCTGAATAAATATTTCTTTTAACAAATGTAAAGGTGATTTTAAACAGTCCATCTATACCTAACATAGAAATAATTTTGAATTATGTGAAATGCCAGTACATCGACTTCATTTAGCCACGTACAACACATGCTACATTGCTATAGTTTTATTTGCCTAGAATACCTTTCTTTGTTTCACCTAGTTTGGGAGTTTTGTTACTGTCACAATGAGCAAATGTTTCCTGAGCTGTCACATGTTGTATTTAGAGAATTCAGAACTCTGGATTCCTTATATTCCAAATAGTGCCAGATGTCATGAAGTCATATACAGATGTCTTACATCAACAAGATTATCCTAACAGTTGGACTTCTTCATCTGAATACTTCTGCTGGGGAGAGTTAAGTAGCCTAGAAGGCAGTGAAAACTGAAACCTTCTGTTCAGCTGTGAGGCAGAAATGATGCAATCAGCCACAGTGGTTGCTCAGTTATTATCCTTAGCTTAATGTGGCAATGCAACATCGATGGGTGTAGAAATAGTATTTGGTGAAACCAGAGAGAAAGCATACTCAATGTTCACTACTAGAGGCCATGACTTCTGCAGGTATCCTTATACCTGTGACATAGATGAATCACCATGAATATCAAGGACCATGAATATCAACGATCAAGGTTCCAACAAGTTTTGCAGTGGAAAGTCATTGCTGACACCACAAAACACCATGCTACAGTGGTGCCTAATATGATCTGTGGAGATAGCTTTGTGTTTTATGCACATTTTATTCTTGGTCCCTGTACTACTCTTTCTACCTCTTCCCCCTGAAAAACTTGCAAGCATCTATCTAAAATAAGCTCATGCTTTGTCTTCCCTATAGCACATACTCCAGGTCTATCTGTACTGAGTTCTACTGAATCTTATGGATCTTTGTTAATGGAGAAACTGATGTCTGGCAGGTGGGGGATGAGGAGAGCTCTTAGTTTTGTTAATAAAAGAATTTTAAAACGGACTAAAATGGAAGCTCCTGGGCAAATTCGTTAGAGTTTGACAGAAAACAACGAGGCAGGCAAGCTGTAAATCTTGGCAGCTGCCGGAAGGGAGATAAAGAGAGAATACCATGTGTTTGGCAATGGAAGGTGGCAAGCAGCTGCGCGGTGCAAGGGGTAACAGCAGAGAAACAAAGAGAAAGCCCAGAGTGACAGGGAAAGTGTGCTTAGGCTTTTGGCTCTTATCTGAAAAGAAAAGAGATAGAAAAGAAGGAAAATAGAAACGAATACCAATCAATGCATAATAAATAAAGAGGTACAAGCTGCTATAAAAATGTTACATGGATTTAACAGGATTGAAGGCCTTTGAGGATGAACCCCTCTAGATCCTACTTCTGTCTCCTTAGAAAGAGTAGAACACAAAACCCACCCTTAGGAGTTAAATTATTGTATTTAAATGCAGAATATCTGGGCTTTGTTGACACCCATTAAGATACACCTACTTCCACCTTGTTGAAAAAGTTCTGCTTGTGGCTACCTAAAACTTCACATATTTTGTCTCATTTTAGAAGCTATTCCAGTGTGGCCTGTCAGTCACCTGATCAGGATTGCTACTACCCAAGCCCATCCATGCCCAGGAAAAGTGACTCACCCAAAAGTATGGGGAGATCTAATTACCCCCTTGATGAGCTAGTGCACTGTGTCTTCGAAGAAGTCCCTTCCTCAATTCAGATACTTGAAGTATTTCCATGAGAAAGTCTAACTTCTTTTTGCTCTAAAGCATTTTAATTATGTATTTCATTTCATTTTACTTATTTGTTGTTTGTTTGTTTTTACCTTAAACTTTAATCTCCGGAACAGGACAAACATCCAAAGTGTCACTGAAAGGATATACTAAGTACTTCAAAGAGCTATTTAGACTCTTCCAAATCCTTTGCTTCATTTAGTCACACCAACAATGACTTGAGGTAGGCAAAAAAGACATAACCATGCCCAGTTTACTAATGAGAAAATAAAATCATGGAAATGATGCAAAATTTGTTCAGAATCAATAGGTTTAAACTAGAAAGCAGGTCTTCTGCCTTCAGCCATAATCTATATTCAGACATTAATTCTCCCAAAGTAATGGTTTCACTGCCTTTGGGCCAGTTAGATGTTTAACATGAGGTAGTCCAGCTTGCCTTCCTTTTTTTTTTTTTTAAGTTTGTATGTGTGTGTATGTTTTCAAGATCATGAAACTCTGTGTGTGTGTGTGTGTGTGTGTGTGTTTGTACTTGACATCTTTATCTACCAACTAAATGTCTGAGCCTTTATTCAGGATGCTGGTGACCTATAACAGCATTTATGGATTGCTTTTATTGACCTGTTGTTCCTGGTGTCCCAGTTTCTAGGTACACTTCCTAAGTGCAGCCAAGGGGCAAAGACCAGCTTCCTAGGTGACTCCAAGTATACTGTCGCTCCTGTATTTGATATTTCTACCTGTGCCATGCATAGATCAGTAACAATGAGAATTAACAATGAATTGCTAATATTTGTGAGTGCTTGCTATGTTTAGGCAACGTGTTTAATATTATTATTTCATTTAATTCTAGAAACAGGCTTCTCATATAGAAGTAGTATGATCTGCACTCTACAATGAAAGACACCGAAGCTTAAAGAGCTTGTGGGGGTGTTGAATGACTCAAGTGTCACAGCAAGTATACTTACTCTCAGACAAACTTGGACTAATGGGCAGCCAAGTCCTGAAGGGATGTCTTTAAAACTACAGTGTGTACAAATTGCTACAAAATCAACTGATATACAAAGTAAATGAACATGAGCAGAACTCAACTGGGTGCCAAAGCTGTTGTATGTGAAATTCCTGATACTGGCAGTGCTCAATAATGCCTGCAGGCAAGCCTTCGCTCTAACAGCAATAGCAACTTTATAAAGCTGAGAATGCTTACTGGCTCGCCTCATCAACACGCTCTGAGGTGAAGTGTTTATTTTGAATATTCTAAAGTACTCAAAAGTTTTCAAGATCATGAAACTTTAGCCACCTGGTTTACTGGAGGACTTGATAGGAATAGAGTTGCTTTCCCTGGAGTATACGAAAGGATTCTGTTATTAACATTAATTCCTCCTTGCAAACATGGACTTTTAAAAGTTCTGAAGGCAAATGAGTAGAGTAGTGTTAATCTTCTGCTATTTGCACCCAGTGTTCTTACTTGAATTTCATGGCTTTGAATGAAGTCCACAGCACCCAGCATAACTCTCCAGGCTCTATGTTTGCTTCTCTCCTATCCTGCTCTTTTCCTTTGAGCGTGCTGAATTTCCAAAGTCCTTCTTTCTTACTTCATGCTGCTCCTCAGCTTCCTTCCCCTGTTTCCTCAGTTTATAGATGAGATCTTATCTTGTTTCTCTTTCTGGTCTTCTGATAGCCTGCTGATGTCCTTCCCAATACTCACAGAATTCCTATGACCTATGCTAGGTTACTATTGTTAACCTAATAAATAATGATATTTCTGTGTTAGAGACATATTAGTATCTCTTATCAAAATAAGACAATTTAGAAACAAACATGTCAGTCATGTTGCCAATGTATGCTAGATAAAAGCATGATTGTGGCCTACACAACAAGACCCTGTACAAAAAATATAATAAAATCTTAAAACTACTTAATAAGAAGAAAATATGCATTGCTTTGTGAGCCAGTTGAACATTTGGAATCAGATGGAACTTTTTTTCATAAGATTTCACAAGATTTATGATCACTTAAGGTAAATTACATTCTAATTTTAAAAAATTCAAACTATTTCTTAGACAATTAGGAATAGTGATTCCTCAAGACCCAGCTATACCACTCTTAGGCATATATCCAAAGGATGCTCAAGTACACAACAAGGACATTTGCTCAACTATGTTCGTAGCTGCCTTATTTGTAATAGCCAGAACCTGGAAACAACCCAGATGTCCCTCAGTTGAGGAATGGATACAGAAATTGTGGTACTTTTACACAATGGAATACTACTCAGCAATTAAAAAGGAGGAAATCATGAAATTCGCAGGCAAATGGTGGGACC
>CM053754.1:51359205-51432694 GCA_028658305.1 Pachyuromys duprasi
CCTGTTGGTGGACTTGGAGGGGGCAGGGAGAAAGGAGATGAGGGAGGGAGTGGGAGGGTGAGAGGGAATAAGGGAGGAGGCTACGCCTGGGATTCAAAGTATCTAACCTGTGATTGATATAAAATAAATAAATTAAATATATTTTTTTCAAAAAAATGAGGACATTAAGCTAGGATAGTGACAGGGTAGGGGCACTAAGCAGAGTTGAAGAGAGATACTGGTGAATATCTTTAATGTCATTAATATACATTGCATAAACGTATGGAATTTTCAAATAATAAACAACACTACTAAAAAAGGTAAATCCTTCCTTAAGATGCTTTAGTCAGGTTCTTGGTCACATCAATGATCAATGTATATAATACATCAAATAACGATATTTTGACAAAGGAAAATGAATAGATAAGTAGATAAGGCTAGTGAGATTAAAAGTTTACTCCTCAGTATCTGGAGGAATTTAAGAATGTAATTCAGGAAAAGAACCTATCTTGTTTTGTGTTGTTTCTTGTTTCTTGTTTCTTGTTTTGTGCTTGATTCTTGAGCTGGAGACATAGTTTAGCCATTAAAGGCTAGGCACACAACGAACATATCAGGAACCTGGACTAGTACCCTGCACACTGAATTTGCCTGGGAGAGAATGGTGATTGGCTGAGAACTCTCTCAACAGAGCAGCATGAATAGAATTTTCACTGTGCAGTTATGGTAAGAAGAAAAAAAAAACAGCCATGAAATTGAGAGTGTTGAATAAAGAATGTATTTTCAAAACCTGTTTATATGAAAAAGAGCGTGGCATCCAGGGACGCATGTAGGGTAGCAATAGAGATCTTCCTTCCCTTTCAGGAGTGACTGGCTGTGGGCAAAACTGAGTGCCATCAGCAGACATTTACTGTTTCACCAGTTCAGGTAAAGACAAGGATCTACAGCTAAGTACATAAGGGCCTAGAAACTTTTATATTTTTATACAATAAGGTATGCTAATTCAATAAAAATTAAAAATGAAAGAAAATTGAATCATACCTATTCACCTACATTTGACATTTTATGCTGACTTCTAGTTTTCCTGTATGCCTACATAAAGAATAAATCCAAAGCTGAAGGGACAGCTTGATGTTAGAGAGGATTTCCTACTCCTACAGAGGTCCCAGGAGTTCCCAGCAGACAGGCTGGGGGCTCACAACTGCCTATAACTCTAGCTTTTCGGACTCAGACAGATTTTTCTGCTCTCAGCAACTACCTGACCATCCACATAAATAAAAATAATAAATTAACAACTGAAAAAAAATTCAAACTAACAACACATAATTGATTCATGGGTAGTTTTGATTCTTTTCATTGTGTCTCTCAGATACTCTGCATGTAATGGTCATCACTGGTCCTGGGTTTTTGTTGTTGTTTTGTGTGTGTGTGTGTGTGTGTGTGTGTGTGTGTGTTCAATCAATGGTTCTTAGTTATAATTAAGTCTCTGGGCATTCCAGTTATATAATAGCACAGGGCTATTTGTAATCCAACACTAGGGAATTATAGACAGTACAATAATGTAATGGAAGTTTTGGTTTCTTTGTATGCTATGAAAATATGTTTTTGTTTTAATTCCAAGTGTGGGATTTTAGTTGGCCTATAGTTTGTCCACACTTATTAATTGTCACGTGTGGGGCATGATCTTTGCCAGCTGGCCTTCCATGTACCACATGGAGAGGGGCGTGGTCTAGGACTCTCGGAGTATAAATATGAGGCCAAGAAAGAGACTGTGTGGCATTCTGTGTGGTGGTCAGTGTTGGTGTGTGGAGTGTAGCAGTTTGGAGAGACCAGAGACAGAGTGGTGGTTTGGAGCAAACAGATGGAGAGAAATGCTTCTGGGCACAGCAGCATGGAGGAGATTTCTATCTGTGTCTGCAGTTAGTGGAGATTGGTAGGGAGATCTAAAAGAACCCCTCTAAATAGCCAGAAGAAGTAAAGGGGTCTAGGCCTCCTCTACCCACTAGCCTTTTCTTTATCCTACCTTAGGTAGGGGACTTGGTGGAAGAGAGGTAGAGGACTAAATACAATCAGGATTTCAGATTCTCTGCTACATGATGAGTTCAAGGCCAGCCTGCACTTATATGAGACCCTGAATCAAACAGTAACAACAGAGAGCATTTACATATCTCAAGCCATGTTGCTGGATCCACCTCAGACTGTTTCATACTTCATTACAGCAGTAAAGTCAGATGATGCATTTTGATTCCTGATATACAATAGAATTGCACCTAAACATAATATGCATAGCAATTGAAAGATGCCTTTTTGCTTCAAATGCCTATGATCACTAGAGTCTTCAGGATCAATCCAGAAACATTTGGTATTAGAGATCTTCGTCAATGTGGATGAAAACAGTGGACTTCCCGAGCCTACAGAGAATGTGGCAGTTTCTTAACACAGATTTCCCACACTGACTGACACTTCCATTTGTGAACGATTTCCCTGCAGCTCCTGACTTCTTTCTAAACTAAAATCAATCTGCTCAAAAGTGTACTGCTGCTTTCTCAATGAAGTGTAGGCAACTATTCTACATCCTTCGTGTTATGGAAACAGTATCCACAGCATCTTTATGTTAAACATATTCTCATCAGAAACCATCATGAGAAGCAAAGCCTTGGGTTCAGAGCAATCCTGTGACTTCCGTTTGCTTTATTTTCACTTCAGGCCCTCTTGGTGTTTTAAGGAAGTTCAAATTTTCCTTTGAACCCTTCAAGGTCACTCATGAGAGCTGTAATCCTTTTCCTTCAACTTCTGTTTTTGGATTAGTTCCAGGAATGACAAACATTCTTAATGACATCTGGATAAAGAATCCTTTCCAGGTTTTAAATGCCCTTTTCAGGCCCACAGGTTGAATTCCTATCTATGGGGACTCTAACTTTATACAATGTTGTTCCTTTTTTTCTTGGTGCTGGACATTGAACCTGAGTCTCTGTGTGTGCCAGAGAAATATTCTATCATTTAGCTGTCTTACTAGATTTTCTTATTCTTAAATAATAAGATCTAAAAGTTGTTATTATTCTTTGATCCATTAACTGTAGAATAGATGTGTTTTCAGGATGAAAAAAGAAATCAATCTCATTGACCATTTCCATCAAAGCTCTTAGGTGATCAGGTACCTTGTCAATAGGCAGTAATATTTTAAGAGGTATATTTTTCTAAGAAACAGGTCTCAACATTGAGCTTAAAATGTTTCGCTAATACTACCTGTGGTAGTCCACACCTATAATCCCAGCTCTTAACATAATCAGTTTAAAGCCAACCAGGGTCATATCACAATACAGTGAGCCTCCGTACCCCACGCCACTCCGCAACCCCCCAAAAGAGAACTGAAATTTTCTTCACTAAACATGTAAAGAAAAGATATGATACTTCATGGGCTCAGTTGGTCCATTTGCAAAGCACAAACAAAGTAGATCATTCTTGAAGACCCTAGGACTTTTAGAATGGGAAATAAGCATTGGCTTCAAAGCAACATTAGTCTGTCATACAAGACTGTGCTTTAAAGTGTTGCAGGCAGGTATTAACTTCTCCTTTGTAACTACAATAACTACTGTAATAGATGACATCTATTTCCAGTTAAAACTGCTGTGTCTGAGTTGAAGGCTGTCTTATATATCAGCATCATCAGCAGTAGTCAGAGCTGGATCTTCTGGGCATTGCTGTCGGTCGCTTCTACATCAGGGCTCCCTATTAACACCTGTGAGTTTTGAAGACCACTTCCTTCCCTTTACCTCCTAATTAACTTCTGACTTTCTTCCAATTTATTTCCTACCTCATTCCCTCCTGATATAACTGGGAAGACTTAGACCTTGCTTTCTATTATACTCTGGCTTTGGACTTATGGATCCACACAGCCCACTAAATATATTCCTTATTAGCAGTAAGGCTGTTTTACTTCCTGCTCACCAATGTACTCATTGGAGTAACATTTTTCATTTCTTTTAATAATCTTTGATTTGCCTGTACAACTCTGCTAACTGCTTGTTAAAAGGATGGGATTTGAGTCCATCTTTCAACATGCCTTCTCCATTGAGATTATTTTTTATAGCTTTTCCTTTTCATATCAACACAAGACAATTGGAAGGAAATGGTTTTGTTTGTTTGTTTATTGTGGGGATTGGTTTTGGTTTGTTTGTTTGTTTGCAACAGGTTCTCCCTTTTAGTTCACGAAGACTTAGAACTCAATGATGTGTCCCAGGTAAGCTTCACACTCATGCTGGCCCTCCTGCATCAGCCTCCTAAAGTCCTGGATTGCAGCTATAACTCACCACACTTGGATCCAATTAGATGGCTATTCACTGCCATGATTTCTATATAGTGTTTCTGAAAGAATGGAGATGGAGACTAGCTGGTCATTGGTCATTGAAAACAGCTATCGTTTTTATTACTATGAACAGTTTTTGGTTCACCTAAATGATTTCAACTGTAATATCACAAATGACTAATCAGATATAGTAATAAAGATCTTCAAGTATTCTGAGAATTGTGACACAGACAGAAAATAAGCCCATGCTAGAAAAAAAAAAATACCCCTATAGACTTTCTAAACTTGGGATATTTACTAGCCTTCAGTATATAAAACTTGCTATTTGTGAGGTATAGTACAACAAAGAACTATAAAATAAGTATATGATTCTTTTACTGTGTCTAGTAGGACAGTTTTTTTTTTCTTGGAATCCCTAGCAAATATGTTTTTAAAACACATTTTCTCAGAAATAACTAGGCTAGCTTCATTTTGCATCTTACTGACTCATATGCATTTATGTGTCTTCCTTAAATAGTTTCTATGCCATTGGCTTTGTTCTTGAGCCAATCACTAACAAGAACAATGGCCTTATCATGACTGGAGAGGTTTGCTTCACTAGCATCAGACTGCAGATTCTAAATGGCTGGAGATGGGACAAAAGACTCAGTTCTGTCATCTGTTCAGAATTGCACAGTGTTGTTTTCATGTTCTTTGATATTAAAATGTATCACATCTATCTATCTATCTATCTATCTATCTATCATCTTTTTATTTATTTACTTCTGTGTATGTGTGTGTTTCTTTGTTTCTGTGTGGGCCACAGAACCTGTCCAGAGGTCAGAGGATGGTTTGTGGGGGCAGCTTCTCTTCCTTCACCATGTTGTTCCTGTGGAACTAATCAGGTCCTCTGGCTTAGCAGCAAGTTCCTTTACTAATAAGCCATCTCAACTACCTTGTTCTTTTTTTTTTCTTTTCTTCACTTTAAGGCTAAAAACTAAAGGTAAGTAGATGTTATTTTTAAAAAGTGAGAAGGAAAGGCAATTTCTAAAGGGGAAGTAGAACAGATCTAATGAAAAAACAACTTAGGCAACATTGCACACATCTGTTGCATAGTTAGAGTGAGAAACTGCAGGCAGGATGCAGGGAAAGAAACAGGTACCATGAGTCCCTACCTAAAGAATTTCTTCTGCTAGTAAGTATTGACTCTGTCCACACATTTAAAGAGAACATTTGTTACCAGCAGCATGTCAGAAGCATCCAGCAGCTCAGGACACTTAACTTCCATGTATGGAGTACCCAATCAGTGATTTATTTTGTCAAGTTTAGAATTGACCTTTCTCCAAATGATTTTTTTTCCAAATCTTCTGGCGATCTATATACACTCTAAGGTTAAAAATGGTCTTCTCTTCCTGCCTTTTTAGACTAAAGTGTTTCTGGCTGTTCTGCCCTCCACATGTCCTCATAAATATAATTCTGGCACTGGAATGCAGACAGACTTTTGCATACTCAGCATTTAGCCACTAAGATATGAGCTCATGTACACTCCATGCCATTTAGTCACTTTGCAGTCCATTAGAAAGTTTAGAAACTGAGGACTTACTATTTATGAAGTACTGTGACAGTTGCTGAGGACTCTACAAAATGTATTAGTCCCATTTCTAAACAGCATCACTGGAGTACCAGGAGCAGAACTGAACAAAGACCAAAGAAATATTGCGACAAATGCAAATTGTATAGCGCCAAAAACTAAGTGTCAAGAACAAGGGGCTGAAACTATCACTGAGCTAAGACTCATTCTATGTCAGCTGAGCAAAAGAAATCAGCATTTCATAAGCAGAGAAGAAACTACAGAAGGCAGGGCTCAGGAAATCCTGAATCCAGACAAAGCTTGGGGAGCTGTGGATCCCTGCTGTTCAGTGAGAAGCTCCTGGTATAGAAACCAGATGCTCAAGGGCCTAAAATATACTACTTCAAAATTGAAAATTTTTGTCTGGAAGAGGCAGCCACAGAAAGTTGGGGAGTTATTTATGTAATAAAAGGTTTAAACCTGTGTCTAAGGAAGATACTTGTTTACCATATGACCCTGTGATGTGTTACAACAATTCCTGGGAGACATGGACATATGCCTACTCACCACATATATGGAACTAAGAACAGAACAAAGTACATATAGCACTAAATTCCAACTTGGTGAACCAATGGGTTTTACTGGGTTCCTTACAGAAATATATGGGAAGGAGGGCATTACTTACATGCACAAAAATGACTCAAAGACAATTGTTACCCCCAAAGCTCACACCAGCATGGAGATCTGTGTATCCTGTAGGTATTTCAACTATTTGATGAGCACATTGGACTTAATCGGTCTAACCTTCTTCCAAGTGGCTCAGCTTCTCTCTGTTTCTTCTAACCAGTTTGGCTGGTTCTTGAATTTTTCAGCGCTTGGTTAGTCACTGCTTCTTCTAGGTCTGGTCAGAGCCTCTTAAAAGCACCTTGGCTTTTCTGAGAGTATCTCAGCAGTCTTTTCTGAACATATTCTCTTACAGAAGGAAGAGCCTAGTTCACTGGTAAATTTCAGGGACTTTCTAAAGTTGTTCTGAGTTGTTTATTTCTTGTCTTAAAAAGATTCCCTGCAGGTACAGAGCTAAAGAGAGATTTCTCATTAGAGGAATATCTAATGGATGAGAAACACTTAAAGAAATGCACAACATCCTTAACCATCAGGGAGATGCAAGTCAAAACGACCCTGCGATTTCACCTTACACCCATCAGAATGGCTAAGATCAAGAACTAAAATGACAACATATGCTAGAGAGGATGTGGAGAAAGAGGAACTCTCCTCCATTGCTGGTAGGAATGTAAAATGTACAACCACTTTGGAAATCAATCTGATGCTTCCTCAGACAATGAGGAATAGCACTACCTCAAGATCCAGCTATACCACTCCTAGGCATATATCCAAAATATGCTCAAGTATACAAAAAGGACATTTGCTCAACCATGTTCATAGCAGCTTTATTAGTAAAAGCCAGAATCTGGAAACAACCCAGATGTCTCTCAGCAAAGAAATGGATACAGAAAGTGTGGTGCATTTACACAATGGAATACTACTCAGCAATGAAAAACAACGAAATCATGAAACTTGCAAGCAAATGGTGGGATTTAGAAATGATCATCCTGAGTGAGGTATCCCAGAAGTAGAAAGGCACACATGACATATACTCACTTATAAGTGGATATTAGACATACAATAAAAGCTAAACATACTAAAATCTATACACTTAAATAATCTAAGCAAGGAGAACCATGGGCAAGATGATCAATCCTCACTAAGAAAGGCAAAGGGGACAGACATCAGAGGAGGGAGAAAACAAGGAAAAAGACAGGAGCCTACCAAAGAGGGCCTCTGAAAGACTCTACATAGGAGGGTATCGAAGCAGATACTGAGACACACAGCCAAACTTTGGGCAGAGTGCAGGGAATCTTATGAAAGAAGGGGGAGATAGAAAGACCTGGAGGGGATAGGAGCTCCTCACAGAACCAAAAACTTTGGGCACAGGAGTCTTTTGTGGGACTGATACTCCAACCAAGGACCATGTATGGAGCTGCCCATGGCAGCTCAGTGTCCAAGAGAGTTCCCTAGTAAGGGAAATAGCAACTGTCTCTGATATGAACTCAGTGCCAGACTTTGATCACCTCCCCCTGGGGAGGCATGAGCGCCTCAGAAGAAGACAATGCAGCCAGTCCTGATGAGACCTGATAGGCTAGGGTCAGATGGAAGGGGAGGAGGACCACCCCTATCAGTGGACTTGGAGAGGGGCATGGGAGGCGAAGACAGTGGGACAGTGGGATTGGGTGGGCCAAGGGAGAGGGTTATAGCTGGGCTACAAAGTGAATAAATTGTAATAAATAAATAAAATATGAAAAAGATGCCTTGCAGGTGATAATTCTCAGTATGGGAAGAAACTGCTTCATGACACTTGACAGGAATAAAATGAGTAGAGATGGTTTTTATAGTTCAGTTTTTGTCTGTGTGGATTTGGTTATGGCAGTGGCAGAGAATGGTCAACGTTAAAGGAAGAGATGAATCAGCATAGGAAGAGATGAATCAGAGAGGACCATGAAGGGATGGGTCTGTGGGCCAAAGTCAGCCGCTTACATGCCGGAATTACCTCACTGCCGTTCACAATGTAGGAATTCACGAGTAGATGTTAAGTTGGTTCCCAGTTACTCTTTCACATTAGAATCCCTACCTTGCTAGTGGCCATGGTTGCTCTTATTTAATAATAGTATTTTCACCCTATCCAAATAATTGGTCTTGGCTAGTATGAAACTGGTATTTCTCTTATAAATAATCTGGGTGAGAGGGTAAGAGCCAGTGAGGATGATGGTAGCTCTGTCCCACCAAAGTCCTTTCTTTATTGCCGGGTCTGTTTTCCTGGGATGTTTTCCGAGGGAGGATTGTAGGGGGAGAACGAAGAAAGCAAGCACCGTTTCTGCCACACTTGCAGTTTGGTGCTGCTCCGTATTCTGAAACATCTTGTGCAGTTCCAGCCCTTAATCCTGATTCTTACACATGCAATCCAACTCTGGCAGTGTGCTGGCGTTTTTTAAAAGAGATCTGCACATAGTGCACTTGTCACTTCCATATCTAAAAATTACTAAATGTGTCTTCATGCTATAAAGATTGTTCATTTGTTTCTTAGTTTAAAAAATTATGCCTTCATTCATTTCATTTTTTAAAAAGACCCTGTAAAATTGCAGTAATGAGATGCATTAAACATTTACAACTTTCAATATCAGTCCAAAATATAGGGTTTTTTTTTCCCCTAAAGAAAATCCTCTTGTGCTTTATATGGATAAACATTGGAAAAGATTTTACTCGTGGCTGTTTCCTTGCATAAATGCTTTATTCTTCAAGAAAAGCATTTCTAATCAAAGCCTTCTCCCATCACACACCCCCACTCTTTGTTCAAGCTGGGAGGTCAGTACCTAATGTTTCTGGAATTGTAATTTATTGCTGTTGGTAAGATTGACTATATGTATAGGGTTTCCACCATTATTCAACTCTGTGGCAAAGTCTTATGAGTATAACTTGAGAATTCTTTGTAGAGAATACTTAGCTGAATTTAAAAAAAAATGGTCAGATATATTTAGACTCAGCAAATGGGTATAAATATAAATAGTTTAGAGACAGATTTAATGTAAAGTAAGGTATGTGTGTGTGCAAGAATATGCAAATAAATGTTACATGTAAATTTAAGGAATGAGCTTCTATTTTCCCTCCCGTTTGCAGGAACTAATGAATGAGCGCTACAGGATTTGGATCTGAGTGAAAAATCTTGTTAAACTAAAAGGCATATATTTCACTTTCTGATTCTCATGTTCAAATATAAAAATTGCATTCTTGCTTTGTGTTTTAAAAGTAAGCTATGTAGGATAATAACAAACAGAACATACCAGGAAGGAAGCATCTCTCTGAAATACTCAAGGGAAGTTTATCATCAAGAGAGAAACAGAGAGAGAAAGGAAACTTTCACTTCCCCAGATCTGGGCAAGATTTCCTCAGGGATACCTCTTTAGAGAGGAGACGGAAAAGAAAGGAGATGAAAATTAGTCAGGTAGCTTTTAGGGCAGGGACTCCATAAGCAACCCTATCATCTCTGTCCTTTGTCCCAGCAAGAAAGGTTATTGGTAATATACTGGCCAGAGGCTAGAAGGAAACTCTCTGGCTTTTCTCTTCTACATGATCACCAATACCTAGATGCTATTTATGTGGGTGTGACTGAAACTCCAGACACTGAAACCCTTCTGGGAATCAGTTTGGGAACTGTATATTTGGATTTACATGCTAGAATTGTGTTATATATAGGTACCAATTGCAGCCTCTTGCAAATACTTTTAGAGTGTCAACTCTTTAGGCAGGAATGCTACAATGGCCTTGAAAGGGACGAACCCCTCAATGAGTTTTGGGCCTCACCTTCCATTTCCCTAGTAAACTAGAAATGTAAACATCAACTTTGCCAATCCTTAGACTTACTGGATTTGAGTAAAGACATGGAATTCTAATCTGCTCCACAGATTAAAGCATTATTTGTTGTTTTCTTTTTTCCAGCTGGGCCAGTCTATCACCTCCCTGGTAGTCCACTCCATAGGAAATCTGATTCACTTGGGGACATGCTAAGAAGATAGGAGGAATAATTATCCCTTTAATGAGATAATGTGCCTATTCTTCCAAGATAACCTCTTTCCCATGTAGCCATTTAAGAAACCTCCACTATACAGATGGCCCACTTTTCTGAGTTACTCAGAGTAGTGTGACATTTTGGTTTCCTTCTTTCTAACTATTTCTTCCAAATACTGGCCAAAAGCCTAAATAGGGTTTCCTAATAGTCTGGGATTTCTCACTCTATCTGTGAACAACCTCCCACTCCTGCTCTTCTCCTGCCAACAACTGCTTGCCTACCTCCATTACTGAACCTTTCTACTTTCTTGGACTCACACACAAATGGCCTGGTTTTCCCTTTTCAACTTCTCCTCTTCCCTCCTCCTGGCAGCTGCTGAGTCACAGCTTGCCTCACTTGTTCTTTTTAAATGAAATTCTAATAACTTGTCCTTCAGCTTCCTTCGAAGTCCATTTCTAAATACTATTATTGACAAGAATAAAGTATGAAAAGAGAGAACACCAAATCTCTGCTAACACAAATGAGTACCTCTGTCTTTGTCCTGAATTATCAATGGCTGTGGTATTAGTGAATTTGAATCTAAGAGCTTATGACTCCAAGTACAGCAGAGTTCCTCAAACTAAATCCTTCTATCAAAGCAAATGATAGCTCATGATTTCCTGTCAAGAAGACTGGCAATCTCCAGAAATCCATAAGAAACCTTTACTTCCATGTCTTTCTCTCAAACTTGTAAACAAGCCCAGCCAAAGTTTACTTATTCTGACCTCAGTGAATCTTCAGAACCGCTGAGCTCTATTCTTCTAATAACAGTGCTTAGTAGTTTTGAGGAGAGTTATTACATCCTTCAGCCATCTCTGCCAAACAGAACAATGCAAACTCTTTTAGTGTGATATCAAGGTTACCCTCTATCAAGTTATTGCTCTTTCCATAGATGCTGTCTAATTTTTCAATATCCTCTTTGAAACAAAATATCTCTGCATGAACATAAGCTTTTTAAAATACTATAGATGAGCTTGAACAATAATGTGGCTATCTGTACTTTGCATCTGTAGAATTACAAACTTCAGTAGTTTCCCTTAGCATAAACTACACTTTCTATGTGGACTATATGTCCTATTACTTGGGCTTTATTATTTGTAAACAATTTTAGATTTGCTTATCTTATTTTTATGACTGCTTAGCCTGCATGTATATGTGTACCATATGCATGCCCTGTGCCCATGAAGGTCAGCAGAAAGCATCAGATCTCCTGAAAGTGGAGTTACAAGTGGTTTGGGGCTGTTATGTGGATGCTGGGAACTGACCCATAGTCTTCTACAAGAACCTCAGGTGCTCTTAACTACTGAACTGTCTCTCTCTAGCAAAAACTTCACTTCTTATACAAATTGTTTATGTTATTTGAATATAATCTTTTAAGAATGAGATCTTACTGATGCAAGGAGAGGACCTAGACCCCTGCTCAGATGTGGCCTATTGACAGCTCAGCCTCCATGTGGATCTCTGAGTGAGGGGATCAGGTCCTGTCTCTACCATGAACTCAGTTGACTGCTCTCTGATTACTTGCCCATGATGCAGCCTTCCAGGCCAAGGAGGAAGAGGATCCTAGCAGTCCTGATGAGACTTAACAAGCTATGGGCAGATGGCAATAGTGGAGAACTCCCCCTTTCAGTGGACTACGGGAAGGGGATAAGGGGAAGAGGGAGGGAGGATGAGACTGGGAGGTTGAGTGAAGGGGCTTAAATTGGGATATATAATGAATAAATTATGAAGAAAAATATTAAAATTTAAAAAAGAATGAGCTCTTTTACTAACGGTTATGGATTCTTCATTGTATACTAAATAAGAAAATTGTAAAAATCAAAAGACCAGAAAGCAAAAGGCAACAAAAAACAAGATCAAGAATAAGGACATTTTTTGCAAATAAATAAACCTATTTTTCCCACTCTCTGCACCAGCTTTCCATGGTTGAAGCCTTCAGTTCATGTTCCTTGTCATTTTACACTTCAGTCCTTCTTCCTCAGTGATGTACCTTTTTGAATCTCCCTATCTGTCTCACACATGTACATACATGTGACCCAGCGAGTCACCCTACTGTGAGCCCCCGAGCATATTGAGCCCATGCTATGCTAACCAGGAACATTCATTTTATCTGAGGAAGTTATGTATGCTAAATGTTATTTGTTGTTTAACACTGTAAACTTGCTGGAATGAAGCCACATGAGGAATGCAGATTTCGGAGCCTGTGAACTCTGTGAGGCAGTGGGCACACCCTACTATGTACTAGGATGGGCTTTGGAACAGAGCAAAAGCTCCACTGGTGCCTTTGCTATGCCTGGAGGGTTCACATGAACCTGGAATTTTGTTCTCAGACTGTGAGTATGAAATTTATTCATTTTCCTTAAACTGTTCAAGTGCTTTCTCTCTTTCACCAAGTTTTAATGTGCTCACACAATCCCTTTTACACAGAACTAAATATTCATTAAAATTCTTTTGGTTTTGACCAATTAAAAAAAAAATGACATAGAGTTTCTGCTCAAGAGCAGCCTTGTTGCTTACCTGCAGCCTCGGAGCCTATCAAGTTACTTTCCTTTGAGTTTCCTGAGCCGCAGATCTCCCATCATATTCTAAACCTACATTATGTCATAGAAAACTTCATTTCCTGATGCTTATGATTTGAAACAACATGAAAATACGTAAAAATGTGTTCAACATTTATTACCCGGTTTAAAAGAGTGAAGGTAGAAAATACAATTGATTACCAAAAGGAAGTTCTCTGTACTCTCTGATCTGATTGCATAAATAAGATGAAATCAAGTACTATAATGATAATGTTTATGTTAACACAACACTATAAAAGAGATGAGGTAAAATCATATGATGATGTATTTATATTAGCACATTGATTTTTCTCCTGTGTCCCAAGGTTCATAATCTGATAAAGGACAAATATTCTGAGTTAGTGTCTTCAGCATGTATTTGCCAGAGATAGAGAGTGCACAGCACAGAAAAAAACAAGTGAAATACTTGACTTTGCAAAACTCAGATTAGTACAAGAAGCAGACAAAAATTATGTGTAGGGGGTTATGGACAGAGAGAAGGGAGAGAGAGAAAGAGAGAGATTTTAACTGGGAAATAATATAATCAGCAACAGTCAATGAGAGTGCTCTCTCATTTATGTATATACATAAATAGAATTACATATATACACAAAGTATATATAATATATATATATATTATACACACACACATATTAACCCAACAGAACACATTTGAGCCAAAGCCCAAGAGTAATATAAGAGAGGAGCAACGTGATACAGCATACACTCTTAGGAATTTACTGAGTATGATCAAAGCAGTTTCAGCAGGCCTGTGTTTGTTGCTACATAGTGCTTTACACAACTTAAGGGCAAAGGTGGAAAAGTGGAGAGAGAGGAACTTGCCATTGTCCCCATAAGAGAGGAAAGGCTTGAAAATGAGTGCTTTAGGAATTTATTGCACAGGTGTACCAGGGATATATTATGGATGAAATCAGATAAGAATATCGGATTCCGTGGATGTGAACTGGGAAAGAGAGAAGCCAAGAATATTTTCGTGGCTTGAGCACAAGCACCAATGTGAAGAGCTGGGGCTGTTGCCTGCAGCAAACTCCTGGAGACAGGAAATGGGAGGTGACAAAGTAGAAATAGCAAATATAGTGTCAGCTACATAAATCTAGATTTTAGTGAAGTGTCAGCACTTAAAGTAATAAATTAGAAGTTAACAACCCACAGATGATTCTAGGATTTAATTAGATAACCTAAGAGGAAAAAGAAGAAAAGGAGACAAGAGGCTAAGGCCTGACACATGGGCATGTTCAGAGGACTGGAAAACATGGGCCCTAGAACAAGGAATAGGACAGGGAAGATGGCATAGCAAGAAGCAGGTGGAACACACACAATCTAGAGGGACATAGAAGAGGTGTTTTGACTTGTACTCTCTTGATTCTCTGGCTCTCTCTCTATACATACACACAAAACATGGCACCTTTTTTCTTTCATAAGACTACAAAACGCTTTAGCCTAAATATAAAAGAGATATTGTTCATTTGGTAGACTTTTTATTTACTAAAAGACTCCAATATACATTCTTTATAGTATTATTATAGCCAAATATTCCAGTCTATGGCAAATAGGATACATCTATCAAAACTTGTTTTTCAAAGCAAACTATAACTCTCAAGCTGCCTTTTTAAAAACGTTCTTAGATGGTGAGATGCATCAGAGGGCAGAAATTGCCTGCTACGAAGCCAAGCTTGTGCCCTGGGTCCCAGTGGTGGATGGAGAGAACTGAATTCAGAAATATGTCCTCTGAACTCTACAAGCACACTATGGCAAGTGTGATAGCTATTCTTGTTTGTCAGCTTGAGGACATCTGGGTTTAAAGAAACCCAAGCAGAGGACACACAAGTGAGGGATTTTTTTAAAAAATTAAATCACTTTTAATCTGGATTATTTGAGGTGGGATGATCTACCTTTAGTCTAGGCAACACCTTCCGTTGGCAGCCTGTATAAAGGACATGGAAGAAGGAAGCTTCTTCTCTTTGCTTGCTCCATCTCATTGTAGCAAGTCTACTCCTTCATTGGCCATTGGAGCCAACTCCTCTGGGATTCCAGTATATACTAGAAATCAACTGAGACATCTAATCTTGCAGACTGAAAAACTACTAGATTTTTGAACTTTTCATTGGAAGATAACCTCGTTGGATTATCTGGACAATTACCTGAGAAGCATTCTGATAAATCTTTCTCTTTCTCTCTCTGTCTCCACCCACAGACAAACATATGCACACATATGCACACACATTCTATCAGTTCTGCTCCTTTAGAGACCCCTGACCAATACAGCAAGCAGACACACACACAACAAATGACCAAATAAATAAATAAATGTTTTGGCTTTTTAAGACTTATTCCTCTACTTAGAAAGCATATTTGATTCCAAGTAGGTAGAGTAGTCAGCCCTAGGTCCTGACAACAGCTCTGCGTTTACTTAAATAACTCAAGCATATAGTTATCCTAAGATTCCATTGCTGCCAAAGCTTAGATAAAGAAAGAAATGTCTTTTAACTGTCCCTACACCTAAAATAGCATGATTTTAAGTTTTAGTTGCTTAAAATGTATGGCTAGTATTTGGGGAAGGTTCCACCTATTGAGAAAATAGACACTTTTCCTGTTTGTCTGCAAAGCTCTGAGTGTGTCCTGCTGCGTATGACAAGACAGCTGAAGCGTGTCACTACTGCAAGGATAGATCAGTTACAAGGAAATCCTTGCTTTAGCACCAAGCAAATTTGTTTGAAAAACCGCAATGGGGTCACTTTTTTTCCCCAAAAGGTTACTGATTCAATGCATTTAAGCAGATGGTCTTGCCCCACAGCCTTCTTCTCAAACGGACTCAATACCCTTTTCCATATGTTCCAAAATTAAAATTTCGGCTGTCAATTGTGAAGACTACATTACAGAACTTTAACAATGCCCTTAACATTTTCCATTGCATTTTTGCCTACAGTCTATTTCCTAGCCATACATGATCTGAGAAAGTAATGCAAAGCAAGTAGAGGTATTTTTCAGGTGACTTCTCCCCCTATTTCATCCAATGAAAAAAGGGGGGACATTAGCAGTTAGGAAATTCTGATTTTCATTCCAACTGCATACTTTCTTTTTCATTCTAAGCTTCCATTTTCTCTCTCATAAAATAAATAATAATATGCATACTTGTAATTGGTACAAGGATTGAAAAGTTGACATGAGCAAAGCACCTAAAGCGTTGTCTCAACCCCAGTGACATATACTGTACTAGTTACTGTACTAGAATCTCCACTGTGTGTCTGCTCATTCTGGGACCCTGGAAGGAACAAACAGAAATAAACGAGGTGAGCAGTTAATGTGACTTCTGGGCCAGAATTTTATTAAGCTCAGGACTCCAGGCAAAAATAAAAATTCAAATTGCACCAATTTTATGCTGTACTTCAAAATATCAATACACAGAACACAACAAACCCACACTGTTTACATTTTAGTGTGCTAAATATTTAGATAGACTTAATATTTTCAGTGCAGTGGAATTCTTAAGTAAAGAATAAGAGGAAAAACAAAGCATGCTTATGTAGATGAGATAATGTCATAATGAGAACCAGACATTTCCCATTTGCTGACCTCAAGTGTTTAAATTCATAACCCCAACATTACATCTCAGGAGATTTTGCAATTGAAATCTAGCGCATGCTTTAAAAGTTATCAGATTTCTAGGGACCTTTTCACAGGTGCCATGGAAATGGAAGTGGTTATTATTTATGACTAAAGCAGCTGCATTTTCAGTGTTTTCTTCTATGCTTACATTTAATGCAAATTAAGCTATAAACAAGAAGCAGAATTGATTCTACCTTTATGCCAAGAACAGAAAGTGAATTTCAGGTGAAATGTGATCTTAAAAATAATACAAAATTATAAATTTCTTTCATCATCCTTAATGTGTTTTATCTACCATTTTGTTTTAACTCACCCATTTACAATAATCTTCAAACTGGAAAAGAAAGGCAAAGCCTGGAAACCCATGTATCAGCCATCTCATGAGGAAACAAATTTACTTTTATCATGCCATTTGTTAGATTCCAAATATCTACAAATATGGTGTTACTCATTCTTTTTTGACCATGGAGTCAATTCATTCCATAAACACAGAGTGTTTGTCCTATCAAGATAAATCTAAACACTCTATTAATAAAACATATCATATTTGTAAATTATTTTTGTGTCACTAATGAGATACAGCCTTTAACATAAATCCTCAAAAAACTGTCCCATTATTAAAATCAAGTAGCAAGTGTGTTTTGTTTTCTCTTAAGACACTATCTTGTTATGTTGCTTAGGTTGGCTTTAAACTTAGAATCCTCATGCTTCAACCTCAAGTATGCTTGGATTGTGGGTGTGTGGTGGTCACTATGCCTAGACCAAGTAAAAGCTATGAAATTTCATTTCATCAAGACAAATCCAACTGACACACTGCACTAATAATTCCTTTCAAGGTGCATAGGTACAGTGGTGAAGAACCCAGGCATCTGTTATGCTTAGGGATGATCAACGCAGTGACCAAGTTAATGCATCTATCTGCCGATGAGATGAGTTGGTATAAGCAAAAATGCTTAATAATAGTGTCTGGAAAACTTTTGGGTGTTTCATATAAGTAATCTATACTTATTACCTTAATTTTGAAGATGACACATTTATTGTATTCACAGTAATATTCTTCCTTTAAGTTCCATGGAAAGAATGCAAAATACATACCTGCATCAAACTAAACATCCCTATTTATTAAAATATTGTGTTCCCTATCCATCGGGAAAGGGGAACGGTTGTAGGTGGTAATTAATATTTACTATTGGTTTATCTTTTATTAAAGCTGCTGTTAATCCTAAACAACTGTATACCCAATCACCACAAGAGACTGGGATTTATTTAATTAACCTAGATCACAATGCTGGGCAATATTGTTCTATCCTAAACTTCCAAGCCCTCATAGTTTCCTAACATTTAGATTCAGCCATTATACTTGCTTTTTGTCCAGTTCATTCTCCACGTCATTCTAAGACCTCTCCTGCAGCCTTGCTCTCCCAGCTCTCTCCTGCTCTTCTCTCCTCCTCTGCCTCCCACCTTCTTGTCCTCTGGCTCCTCCCTCTCTTCCTGCTTCCTTTCATTTGCTCAACATTGTGGCTAGTTGCTTTATTTTGGCATGTTTACACAAAGTTGAGACAGGTGATGCTTAGAATAAGTATCACAATGCAATGTCCACATTGAAACCAGAGAGTGGGGGAGAGAAATCAGCACTTGAATGAACAAGAGTAAAGTGTATACATTCCAAAAGAACATTATACCAACAGCAAACCAAAGCATGAAGAATACTTTTCCAAATCTGAAGCCAAGACTGTGGCTTAACCTTAGTTATATTTATTTTAAATAACATGAAGCCAGATATAAAATAGGGAAGAGCAAAATATAATGCCAGAAATACTATAAAAGAGAAGATATATAGATATATAGATGTATAGATATATAGAAGAGTATGAGATAGAAAAGAGTATGAGGTAGAAAATCAGAAAGTTATGGGGAGTCAGAGACAAAAAGATAAGACTTAAAAATAATATAAAATTATTATATCATAAATGTCTTTCTTCATTTTTAATGTGTTTTGAGAAATGCAGTTTTTGACAGAAGCACCTATGGAGATAGGCAGAAATAAAATCAAAGAATTAAATAAAGAGAACAAGAAAAACTTACAGGTAGGGTAAAGGCGAACAGGGAATGATAAAAATACAGAAAGAGGTCAGATATAGCAATGTACATGTGCCATCAAGCAGGAAATAGCATGATCAGGAAGATAAGAGTCCCAGGTCAGCCTGGGCTATCCAATGCAACTCAGTAAAAGAGAGGAGAGAATGTAACCCATGGAAGCTAGGTATCCAAGTGGGTTTCCCTAGTAAGAGGAACAGGAACTATTTCTGACATGAACTCAATGACTGGCTCCTTTACCTCTCCCCACCCCTCAAGGGAGGAACAGGCTTGCTAGGCCACAGAGGAGGATATTGCAGCCAGTCCTGAAGATACCTGATAAGCTAGGGTCAGATGGAAGGGAAGGAGGACCTCCCTTAGCATTGGACTTGGAAAGGGATAGGGAGGAGATGAGGGAGGGAGAGTGGGATTAGGAGGGAATGGGGGAGGGGGCTAGGGCTGGGATACAAAGTAAATAACCTGTGATTAATATTAAAAACATAAAAATTAATAATAAAAGAGAGAGGAGAGAAGACAGAGAGAAGAGAGGAAGAAGGGGGATAGAGAAATGGGAGAAGGGCAAAAGGAAGAGAGAGGGAGGGAGGGAAACGTGGAGAGACAGGGGAGAGGCTGAGATCATTAAACATTGGACAGCAAAGAAAGGCAAAGAAAACATTTCACATTCCCCGATCCTTTATCCTTGACTCCCATTATCTGAATTCCACTCTCATAGGAGTAGAAGGTAGAATGGAAACCTGTACCTTTCAACTAGAGGCCATTATCATCCCATTTTAAACTATGGGGAATTTGCATGTATCATCATCTCATTTAATATTTCTCTGACCCAGTTTTACTCGGATGTTATCTTCAACATTTCAAACAGGACAAGTAACTTTCTTGGGATACCACAAGGAACCAGCTCTTCTACAGAACCTACCAAACCTATAGTCCATTATCACCCTAAGGAAAAATCTATCCATTAAGACTTTTCTTTGACAGACATTATGACCACTATTGCCCTTCTCTCACTGAACTCAGACTGATGTTGCAAAGTAAAGGGACTAAGGGCACACAAGTGTCGACCTAAACTGAGTAGGTAGACAGATGTTCCTACCCAAATTTTCACATAGAATGGCAGCTGTGGTAGGAGTGGATACCACTGTGGGTAGGATTACAGAGTCCTGTTGTCAAGAGACCTGTGACAAAACTGGAAGGATAGAGTGGAGGGAATGATAGACATCTGGAATACCAAAGTGTGGGTATGGAAATAAGTGAATTACCAGTATGGACTTTATTTATTTATTTTTTGTGAGAATGTATCATAATCGAACCATGATTCAGGAAAACATGGCTAAAAAGATGGATTGTTGTGGACGGCCAGGTTTGAGGTTCTAAGATGATGACACCTGCGGAAATGCGGAGAATGGGAGCCTACAAAGGAAAATGGAAGAGAAGAAAGGAACCAGATTTGGAAACTGCTCCGATGCAGTCAGGATACTTCAGAAGATGATTTCAACTTTAAACGTGTCTCTGGGGTATTATTTATAATAACACTAAAGCACAAAACTCAAACGTGGTCACATGAAGGGCAAAAACAGAAGGAAGCCAAAGTCACTAAAACCCTCTGGGTTCCACTGTTTACTTTCCTTTCATTTGGTTTTTGTTCTGTTTTGAGTTTCCTAGATTGCTGTCATGTTTTACCAAACATTAAGTCTTTTAAGAACAGCATAGAATTCCTTGCCTCATCTTCTCTCCTTGTTGCTCACTATTAGTCACTGCAATCACTCTTTGAGTGACCCTACTGTTCTTTGTCATGGTGGTAGAGTGTCTGCAACCGATCAGCTGAAGCAGGCCTGGGCTGCTGAAAGTGGTGCTTCTGTTTTCTTCCGTGCATGAGATTAAGTTTTGTCAGCCGCATTAACAAACAGATAAAATGGTCCCACCCCATCGGGGGAGACAGGAGGCAGGCAGAGGGGCCAGACGTGCTGGCATGCCTTCTATTTCACAGCAGCTTAGCAATAGCGTAAACCTAACCATTGCATAGGAAACACATTGTTACTAACAGCAAGTGCAGTGGACACTGGACTCCACATGGGTCTAGTCACTAACTTGATCCCAATAAGTGAAGACCTTTATTGTCTGTTTTGTATATACCAGTTAATTAAGCTAGTTAAGAAAGTCTTATTTTTAATTTACTTTACATATTTTGCATAATCTGTTATGTCCAATTTGAGTCAGTATTAGAAAGCTTCCTTACAAATTCCTTGAATTTTATGTATTTTGCTAACATATTACCACTTTTCACCAATAGAGTTGACACTTACTAGTGAATATTTAATCTGAGTCTTAACCAGGAAAAGTGATAGAAGCACATAGGAGATTGAGGCAAGAGGGTTGAGTTACTAATCAAGACCTCTCTAAATTAATTGCTTAATTAATTTAGTTGAATGTATTTACCACAATCATTCATTAAAGGAACCTTGTCCCAATTTTAATAATAAAAGGAAGCAAACATTAATGCACAGTATCATCCATGATACCCTGGCTAACACTCACAAATCCAGCACTCAAACACAACTTCTTCACTAAGAATTACTTACAAATTTTGTGTCTGTGTGTGTGTGTGAGTGTACATACTTGTCTATGCAGACAATTTCAGTAGTGGTTTTGTCCCTACTCTAGAGACATCTGTTCCTTCTAACTTCATTGTGTTGAAGTAGTAACCAAATGCTTCCTTGTTGATTTGGAAACGAGGGGAGACATTTTAATTCTGCCTTTTAGCCTTTATTTTAAAATTATATAGCTGTTCATGAGCAGGAGGAATACATGGTTCATTGACTTGGCCTGGTGAAAGAGTGCATTAAAATACCACAAATAACACACATGAGATGGACTTGTTAAGACTTACTGCTAGGCCAAGGTAGCATGTAAACCTCCAAGCAGGAAGATGTCATAGTTCATTTTGTTTTCTGACTTCTAACAAAGTCTTACAACAGTGCAACCCAGGGTTGTGGTGCTGTGATTTAGGCACAATATGAATTACTGAGATGTGATTGGTCTGGTGGCCACCACCATCGCTACCATCTCCCTAAACAACGTTTCCAAAATATTTTTTTTTCAGAAAAAAAAAAAACCCACAGAATCTAAGGCACAATGCTAAAAAGAGTAATGAAGTTAATTTTGCTTCACAGAAGACTTATTGACACAGGAAAGATAAAGTGGATCATCAGACCAGTCTGCTATTAACAAAACATACCTGGTGGGGAATAAAGTTCTAATCTCAGAGTCAAACACTGAAGTATTCATTGTACCTCAATTAAGAGATCTGTGAAGAATCCTAGGCAAATTAGTTTCTAGAAAAGGAACCTACCAGATCCAAAATATATGAGGATGAGAACATGAAAACTGAGAATAATATCAGAGCCCCAGCTCTTCTTGAACCCAGAGTAGTTACCTATACTTTCTGCACTCTGAAACACCATGCTTTATAAGACTACATCACCTTTTTAAAGTTTTTTATAATATAATTTTTGATTTATTACAATTTATTCACTTTGTATCCCAACTATAGCCCCCACCCTCGTCCCCTCCCAATCCTGAATTCTCTCCCTCCCTCATTTCCATCCATGTCCTTTCCCCAGTCCACTGATAGGGGAGGACATCCTCCACTTCCATCTGACCCTATCCTATCATGTCTCATCAGGATTTGCTGCATTGTCTTCCTCTGTGGCCTGGTAAGGCTGATCCCCCCTCAGGGGGAGGTGCTCAAAGAGAATGCCACTGAGTTCATGTTAGAGACAGTCCCTGTTCTCCTTACTAATGTACCCACTTGGACACTGAGCTGCCATGGGCTACATCTGAGCAGGGGTTCTAGGTTATCTCCCAGCATGGTCCTTTATTAGAGGATCAGTCTCAGAAAAGACCCCTGTGGAAAGAATTTTTGTTTCTGTTGTTCTTGTGGAGCTCCAGACCCTTCCAGGTCTTTCTATCTCCCCGTTCTTTCATAAGATTCCCTGCACTCTGTCCAGTTTGGCTATAAGCCTCAGCATCTGCTTTGATACCCTGCTGGGTAGAGTCTTTCCGAGGCCAGCTGTGGTAGGCTCCTGTCTTGTTCCTTGTTTTCACCTTCTTCTGATATCTATCCCATTTACCTTTCTGAATGAGGATTAATCATCTTCCCCAGGGTCCTCCTTCTTGCTTAGCCTCTTTAGGTGTACAGATTTTAGTATGATTATCCTATATTACATGTCTAATATCTACTTAAAAGTGAGTATATACCGGGTGTGTCTTTCTGCTTCTGGGATACCTCACTCAGGATGGTCTTTTCTAGTTCCCACCATTTGCCTGCAAATTTCATGATTTCCTTGTTTTTAATTGCTGAGTAGTATTCTATTTTGTAAATGTACCACAGTTTCTGGTGTACAGAGCTAAACAAAGAATTCTCAATAGAGGAATACTGAATGGCAGAGAACACTTAAAGAAATGCTCAGCATCCTTAGCTATCAGGGAAATGCAAATCAAAATGACCCTGAGATTTCACCTGATACCCATCAGAATGGCTAAGATCAAAAATTCAAGTGAAAACACATGCTGTAGAGGATGTGGAGAAAGGGGAACCCTCCACCATCGCTGGTGGGAATGTAAACTTGTACAACTTCTTTGGAAATCAATCTGACACTTTCTCAGACAATTAGCAATAGTGCTACCTCAAGATCCAGCTGTACCACTCCTAGGCATATATCTAAAATATTTTCAAGTATACAACAAGGTCATTTGCTCAACCATGTTTATAGCAGCTTTATTTGTAGTATCCAGAACATGGAAACAACCCAGATGTCCCTCAATTGAACACTGCCTCATTTTTTGAAGTTTGTTTGCTATTAACTAGAGAATTGATCACCATTAAAACATCGGTTTTTTTAACCTAACTTTATTTTCTTGTACTGTTTAATAAATGAATAAATGAATTTAATGAATACCAAAGATATGCAGGCGAATATTTTTCTTAAGAAGCAAAATAAAGAAAGAGTTAAATGTTTAGGAATAATGTGACTGAACACATCAGAATGTGAACATGTTTGTATTTATCATCCTGATGTGCTTTTAGTTTCTATTTAGCTTTTTTCAAATGTCCACGTATTATAAAATGAAAGGGATATTATTAGCTATGTTAAATAAAATAAATGACTATGGACTCTCTTTCTCAGATTGCCTTTTAATTATATTCAAAAATATTTACAATGTATAGTGGGGGGAGCCTGGGGGAGGCATGCTTGCAGAGGCACTCACCTTAGACACTGGTGCATATACAAAAATGCACAGAGTCCATATAAATAGTTCTCCTACCAATTCATAAATTTTGTTCTGTTAAGTCTTAATGGCCATAAAAGTGTTTCCTTGCTCCAGTGCACAGGAGAGCCACAGAGAGTTTTGGATCATTCCAAATGAAGTTAAAAGGACACTGCTGTCATTACTTAACTGTATGTATGCTTGTGGCATTTCTTTCCCACTTCAACCCAAAAAGACATTGTTCTGGATCCAAAGCCTTTAAAAATATCCTATGTATTTTCTTCCTTGAACACAATTTAGAACTCAAAACATAAGTAGGCTGTTCAAATAAATAGCAGCATCCCTGGAAAGTGCACCGGTTCTGAGGATATGGGGAACCACCCATGTAATAAACAAAATCTTAAAACGTAGCATGAGCATCTGCACCACATTCTTATCAAGAAGCTCTGAAAATTTCGAGTTCACTAACATGATGTGAGAAAAAAGAAAGCATCCAATGGCTAAGAATCTTTAACTTACATTTGAAGGGCTAAAGGATGAGTTCCAGAAACTTCAGATGAGCAGCTTCTGCTGGATAAATGTAATCATCACCTGGTAGTGGAGGGAGACAGACATTTGAACTTGTCTTAATTAATATGTTTGCAGAGCTAACAGCTTTACTGAAAACTCAGGCAAGCTTAGCTCAAATTTGTTCTGTGCAACATCTATCAATAAAGACAACGTCTTAGGGAAGTGTTTATCAAGCTGTGGGTCATGACCTCCTTAGGGACTGAATGACCCTTTCACAGGGGTCACTTAAGACCATCAGAAAATGCAAATATTTACATTATGATTTATAACTGTAGCAATTTATAGTTATGATATAGCAATGAAAATAATTTTATGGTTGGGGTCACTACACATGAAGAACTATATTAAAGGGTCACAGCATTAGGAAGGCTGAGAACCACTGTTTTGGGGAAAGTAAGAGTACAGAGTAATAGTACAGGCTGTTATTATTTTTAAACACAGAGTGGCTACTTTAGACTGAGAAATATGTCCAGTAAATTGGAGTCCTTATCTGTACCTAGTGCTAACTTCCACTCCTTCTCACCCCAAAATGGAAAACATCACATATTCTTTTCTGTTTTTTAAATGTCTTAAACCAAATTTTAATCACATTTTTGTGTTGTTGGTATAGATAGGTGGTGGGGTATGTGTATGTATTTGGGAATTCCAGTGCAGAGGTCAGAGGATAATTTCCCAAAGCCTGTTTTCTCTTTCCACAAGGTGGGTTCTGGGGATCAAACTCGAATGGCCAGGCTTAGAAGCACCCTTTAGACTATTGAGCAATCATGATTTCTATCCTCTGATTTTAGAAGTATTAAAAAGTGACTGTGTATATTATATCATTTAAGGTTTTTTTTGTTGTTGCTGCTTCCTCCTAGGCCAAAACAAAAGTGTGCCCTTCTGACATAAGAAATTGATAAGGATGGCTCAGTAAGTGCAATCTACATGGGGCAGCACTGTTAACTTCCATTCCATTAACTTAATGTTGGTCTCACAATAGATACTCCTCAAGAGATCATGTTGAGTCACTTCATGTCTGATCATAATTTTATCCTTGAACACCTAACAGGAAACTGATGGTACCTGAGGGCTAATGAGAACACAGTCATGGTCAAATAGAATTATGAAGTTAAGTCCATGTTATCATATGAGGGCAAATACCTAACCACAGCAAAGTAATCATAAAGTGGCCATTCCTATTTTTAATGATTGTTTCTACTCCATGAGAGAAGTTAGCTGAATTGTCTAGTTCCCCAAAGCAGGGCTGCATCAGAAGTGCTGAAGTTTAAGTAGACTTTTTTTAATCTTTTTTAATTTTTGTAAGTAGATTTTTATTACCATATATTACATGTCACTGCATGGCTTGTCTTTCACAGGAATGGTTGTGTGGCTCAGAAACTATAGAAAATTCTTTCTAAGTTCTGTCAAATGACTTGAAGAATTCTCTGCCATCTAAAACTATGCTAACAGTTGTCAGCAGAAGTTAAAAGAACAAGGGCTTAGCCAAGAGACTAGGCTACCCCAACATGGTAGAAATAAAATTTTGAGGGGGAAAAGAAGGTTCAAGATCCATAGCACTTCCGTCATACACTCAGACTTCTTGTAATATTTGAAGACTCCAGACTTGGATCATTATTCAAGAGAGGGGGCATAGTTCCAAATGACATATATGTGTTCATTTTGAGGAAGAATGAGCAAGAAATATTGGGAGAGAAAGACTGACTTGCTCAGGAAAAGGCATCTCACCTGCTCTTTGCAGTTCCTTCTGGAACCATTTTTCAGGATCTGACTTCACACAGCATTCAGCTTCACGCAATTGCCTGTTGCTTGGCTGTCCCTAAGTAAAGCAGTAAGGTGGCCTTCAGATACCTTTCCAGGGCCTCCTGTCAAGCAGAGCTGGTAATGGAAGTGAAACCTTCATTCTGCGGGCTTTCTGGGGAAGTCTTCAGTTAAAAAAAAAATGAGCACGTGAAAGTCAGATGCCTCTCTGGGTGGCATTTGAAGCGTATGTTATTAGCAGACACTTAAATAGCCAACATATCTATCTTCAATGCAGACATAACCAATGCATTATCATTTTAGCCAAGCATATCTTCACCTGATTGGCTAAATTTAACTTTAAGGGTTCCTTGATGTTGTTCATTTTCTTTGTTTTTATTGTTGTTTTGGGTTTTTTTCTTTGTGATGTTATTGCAAATAGGATTGTTTTCTTTGTTGCTTTCTTGAGTATCCAGCTGTTGTTACTATATAGAAATGAGACATATGCTCACACTGACTTGGCATCCTAGTTTACTGAATCAGCTTATTATTTCTTACCATGTTTTATTAGCTTTTTAGAGTATCAATAAGAGAGTGACAGAACCAAAAAATCTGAGCACAGGGGTCTTTCCAGAGACTCATACTCCAGCCAAGTACCATGCATGGAGAAAACCTAGAATCCCTGCACAGATGTAGCCCATGGCAGTCCAGTGTCCAAGTGGGTTCCATAATTATGGGAACAGGGACTGCCTCTGACATGAAGTGATTGGCCTGCTCTTTGATCACCTCCCCCTGAGGGGGGAACAGTCTTACCAGGCCACAGAGGAAGACAATGCATCCCCTCCTGATGAGGTCTGATAGACTAGGATCAGAAGGAAGGAGAAGAAGACCTCCCCTATCAGCAGACTGGGGAGGGGCATTTGTGGAGAAGGGGGAGAAGGTGGGATTGGGAGGAGAGGAGGGAGGGGTTTATGGGGCTACAAAGTGAATAAAGTATAAGTAATAAAAGTTAAAATAAAAAAATATTTTTAAAAAAAGAGTGCCTTCTGCAAAGAGAGGTAATTTATCTTAGATTTTTCAGGATATCTGAACTTCCATGTTCAGTACAAATTTTCACAATAGCCAGATTTGAAATCAGTCTAAGTCCCTATCAACAGATGTATAGCTAAATAAAATGTGTCCAGGTATGATGGAACATACCTACAATCTCATAACCTGGGAGGGTGGGGCAGGATGGGGTGGAACATGAGTTTGAGGGTAGCCTGGACTACAGATGGGGGCCTAAATATATAATACACAGATATATATATAGATATAGATACACACACAAAATAAAATAAAATAAAATATTATGTAATCCTAAGTCAGCAAACCTTGCCTCAAGTAACAGTGTGGATAAAACTGGGAAAAAATACATTAAGTGGAAAATTCCAGACATGACCAATCACACATAATCTCACGTAGTGTTAATCTAAAAGAAGCTGAATTCATAAAACAGAGACTAGAATTGTACTACAGATCAGTAAGGGACTGGAAAGGTATTAACCAAAGACTCAAGTGTTTCCAGAGAGAAGAGTATGCTTTCCTAACAGCACCTGCCACATAGCTATCTTACACCAGCCCTCACTTACAAGTATGTGTGGTGGTGTGAGAAGACCCCTGGTAGAGACCTAAAGGGATGTGGATCTCAAGGAAGTCCTCAGGCTGATGGTTAAGACACCCTGCATCAGCACAGGAAGTACTGAGAATTGGCAAGAAAAAAAATTGTGATCACAAAGAGCAAATGAAGCATAAGAATTAAAGAAAACAAAAGCAGGTGAGCTTAGCAACATTTAGAGGATTGCAAATGGCCACACAGGAAGAGCTGTTTTCTTGTTATTCTCTGGACTGCCTAACAAATGCTAACTCACTAGTTAGAGCTTCATGCTTTCCCTGTGTCCGTCCAGTTTTCCTGTTGCTGTGATAAGACACTGGCCAAAAACAACTGGGAGGATATTCTATCACTGAGGTAAACCAAGGCAGTAACCTGGAGGCGGGAACTGCAGAAGAGCCCATGAAGAAACACTGTGGAGGGGCTTGCTTCCCACAGCAGTCTCAGCTTGCTTTCTTACACAGCTCAGGACAATCTTTCCATGATGCCACCTCCCACAGTGCACTGGGCCCACATTAATCATTAATCAAGAAAATGCCTCACACATATGCCAACTGGATGCAAGTAATGCATTAACTGAGCTTCCTCATGACTCACATTTGCCTCAAGTTGTCAAAAGTCATACTGTATCTCAAGTATTAAAAGCAAATAGTCCTATCATAAAAGGTATTTCCACAGGCCCATTCAGATTACATTGATTTTTTTGAAGTTCATGAATGGAAAGTGTTGTCATATTTTAACAAAAGCAAATCAATGAATTGTCTCAATAAAAAATGTTTGGCATTCTAGTTTATATTAGCGTGGCTGCCTCAGGCAAAGGGTGAACATGATGAGAAAAAGCACAACCAGAAGTTGTTCTATCCAAAGACAAGGTCTCTTCTGCAGGTGGAATTGGGGATTGGGTTTGCTAATGGAAACCCTCATGGACATATCTGTTTAGAGAGGTTAGATGATAAGCTGGTTCGAGACAGAGGGGTTGGTCAGTTCTGAAAATTCAAGTACAGTTTTATTCCCTGATTGGTAAATGCTTGAAATCTGAACTCTTCTTGCACAACTTGACATAGTGTGCTAACAGTACCCATCAGTGAACACAGTAAGTTCACAGCAAATGGTCCTTCCTGCTATCCCATTAAGGATTAAGGGTTTTTGTTTCTTTGGTTTTGTATTTTTCTCCCTCCTATGCACTAAGCAGTAAGCTGAGCAATGATTAAAGTTCAATAAATAGTTAATTGAACTGTGCTATTAAGAAAAAGATATAAACCCCCAGAAGAGTGTTTTGCCTTAGTGGTTTAGTCGAGAGCTTGCCAATGAGCTCAGAATGGCAGGATTACTTAAGGAACTCCGCTCTCAGAGCTACTGAATCATAGCCATGATGTGAATTCTGGATTTAATGGTGGCTGAGGCCCCTGAGACTGTGCCTTATGAAGACAAATAGTAGACATAATAGCAAAATTAAAATATTTCACTGTTCCAAATTTAGAAAATGGCTGTCTTCTTTTTGTAAACGATAATGGCTTGCACACAGTTCAGTCTTTTCAGCTGTGTAAACCGCATAACACAGTTTAAAGGGTTTCTTAATTAAAACATTCACATAGACTGCATCTGCCCATTTTTATAGTGCTTTGCCAAAATCATAGGACTTAACAGCCACGCTTACCTCGCTACATTATTTCACAGTAACCCTAGTGCATAAGTCAACTCCATCCACGTGCAAAGCATGCGCACTGCATCCTATTACTCTCCACTACCTCATTTCCATGAACAGAACCAAAAACATCCACAGTACCTGGAGAGTGGGTCTATATTCTATTATTATTTCAAAGAAACTTACCACTGTTGCCTTTTTAAATTTTTTTAAATTTTTATTAATTACAGTTTATTCGCTTTGTATCTCCCCTGTAGCTTCCTCCCTCCTCCCCTCCCAATCCCACTGTTGCCTTTTAAGTTACTATGAGCTACTTCCAAAATAAAAAGTAGGCACTAAAGAGCTGGAAGCTGCCTTCTTAACCACCACATACTCTTCTTTTCCTTTTTGGGCCTGTGGGTGAGTCCACCTGCATGTGGATGAAATTGGCCTTAAATGAACAGTATCTAACACACAAAATGTCATTTTAACTGTTGTTAAACTCTTTAACTCCCACTATGACAGAGGAGTTTCTATTTTCACTTAAATTTAAAGGAGATGTTCTGAAAAAAGAAGTAATAATTTGTTTTACATGACATGTGTGTATGTGTTTATATAGAGACAAAAGTAAATGTTCCTCATTCAAGGCTGAATGTGTAAGACGAGTGTTGCTCATTTTTTTCTGAAATCCTTAAGATTCATAAAAATGATTAAGTCAAGCCTACTAACTTCAGAAAGATTATAAATAATAACAAAAATATGAAGTAATATTGGCCTTTAAAGGATAAAAATACAAAGATGAAAGAATCACCAAAAAAAAACTTAGTGCAAAAGATACACTTTTAAGTAGTTATTAACATGTGGATTGAAAACATGAAACTACACACGAATTCCTATCAAAAAGTGGTGGTGATCCCCTTTGCCCCTAACACAGGAACTTCTCTTGTAAAGGAAAACTAGTCTTGTATCTGCATTGATTCTTGATCAGCTTTGCCTGTTCTAAGCATCCCATTGTTGTTCTAAACATTCATTGTTGCTCCAGCTTTCCCATTGTTGCTCTGAGTAACCCTTCTTCTTCTTTTTCTAATTGCCCCTGCCTGCTACAGGTCACACGGAACTATTTATGTAAACTTGACAGAACTGATATGATTAACTGCCAGAGAACTGATATAATGTATGAAACAGTGTTTCCTCAAGATGACACTGGCTTTATTGTATCATATTTCAAAACATATAAAACCAAAGTTAGCAAGCCCCAACCCTGTGTACTCAGATTCTGACATGTTTTGTGGAACAGCCTAACTGAGTCTGCTAAAGAGACAGGCACTGTAACAGACAGTGCTCTACTGCTCTCTGCACTCTCAGGAAAACTTTACATATTTGGGAAATATAACTAGCTAGCTAACTATGGGTGTGTGTGATTTTAATTTCAGGATTTAACAAAGAAAAGATCATTGCCTAAAGTGGGATCATCAATCTGTGTTTCTAGTAAATATTTTATTATTTTCCTTCCTGGACTTGTAAAATGTTCTCCTAATAAAATATGAGTGGCCTCTGAGATTACAGAGGCAAAGGATTTAGACATGGCTGGTAGAACCAGAAAGCATTGTGTACCAAGTTCAGTGTTTTCTTAAAGAAAATACTTATACCTTCATTTAACTGTTTTTTTTTCTTTCATTCAATGAACATACTATTGCAGTGATCCCCACACATATATGCACACCTGTGTAATCACACTCACATAATATGGTGACAGGCATTAGTATATTCTTTTTAAATTAAATTTTAATTTTTATATGAATTACAGTTTATTCATTTTGTATCCCAGCTGTAGTCCTCTCATTCATTCCCTCCCAATCCACCCTCTGTCCCTCTTCTCCTCCCATTACCCTTTCCAAGTCCACTGATAGGGGAGGTCCTCCTCCCCTTCTATCTGACCCTAGCTCATCAGGACTGGCTGCATTGTCTTCCTCTGTGGCCTGGTAAGGCTGCACCCCCTGAAGGGGAGGTGGTCAAAGAGTAGGCCAATCAGTTCATGTCAGAGACAGTCCCTGTTCCCGTTACTGTGGAACCCACTTGGACACTGAACTGCCATGGGCTACCTCTGTGCAGGGGTTCTAGGGAATCTCAATGAATGGTCCTTGGTGAAGGTATCAGTCTCAGAAAAGACCCCTGTGCCCAGATTTAAGCAAGTCAAAGACTTGTATAAAAAATTTCCAGTCTCTGAAGAAAGAAATAGAAGAAGATATCAGAAGATGGAAAGAATGCCCATGGTCATGGCTTGGCAGGATTAACATAGTAAAAATGGAGATCTTACCAAAAGCAATCTACAGATTCAATGTAATTCCCATCAAATTACCAACACAATTCTTCACAGACTTTGAAAGAAATATTCTCAACTTTATATGGAATAAAAAGAAACCCAGAATTGCTAAAACAATCCTCTACAGTAAAAGATCTTCTGAAGGTATCTCCATCCCTGACCTCAAGCTGTACTATAGAGCAACAATAATCAAAACTGCATGGTACTGGCATAGAAACAGAATGGTGGATCAACGGAATCAAATAGAAGACCCTGAAATAAACCCACACACTTATGGACACTTGATTTTTTTCAAAGATGCCAAAACCATACAATGAAAAAAAATAGCATCTTCAAAAAATGGTGCTGATCTAACTGGATGTCTACATGTAGAAAAATGAAAATAGGTCCATACTTATCACCCTTCACAAAACTGAAGTCCAAGTGGATCAAAGAAATTAACATAAAAACAAACACACTAAACCTATTAGAAGAAAAAGTGGGGAAGAGCCTAGAACTCATTGGCACAGGAGACAGCTTCCTGAACAGAACACCAATGACACAGGATCCAAGATCAACAATCAATAAATGGGACCTCATGAAACTGAAAAGCTTGCTGGTATCTTAAGTATAGTTCATAAACCTAAGGGAAAATAAATGTATGAATGGAGTACAGAACTGCTTAAAATTCTTGAAATTTTTTCCTATTACAGAAGAATATAGGAAGTACAGCCACACCATAGAAAGGGCCATGCAAAACCAGGAAAAATCATTTGGAGATTCCAGTTCAGTTATATGGTTCTCCATCTATGTTTTATTCAGGAACCACATGGGCTGGTTTCTCAATCTCTATCTCCATGCTGGTCTTTCCTTCTCCTGTGCCTGTGGCCTGGATTAGATATCTCCTCAACTCAAGTGCAGATAGAACAGAAGCTCTCTACTCATATCCAAAATGTCCTGTAAAAAAATGATAGGTAGTTTGACCTATCTCCGTTATTAAAGCCAAATACATAAGCATCCAAACATTAACTGACAATTTGACTGGACAACTTTGGAGAAAGCAAGTCTACTGCTCTTATTTAAGAGGTAAAAGAGACAAGAACAGGAAGAAAGACAGAGAATTGCTGGTAATATTTGAATATTACAGACAATCTTTCCTAGTTTATTACTTAGTTCAAGGCTTCGAGTTATTTTGCTTCTAACCAAAAATTTAAGCACTCACTCTTTAAAAACATAATTGTTAGGTAAAGGGAATATAAAACTTCATACCTGAACATCTAAATGTAAAAAGTTATTAACACTGTCAAGCAGCTATGAGTGCAAACACTAAAGCAACTATTAAAAATTAAATTATTATCAGCCTAGCTTTCAGATGCAATGTTGGTGTTGTGGAAGTCTTGTGGCCCATACCAACATTAACATGAGTATGTGAGCTTAAATGTACATAGGGACTGTGGTACAAGCTGTTATATCCTGGAGATGGTTGATTATTGGGTGTGAGATTTGTAGATCATATATTTTAACATCTTTCATTCATTTTCCTTTGCTAAAATAAATTAGCTATTAGCACTCATTAACTAAATCTCAGTAAATCTATACATTTATTTTTTTAGATTTATTTCCCTTCATTTAAAGCTATTTGTGACCTCAACTAGTCAGTATTTCTGGGATAGAAAAATAGATATTTTCCCAAGGTTTTCTAGTTTCATTTAGCATCTGGCCATTCCTGAACAGCCAATCGGAACGTTTTTTTTTAGTCAAAATTGACAGTGATTAATAGATACCTTGAGGATCTACTTACTGATTATTTCCATCAGAAAACAGAGGTGGGTTTTGGGAATTACAGACTCTGCTAGAGCATTTGCTAGTGTTCGTTTTTATTATAATGTATCAATTGCTTACAAGTGCTGAGAGGGAGGCCTGTGTTTGGTTATTAATCATTCTGATTAAACTGTAAGTTTGTGACCAAACCAGTTATTTCCATTTTTTCCATTTCAAATACATTGATTTCTTAATAGTTAAGAGAAATATTATCATTATAACATGATTTT
The DNA here is from genome assembly GCA_028658305.1 of Pachyuromys duprasi. NCBI lineage: Eukaryota > Metazoa > Chordata > Mammalia > Rodentia > Muridae > Pachyuromys > Pachyuromys duprasi. The sequence continues at coordinate 51,393,179 of CM053754.1, forward strand.
AATATATATATATCAATAATTATAGAAGTGAGCACTAAACATAAGATGTGTTCTGCATGCCACCTGGGGAAAGGAAGGTATTCCTATGTAACAGAGACTGACCTCCATGCATACATGGCCCTCATGAATAAGAAGGTTTTATCAAACCACTTTTTCAGAACGAAAACTTGATTTGAAAAAAAAAAGTCTGGAACTAAATAGACAAAGCTAATTGGAGATGGATAGATAGAATTAGAAAAATAAAAAATAAATGACACTGAAATGTCATCTTTATCTGTACTTTGTATGTCTAGGAGAGTGTACTCTAACACAGGAAGAGTAATCAACCAAATGTATGTACCTGTCTTACATTTGCACATATGTATCCAATGCTCTTTAGTATCAGCCTGTACAGAGAAGAGTGATGTCTGATCAAATTCCATTATTTCATGTGTATGTGGTTTGCCTGCATATGTGCTTCTGTACCTTGGAAATTCCATGCTCACAGAGACCAGAAGTGGGCATCAAATCCTCTGGAACTGGAATTATCAAGCAGTTGTTAGCAGTCATAGTGGTACTGGGAACCCAGCTCAGGACCTCTGAAAGAGCCACAAGTGCTCTTCACCACTGAGCCGCCTTTCCACTCCCAAGATTTCATTTAGTGCTATAATTCTGAAAATGGAAATGTTGCCTCCTCCCCACAATATAAGGACACCTTACATTTACTATTAAAAGAATAATGGAACCAAATGTCCCAAAATAATGCTGGTTTACTGACAGCATCTTGTGTATTTCTAGCTTTGGGATTTTCTTGCTCGCTGTTCTGTTTCTCTTAGAAGAGGAGTTGCATTCTGTCTACTTAGAAGGCTGATTTCTGTGCATTTTGTTAGAGTAGGTGGGTCAGCAGGTATGAGCTAACACATTGCCCAGGTGGCCCCTTAACACAGTGTGATTGAGCAAGGAGGAAATAAGCAGCCTGTCCCAGAGCTAGGGCTGCCTGGTGCTAGGCCAGGTGAATGTGATTAGCAACTGACTTTGGATGGAGATTTCCCAGCATTCCCAACAGATGTCCTCTTAATTGAAAGCTTGCTGTGATGCTGGTGATACTGAGAGGCCCCAAATTCCCTTTAATGTCTCCTGCTCATTAAAAACACACCTCCCTTCTTCCAAAGGAGAGACTTCCTTAACAGTTATGCCTGAATAGTAGGGGAGAGGGGATGCACACTCAGCACTTCAGAATCACTCTTTAAAGTGAACTGGTCTTTCTTCCCTGACTTCACACCAGATGACTCGAGAAATACCCTTGAGGTTATCAAGCTGTTTGCCAAATGTTGCAGTGAAATGGGTTCTGGGGAAAGCGAGGCTACAGGTGTATGGTCCGGGATTAGTGTAGATTGCTGGAACATCTTATTGTTTATGCCCCACTTTAGAGCCCAGCATGAGAAGAAGCAGAGCAGAGGACACTTCCTGACTGAATAAGAAAACTAAGTAATGACATGAGTGAAAAAAAAGCCAAAATGACTCTCTGAGATTTGTCTTTTCAGGGTTAAACTAGAGTACAGCTCTGTTCTGTACTCTCCTGCTAGGGGAAATAGTATCAGTTACATAGTCCCCTTTGCCTGTACAATGAGACACTACATTCCATGTGCAGAAAAAAAAGATTCATTTATCACATGAGGCCTCAGAAAAAGGATATAATGATATTTAGAACTTGACTGAATCCTGTGAACAATAGTCCAGTTAGCTTTAGAGATTTGACTCTACAGGGGATCCTACAAGAAAGGTTTAATCATGTGCTCTGCATTGACATGTAATTATTTACTGTAAGCCATTATATTTAATAGACTGTATTTTGTAGCCCATTGTTCCAATTTTTTACAAATTAAGGAGAATAGCCTTCCAGAGAACAGAATGTCATGCTGTGAGATATGTCCATTCAGTACATATATACTGAGAGAAACATAAAATGTTTTACTCTTTGATTATATTAGGAGGCTCATTTCACTGGGCTTACTAAGGAAAATATGTTGAGAACCTCATCACCAACTATTCTGTAATTAGCTATCTTACTTCTCTGCTGTCTTTCATAGCCAAACTTCTCTGGACTTTACCTTCTCACCCTCTAAGTTCGTTGTTGATCCCTTTTCTTCCGCTGACTGCAAATTCTAGGGATCACCAGTCCCAGGTCCAGTCAAGCTCTCCCACCCTCATCCCAGGCCTCAGTATTCTCATATTTAGCATCAGTTTGCAACTTGCCATGCAGACTTTCAGGCCACCATTCTGATACAGTCATTAACTATCATGATTGTCCAAGTACTGACTTTAGGATTCCTTTCCCTGTCTGGGACTTCTTTTCCTCTTTACCTGTGCTGGGTTTCCACAGGCCTCGGCAAATTTTACTCCCACATCTAAACTGAACTTCTCCTTTGCATCCCAGACAGTTTGCACTGGTACAGCTATCTAACACAGAGTCAAAGATCGCAGTAGAACTTCTGACCTTTGACCTAAAACCCACTGCCTTTCTAGCATTCTTTTTCTGAGTCAAACTGTCCCAAACAGAAACAGTTGTATCACTCCAAATTCTTTCTTTTTCTTTATGACTGTATCCACTGTGATAACTGATTATGCAAGTGTGGCACTTGACTGTACCACAACAGGCCGGTGAATTCAGTCAGGTAAAATTCTTCATGTGTCTCAGGGATCATTGATGGTATTGATATTTGAATAGACTAAGGAAAACAGATTGTTCTCCATAACTGGGGGCTTCATCCATTCGGGAAAAGGCATAGAACAAAAGACTGTCCTCCTGTAGCTGATAATGGCCCTATTATTGACTGTACTGAGCTGAGACTTCAGGTCTTTCATGGTTTCAAGGTTGTCACCAGTTGAAGAGGAACTATACCATTGGGTGTCTAGAATACTGGCTATATTCCTTGTGTATCACCCACCTCCATAATCACATGGCCCAACTCCTTATAATAAATGTTTGCAAACACACACACACACTATTAACTTCAAACACAGAACGTGTGTGCCCTATTGGCTGTATCTGGAGATGTCTGAAAATCATGTCTAGTTTATTTCTAATAACAATTGATCTTCCATCCTGTAAATACCTTAGTCATGAGTCATATTGTTTCAGTTCAGGTATTGCAATGAACCCATTTTTGCTACTATTAATATTGAACAATCCTCTGTTTCTGTGTTGTCTGGTCTCTGTTGCTACCTGGAGGGGATTTCTCAGACACTGGTCTGGTTCTCAGACCACTTCAACACCTACACCTTTTCCCTGTCTTAAAACATGGAAGGCTTTCTATTAGTTTTAGAGGAAACAAGTTCCTGAATAAAAATGCATGTAGCTGCATGTATGTACTTCTCCAAGCTCTGCTTTCCATCACCCCCTCATTTGCTGTCTTAGCACTGACCATGCTGAGTGTTTTGCAGTTCTTGGATGGGTTCTTAGATGGGTCTGTCAAGATGTTTGTGGTTCAGGTCCTTCTGCTGCTTATGTGTTCACATTGCATCAGTTGTGTACCCAGGACAGGATGGTAGATGTCTGCCAGGGGAGAAGCAATGACACTGTTCTATCGGTGGGACTTTAACAAGAATGGCAACACCCTGCATGTTGATGTGCTTCCCATCACTAACTTGGCAGTATCAATTTCAGACCATGTCTTTTTTGAATAATTATTTTGTCTAAATTCTAAACAACTGATATTGGGTTGTAACATTTATGTACACATCAAATCAGTATTGCTTAAAACATCCTTTGCAAGGTATATATTCTGTTTAGAGGTTAAATTGGAGAACTTCAAATTATATAGTTAGAGTCTGACATGGACTCAGCTGCACACAACTGCTCAAATATCAAGTGTGTATTCGCCCCAAAGTCATTATGTACCATGTCTTGGATGCTGGAAGTCTCATGCCTAGAGCACCACATTTCTCAATTAAGCAGTAAATGCCAAAGAAGCACTGAAAGCACAAAGATTGTGAGGGAAAGAAACTGCTTGAGATGCTGCAGTTCTGCAATCTGTCCTGACAGCTTGGACTTTGAATATCCCTTTACATGTTTAAATGGAATATTAATACAAACAGTGAATTATATTTTGTTTGATAAAAAATTAATTCAAAAAATTATTTTTACTTAATGTTAGTAATGCCTTCCTAATTAAAATGTATCTCTTCCAGTATTGCTAATACTTTCTACATCCATTTTATTTTAAACAGGTTTGTCATGTGAATAAGAGATGTTTTTAGAAATTATCTATTTTAGGGCTCAGGACTGCAGATATAGCTCAGTGATAAGCACTTGAATAGCGTGAGAAAGGCCTTGGGCTCAATCTCATCACTTAAAAAAAGTCTGTGCCTGGAGTCCAGACTTTGCCACTCTATTATCATGATTCTGTTCCCTGGAGCTTTGGCTTTTAGTTACAATCTGAATTTACTAATCTGGTTATGCAATTAATAGCTGAACTTTTGGTTAAACTAACCTATCTGTGAGAATTGGAGTACTATATATATCTCTTTATCCACTATTACTTTTGCAGAACCTAGCTCAATATTCCCACAAAGCAGGTACTGAATAAATATCTATTGAATGAATGGTGCATGAACAAATCAGGATTCAACCCAAGTCACCATAGCTCTAAAGCCAGTCATAACCACTGTACCCCACTGTCTTCCACTGTCCCTTTTCATTGTCCACCAAGGAAAGGTTGTTCAACTGTAGGACATTGGTAACAATGGTATTAAACATTCTCTGTACTCTTCATTAGGAGATATAAATGGCAGGGAAAGAATACAGTGGGATAGAGAAGTCTGCCATAATAGGGATCTCATTCTTGTAAACATATTCTAAAAATTTGGGCAGAAACTTACCAGTTTACAGCAATTAAATAGAAGGCACTCATTCCAATACTTATTCATTTAAATTAAGTAAAAATATGAGCTATGCCAGATGTATGCAGACTCAGAATAGAACCTCTCATGTGTAAATAATATACTTTGCTTGATTTTTGAGGTTTTATGTAAACAAATTGCTGTTGCAAAATGCATTTATGAGAATTCACCAGAGGGATATTTTCAGTAATGTGTCTTAATAAGGATAAATTCTAATAAAAATGACTCAAAAGACACAGAATATTCAAGCTGTAAACTCACAGACATGCATGGCATACATATTTTCTTCTGTCTTTTTGCCAACTCCTTACAACCATAACATGATAATATTATACTACCCGTTGTAAACAGTAAGCAAATTGTGAACATAAAGTAGGTCTGCATGTGTGCACCCGTACCTGTGTTCCCATATCAGGTGAGTGTGCATGTGAGTGTGTGTAGCGTAAAGTAGGCTGGCTGGCCCATGAGCCCCAGGGACCCATAGTCTTTTCCTCTGCAGCGTGGGGACGACTAGGGTGCCCAGCTGTGTGTATCCTGGATCCATGCTCCAGCAATCAGTCTTGCAAGGCAAGTTCTTCGGTAACTGGGCTGTTTTCATAGCTCCATAGAATGTTGGGTGTTTTTCTTTGGTTAAAATACACAGTATTAGGTTTCCTTATGGCACTTTCAAATAAAATTTGGTTTTGTTAGTTCTCTTCTCCCATCTACTCCCCAGCCTCGGACTGTTCACCTGCTACTCTTCCAGCTCACAGTCAGCTTTCCACTTTCATGCCTTATACGTCTTATTCCCTTCTCCTACAACCTTATCAACGCTTTGCCCTCCTTTCCTCTTTTCTTCTGGTCTCATTGCTAGTTTAATAGTCTATGTACACTGGACATAGTGAAACTGGAATGACAGATGGTTTCAAGACACCACGTCATCCCCACTCATGAATATACACACAGATATTATCTCATAGGATGCAAACACGAGAACATGAAATTGGTTTTTTTTCTTTTATTTTCTTTCTTTATCTTGTGTGTCCATTGTGTGTATATGTCCAGTTAGCAAAACATGAGTACTAGGTCCACCTTCCTTACCTTAGGACCTGTGCACTCTCAGCCATAGGATTTTTGGTGTGTTTATAATACCAGGCATTTACACTTTCACATGAAGCAGGCCCAAAATCCAGTCAGAATGCACTTGTTTGCCCCCAAAACAGTAATGCCAATATTGTTAGAGAAAGGTTGGTATCCTAAACAGCAGGGAAGAAGCTTCCAACTCAGGTTCATCTTAAATTCTCTGTGTGCTGTAATCTGAAGTGTAAGGTTTCTTCAGCAATAGTACCTTACAACATAGTTCCAGTAATAACCAATAGCTATGATCATCACTTGCATTTGGCCTTTCTTTGTACAAAAACTTTTACATTTATTTTACTTTTATTTGTGAATGTTTTATGTATATATGTACGTATGCATTCATTCGTGTGTATGTATCTATGTATGTCTGTGAAAGCCTACTTCCTTACTGGTTCTGAGAGATGTTAGGTGCCGTGGAACTGGACTCACAGATGATTTTGGGACACCATGTGGGTGCAAGGTGTTAAATATCGTCTGAGAAAGAAACAAGTGCTTTTAACTTCTGAGTCATACCCCCATCCCTAGGCTGTGTTCTTTTGCAAGCCCCTGGAGCCACCATGGCTGTCAGGGATGTATCCCAGACCTGAAGCTGGAAATTTTCATTTAAATATTTTTGATTTGGGGGAAGAATATGAAGGATAGTTCAATTTATTCAAACTCCTTTTAAAAAGTAAATATTCTAGTTAGCTTATACTTTAGTAGGTTCCTATATAATGTTGTAGTTGATGTTAACTATTTCTATGAAAAAATCTTACCAAAAACAACTTGGGAAGTTTTTATGTTATCCTTCCAGGTAATAGTCCATCTTGAAGGGAAATCAGGGGAGAAACTCAAGGCAGGAGTTTGGAAAGCACCTATTGAAGGAACTCTCTTACTGACTTGCTCTCCATGGCTTGTTTAGCCTGATTTCTTATACAACCTAGGACTACATGCCAAAAGATGGCACTTCCCACAGGGGCATTGCAGGGGTCTGTAATGACCTTCGCACAGTAAGGAAATACTCCCACAGTCTCGCGTACGTTCCAGTCAGATACAGGCCGTTCTGTGTTTCTCAAGGGGATCTAGTTTGTGTCCAGTTAACAAAAAATAAACCAGCATGATGTGGTTTTTAAAATACCTTTTTACTCTTTGTTAATCCTCTTCCCTTCCCTTGTTGTTGTTATTTTTCCCCACTCCACTAGTCTCAGCCACACTTAAACTTTTAGGCCTATGATTTTAATTTTATGAACTTGGGGCACCCTATGTTATATAATTATTTCTAGTTCTGTTCATGAAGAATACTCACAAAGGTCAAAAAAATAGTAAGAATCTAAATGGGGGTGACAAGAAACAAGAGATAGAAGATGGTGATAAAAGAGGAGTTCAAGGAAAATAATGGAACCGTAAGGTTATAATGGGATAGGGGAGAGGAAGGGATAATTAATAATAAAAACATTTCACAAGGCTCCTATGGAAAGCAGCTACTAAATAAGATTTGTAAAATATTTACATATTCATACATAAAAAGAGTTAAATGGAATCACTCTATAATGAGGTACTTATACTAGCTACTACAGGCTAACAATAAATAAAAGCCCAGAAATAGGAATAGATTACCTCTTTTGGGATTGTGTGCCAGTGAAATCCCTTAGACTGCTAAATTATACAGACTGTTGCTATTGATCTTGTTATTCCCCATAATTGAAACATCCCATTGCTAGAAGTACCACATAATTGATCTCAGAACATGGAGAAATAAAACTAGAAGGTTTGTCCATACAGATGAGCTTCTGAAGGGCTAGAATGTGCTATGTATGCTATCAGAGGAAAAAAATATCATTAGTTTCATGCATCTTTGAAGTCAGTGAACTACAATAATGACTGGCCCTGATGCAATAGTGGCAGGAATGTCATGGGAGTAATCAACCATTTTCTGATTGGATTTAGGTCCCATTACACAAATTGAAACCCATGTCTGAACCATTACTGAGGCCAAGAACTTGTGAATAATCAGGTCATACGTGAGAATATATTACTGTTATTCACCTAAATGAGCATAATATTAAACTGAGCCCATTGATTTATTGTTATGCTCATAGATTAGTGAATCTCCCAATCATCATCAGAGAAGCCTCTATTGAAGAAGGTGGTAATTAACAGAGATCCACAACTAGTCAAGGTTCAAAGAGTGAGTGTGGAACGCTCAGCATTACTTGTGGTGCCTATTCCACACCCCATCCTCCCAAAGGTTAGCAATCACACAGAGGAGAAGGAAGAGGTAACAGATGATTACAAAGAAATCGCGTTTTCTAGACACAGCAAGGCAGTTGCACAGAAGGAAGTACAGTGAGTATGACAGCTCAAGACCTGCACAAAGTGAAGGCAGACAAAATCCCAGCATGGTGAGTCAAGTGGGGCACAGAGTCCCACCCTTGCCTGAGGAGCTATTGGCAATTGTTAACTGCCAGTGAAGGGAGAGATAGTTTTCTTTATGGCAAAGCTCCTGATAGGTTAACTATGCTCTAATGGATGTAGGCAACACAAGTTGTACTTGATTAATTTAAAACACACAGAAGGTGGTAGTGATGTTGAATTTGTACTTAATGTGATAACTTAACAAGTTTGTCCTGGTTTTCTTGTTCATTTTATTAAGTCAGTGCATCTGTAGCAACCCTGTATCTGTAATCAGCCCTGTGTGCCTGGTTTACTCTTCACTTGTTAACTATATCATCTATTGATACGTGGGTGAGTTTTGGCTGCTATTGATTTTCTAAACTTTTGAAATCAGGAACCATAAGGTAGTTCAGTGGGCACTTGCCATAAAGCCTAAACAGTCTAACCCCCAGGACCATCCTAGAATGAGTTGTGGATGTTCTCACAACTCACAAAAATAATTTATATTTATGATATAAATGTAAATGAACTGACAGAATTCACCAGTGATACAATCCTGCACTGGCCTCTCTGCATGGGAACATTTTCATTAATACCCCAGTTCATTTTCTTTCTGTAAGTTAATTTCACATTTTCTTGTTCCTGAGTCAGTTTTAGCCCTATGAGTAATTTTTACCTTTTTCAAAGGTAAGATTATTTTAACTGTGCTTTAAATTGTATGTTCTGTTGTTGTTGTTGTGTTTTTTGACACAGGGTTTCTTTGTGTGGCCCTAGAATTCACTCTATATGCAGGTTGACCTCAGTCTCAGAAATCCATCTGCCTTTGCCTCCTGCACTCTGTGATTAAAGCTGTGTGCCAACACTGCCTAGCCTTTAATTGTTCAAAATATTCAGAATTATATATTATATGTTAAATAGTATACAGTAACTATACATGGTACTGAGTCCAGTTATTATTTTTTTAAGTAGGAGTTATTGCCATAGTCTCCTGTGGTTCTTACATGAGGTTCAACACATTTTGTAGGGGAAAATTGTTGTTTTATTTCATTGTTTTTCACGTTTTTTGTTTAATTCTATAGTGTCGCATCTACCTCGACCAGCAAGGAAAGACACAACACACGAGCTCTTCTTCAAGCAGTTTATTCAGGAGTTTTGAACAATCTTCTTCTTCTTCTTCTTCTTCTTCTTCTTCTTCTTCTTCTTCTTCTTCTTCTTCTTCTTCTTCCTCCTCCTCCTCCTCCTCCTCCTCCTCCTCCTCCTCCTCCTCCTCCTCCTCTTCTTCTTCCTCTTCTTCCACGAGGAGAGCCTTCCCAGGAATAAGTACCCCTGAGCCAGCCAACCCCGGGTAGCCACGTGGGAAGTGCGGATAGGTACACGTAAGAGAAGGCGGATCATCAGACACAGCACAGCCAAATAAGGAGTTGTTTATCACAAGAGCACTCGCCCTCGGGATGGCGGAAGGCGGAAACCGGCGCCATCTTTAAGGAGCGGCACACGCAGCTCTCTACACTATAGTTTTGGGGAAGGATTTGTTACCCCATTAGATTTCCAGACTCATTTGTTGTTAAAAATGTATAGCCATATAATCTTAGGATGAAGCCTTCATTATAAAATATTTACTTCAAATAGTATATTTAATGATGAAATATTATAATTATAGTGCTGATAAAAATTTCTGCTAGCCAGGCATGGTGATGCATGCCTGTAATCCCAGTACTCAGGGAGACAGAGACAGGCAGAGCTCTGTGAATTTGAAGCCAGCCTGGTCTCTCTGTGAGTTTGGGACCAGCCTGGTCCATAAGGCAAGTCTTTTACAGCCAAGGCTAAACAAAGAAACCATCTCGAAGAAAAGAATCTAACAATTATTTGTCACTTATAGTTTGTTGTTATGTGAGAAATTCATCTTATTTCTTTATTCTAAGTCAAATGGGTAAGGAAATTGAGCTATATCAAGACAAAGTAACTTCAAAAGTTGCACTGCTATACAATGATGATATAATTTAATAACTACATAATAATATAACAATTGTTTAATAAAAATATTTAATAATTACTTTAACAAAAATATTTGAAATCAGTAAATGATTATTTAATGATTAGTAATTTAATGTATTAATTAATGTATTGTCCACAGTACAGTCTATTCTTAATTTGTTCAAAGTGTAAAAGAGTTAATGGATGACATAAATTAGCTTCAGGTACTAAAAACAGAAAGACCATTGACCCTTAATCTCTCCTACTTTTAAAGTAATGTAAGTCATGATCTTCAGGAAAAGAAATATTTGTTTTAAGGAACTTCAAAGTAGGAAAACTACCATCTGGTCAGGAAAACATGAAACTTACACCATGGGTCTTTGAAGTGTTTAATTCATGTTCAAATCACATTTGCTGCATGCTGGACAAGAAACATATTCCATGTGTTTTTGCATGCTGGACAAGATTTGTTCACATATATGAAAACTAAATATGACTAAGTATGTACATTTAAAACTAAGCTAGAAAACTTAAAGTCTAAGTAATCCAGAAGAAACTGCCTTAGACTAATATTTATTTGCACTTCTTAATACATAGCATAAATTATAATGTTTTGGAGGGTCATTGGGAATAAATCTGTTGAGCTGTGCAATACTTGATATTAAAAATCAATTATCTTGGTATATCCCGGGGAGGAAGAAGGGTGGGCTTATTCTTCATCCTCTGAAGAATTCTCCATGCCCATGGTCCACCCCTATCCTTTCTCACATTGAAAGAAAATGAAGTATCCCTGAAACTTACAGTGAAAACGAGAAAGAGAAAGAGACCTTCAGATGGCAACCAGAGAGAGTTGTGGGAAGCCAGGTTTACACATACCTATGAAAACAGGAACAACAACAACAAAAAAAAATAAGTACTTTAATTTGTAAATGCTTTTTGGTTTTTTTAACCATGAACATTAAATGGAATTACACAATGTGTGAAGTCCTTCTTCATCTGGAATTTAGGTCACCCAATCAGAGGAAAAGACTGAAAGGGCAACCTGAAAGGACAAAAATTATCCTTTCTTTCTTTTGCTTGCTTTCCTTCTTTCTTTCTTTCTTTCTTTCTTTCTTTCTTTCTTTCTTTCTTTCTTTCTTTCTTTCTTTCTTTCTTTTCTTCCTTCCTTCCTTTCTTCCTTCCTTCCTTTGTTTCTTTCCTTTTCTTGCCTATTCATGATTCTAATTGATTATGTCAGCTAAGTCTAGAAAATACTCTGGCCTTATATTCTTATAATCTTGCCAATTTTTAATTTTACAATTTCAGCCGATTTTAGTGCATATGCCTTCCAAAATATGTTCAAGCATGCTCACTTCAGTGGGGGGGAAAATGTGTGTTTATAATGCTGAGAATCTATGGCAATGTTTCTTAAACCTTAATGTGTGTGCAATCTCTGCATGCCTTACTGGAAAGACAGATTCTAGTTCTGAATGCCCAGCTCCTAATGGCTTTCCCTGTGTTTCTGCCACCGCATTCCTAATAACAGGACTTTTCTTTTTTTTTTAATCACTGACTGAATTTTATTTTTTTTTTACTATTAAATCTATTTATTTTTGACATTTAAAATTTTTATTTATTTTTTAATTAATTACAGTTCACTCACTTTGTATGCCAGATGTAGCCCCCTCCCTTGTCCCCTTCCAATCCCACTCTCCTTCCCTCCCTCCTCTCCTCCCATGACTCTTCCCATGTCCACTGATAGAGGAGGTCCTCCTCCCCTTCCCTCTAACCCTAATCTATCAGGTCTCATCAGGACTGGCTGCATTGTCTTCCTCTGTGGCCTGGTAAGGCTGATCCCCCCCACTAGGGGAGGTGATCAAAGAGCCAGTCACTGAGTTCATTTCAGAGACAGTCCCTGTTCCCGTTACTAGGGAACCCACCTGGACCCTGAGCTGTAAAAACAGGACTTTTCTAACACACAGCAGGTACACTCTCCTAGCCATTCACATGGAAATTAAGTGAAGCTAATGTGATCCATTAAGGAACAGGTTCTATGTAAAGAGTTTGATAACATAATCACTTAAGTAACTGCAGTGTGTGGATGGAAAATGAATATGTGGTGTGTGTGACTAGGTGTGTGTGCCTGGGTGTGTGTGTGCCTAGGTGTGTGTGTGCCTAGGTGTGTGTGTGCCTGGGTATGTGTGTGTTACACAATTTTGATTCTGCTGTATGTATGGTATACGGTAGGGGATGTGTGTGTGTGTGACGAATGTGGTATGATAGATGTGTGTATTTATGTAGTATTCATGTGTGTGCCATGTGCTTATGCTCTGTGTGGTGGTTTTTTATTTTTATTTTAGTCTTTTAAAATTATTATTATTTATTACAATTTATTCACTTTGTATCCCAGCTGTAGCCCCTTCCATCCTCTCTTTCCAATTCTACCTTCCCTTCCTCTAATTCCCATATGCCCCTCCCCTAGTCCACTGATAGGGGAGGTCCTCCTCCCCTTCTATCTGACCCTATCCTATCAGGTCTCATCAGGACTGGCTGCAATGTCTTCCTCTGTGGCCTGGTAAGGCTGCATGCCCCTTTTCAGAGGAGGAGATCAAAGAGCTAGCCACTGAGTTCATGTCAGAGACAGTCCCTGTTCCCCTCACTAGGGAACCCACTTGGAGACTGAGCTGCCATGGGCTACATCTGTGCAGGGGTTCCAGGTTATCTCTATGCATGGTCCTTGGTTATACGTATATGTGTGATGTATGTACTGCATGTGTGTTTTGTGTGTAGTGTGCACATGTGAGATGTGTGCATTTGTGTTTGGCATGAATGTGTTTGGCACGTAAGTACGAATACTCTGTGTGGTGTTTATGTACATGCATATGTTTGTGATGTGTTTGTGTGTATTAACACTATGCGGTGTTTGTGAATATGTTTCTATGTGTGATATGTGTGTCTGTGTGACACGTGCAGTTCCCATGTGTAAAGACTGTGTGAATACTAGTGTGAGCATTTAGACATTTGTGTGAAGACCAGTGCTTGCTGTGGCACTAGTTCTGGTCATTCCTCAAATCAGAGGAGTCTCAGAGACTTTCTCAGACTCCTCAGGGTGGTTACTTTAATGCAATAGAGTGGGGTTCTTGTGCCTTTGTTTTTAACTACGATAAAAGAGGGTGATGTTTTAACTTCACCTTAAATCTGCAAATGACAGACAATGGGAGGTAAGACATTAGAACAAGAGGAGCTGTGAGGTCAAGGATGCATGACTGAAACAGTGAAGATGTTGAATTGTGAAGAACTGTCAAAAAACACACATACACACACACAACAAACCTGTGTTTGAATGAAGGTGTACCAGGACAGCTAGGTAATTACGGGTAGCCCAAGGAACAAAAACCTAAGTACAGAGATCTAAGAGCCCCACCAGCCAGGTTTGTTGGTGAAGCTTAGAAAAGCCGCTGCATGAGGGAGCATTTTCTGCTTGCTTTGACTCTATGAAGTGTGCACAGGAGTGTCCCCTCCCTATATATCAGGAGACTATTGTGCATCACCACACGTAACACAAATGTATGCAGGAACAATCTTTCAAATAGTGCCTTTTTTAAAGACTGTTAAGATTGTGAGTAGCATCTTTTTAATGTCATCATTGAGTAAAGGCAACTTCACTATCAACTAACTTTTCTTTCTTCTGAATCTTTTCCCAGTGTCTTGGGTATCAGCCAGAATTTGGGCTCTGTGAATTTCACTCCTAGTAGATACTATGGGATTTATGCAGAGCTAGTTTAAATTGGTGAGGCCAGGATGATCACATATACCTCTGCCTCACTGTTTTCTTTGCTCCTGGTTCTCCTGTCTTTTCCACCTTCAGAAAAATTTTTTTTTCTTTTACCTCCTTTTCTTTTTCCTGATCACTTCTTTTTATTTGATAAAGCTTGCTAATATCAATAGTGTCAATTGTTGTTTATCTTGTATTCATGGACTTACAAAAGAACTCACTATACTTTTTAAAAATAAAATTCAGAGTAACAGGGTTTTTATACAGCAGCTGACCTTAGCTTTGATAAGCTGGAAGAGCCCTGTGAGTTCAAGGCTAGCCTAGTCCACATGAGTTCCAGGCCAGAGAGGGCTACATAATGATCTATGTCAAAAAAGAAAGAAGGAAGGAAAGAGAAAGAAAGAAAGAAAGAAAGAAAGATAGAAAGGAAGGAAGGAAGAAAGAAAGAAAGAAAGAAAGAAAGAAAGAAAGAAAGAAAGAAAGAAAGAAAGAAAGAAAGAAAGAAGGAAACAAGGAAACAAAGAAAGAAAGTCTTTGGCAGGATTTAAGAAAAAATAAAAAGAGCTCTAAAAGAAAGATATGTCCAAGCATATTTGAAATGTATATTTGCTTTTTTTCATGATTCATGTTTACCAAAGCTTTTATTTTCTCTTATTCTAAACATATTACAAATGCTTGCCGCTCTTAGATGTCTAGACTTCAACATGATGAACGCCTTCTATTTGATGTCTAAGTCACTGTTGCTGACTGCCAAGCTCACCCACAAGAACTTGAAAACATACACACACTGGCATCTGGTGGGAGCTAGCAGTCCCCAATGTGACACACCAAAAATGGGAATGAAATGAGAAGTGCTCATTTTTGTGGGTCCCAAGCATCTCCTCCAGTTTAAACACAGGCTGTCTCCTGTAAACCCACCCCAAGCACCATGCCGACAACTGGTCAAGCCACCAGAGTACAGGACCAGGAAAGTAAAATAAAAACAACCTGAATTGCAAGCATTTTTCCCCCAGAAAAATTCTGACTTAGTACCTTGAAGAAATGTCTGGGTATCGCCTAGAGTGGCTGTGTATCTACACTCAGGGTGGAGATGCATTTATTTGAAGAACAGCACAGAATTTGGAAGCTCAGTCATTTAGCTTGAATTGAGTGATAGCCTGAATTAATGTTTGAGAACACAGTCAATTTATAAATTACAGTGGCACAGAGTCCATTATTTTCGACGGCCTTTCTATGCAGAGGGCAGGCTACTGTCAGTAGTGAAATGCTATGAGCTATTGGAAGCTTCACCAAGGTATGGGTTCAGTATGGCAATCCTGGTGGTTCTGGGCAATGATTCATTAATGCATATCAAAAGACTGCAGGAGCTCTGCTTAGCAGATAACATCTTACCCAGTCTACCTGTAGCTCCACAGCTTTCCTGAAGAGAGGATGATAAAATGACTTGACACAAACAATTATGAGGAAGACATTTGACAGACAGGTCACAGAGGCAGATAAGACAAAACAATGAATTTTCATAATCAGTTTTATTGATACAATGCATTACACGGTATCCTTTCTGAACTGTATCCCACAGCATATCTGCTTTTATCAGTGGATTGTTTGGAGCATAGAAGTAGTCTTTGGTTTTGGTTTTGTTTGTTTTGTCTTGGTTTTAATGTGTCTTCTTAACAAATAAAGATAAAAAAACTCAGTTTCCTCTTTCACAAATGTCTGACCTATTTAGTGTTTACATTCTGTGTCATAACACTGCAATAGAAATAGTTAGTAGGAGAGACTTGGCTCATTTCAAGGAATTTGCAATAATTCCATCAAGATTTTATTATCCCCATTATATGTATTGGTGTTTATTTTTTTTCAGTTTATTTACTTTACATCCCAAAGGTGTCCTCTCCCTCCTCTCCTCCCAGTTCCCCACTCCCTTCCTTCCCCCGTCTCTTCTACTGTTTCCCCCAGGAAAGGGGAAGCCACTCCCAGTATAAGCCCTCTCCAACATATCAAATCACATCTGGACTGAGTATATTTTCATCCCCTCAAGCCAGGCAATGCAGTGCTGCCAGGGGGAAGTGATCAAAAAGCAAGCAATAGAGTCCATGCTAGAAAGAGTCCCCCACCCTCGACAGGCTCTCCACATGAAGATCAAGCCACAGTAGGCCACATGTGTGCAGGAGACCCAGGCCCAGACCACACATGCTCCTTAGTTCATATCTCAGTCTCCGTGAACCCCCATTGGAACGGGCTAGTTGGCTCGTTTGGTCTTGTTGTGAGTTTCCTGTCCCCTCCATGTCCTTCGATCTTTCCTCCCAACATTTCCGCAGGACCTCTGAAGTTCTGCCCCATGCTTGGTTGCAAATCCCAGCATCTGTCTCCTTTTATGCCTGACTGGATCATTTAACTCTTACCCAACTTTTGTCTGTCATCTAATTTTTGAAAGTAATTCTGTATGTTCAAAATAAATACTTTTCTTAACTCTTTACTAATTGTCTAACTCAAGCCATGTACAATAGAGACTCTAAATTGCCATCTTCATTCTGTAAATAAATGTCCAAAAAAGAACAGAGATGTGTTGAGGATTAGAGAACAGCCAGGCCACCTGTGAAAGGGTCAGGCTGCTCCTTGGTTTTCTCTGCTCCCATCTGTAAACAGGTGTTTTTATCTTCTCTCTTTGCTTCCAAATAAAGGAGAGTTCTGAGGCTCTCATTTTCAAATAAAAACACCAACAGGCAACATGTTCTCATGTAAAAGATAACATGAGTAAATGTAGAATAACCCACACTAAAGGACTAAAGGCATATATGTAAAATTGACACTAGAAATGGAGAGAAATTTTCATGAAAAGAGTGTAGTACAGGAGGTGAAATGGAGATGCATTCATGCAGAAGAGCAGAAGCCAACTGATGATGGCCACCATTTTTTCCCCCTGAATATGGATCCCATGCCTTTTGTATATGTAGCCTTTGACAGCTTACAACTGTGTTTATAACATTATTTTCTTTGCTTTCTGCTTAGATTACCTTACTGCAGAGAGTTGGGGCACTCTGTTGTTAGTGCTAAGTCTAGTTGATAAAAGAATTTTTAAAACAGGCTCAGAAAGAAGCTTAAGGAGCATTTTATTGAGAGAAAAACAATACAGCAGAAAAGTTGAAAATTGAGTTGCCACTTGAAGGAGAAAAACAAGAGAGAAAGTCATTTTGAGTTGGGCATGTAAAGCAGCAAGCAGCTGCAGAAAGGGTGGGACATCAGAGAAACAGTAAGAAAGCCCAGTGTTTGGGGAAGCATGATTAGGCCATTGGCTGTTATCAGAAAAAGCCATAGAGAGCAGAAATAGGAAAAGTGACTGTTTTTGAGCTGTAGCATAGGAAAGTAGACAAGTTTAATAGTGAAGATCCATAAGCAACCATCCTGGCAGGGGGCTTCTTAGAGTAAAAGCATTTTATCTTACTAAGGGGATAGTTATTCTTCTCATCCCCTTAGCAAGTGTATAGGTAAATGAGCTTATATGAGGGTGGTCTAGTAGCCAGGTGACTCTTAGGTCCATCTGGATTAACTCCTGAAGGAGAATAGCATGTCATGTTCCAACCTTTAGGATGACCAGGATATCTTGGCTCCACCCAGGGTCAGAGGCAGAACTCAGAATTCTTTCTTCAAACAAGGAGGAGGTAGC
The DNA here is from genome assembly GCA_028658305.1 of Pachyuromys duprasi. NCBI lineage: Eukaryota > Metazoa > Chordata > Mammalia > Rodentia > Muridae > Pachyuromys > Pachyuromys duprasi. Next base: position 51,410,947 of record CM053754.1, read on the forward strand.
TTTCCTCAGACAAGGAAGAGGTAACTTTCCTTTGGCCTCAACACAGCTCAGATATGTGTTTCTTTTCCTGTGCTATTTTAAATTTTAAGTTGTGGTGCCTCACTTTCCAGTGTTACCAGGGAAACAGCAGACAGGGTCAAAGTATAGTATGAGTAGGGGCTCCAAACATAATGGCTTCCAAACCTGCTGATATCTGTCCAGCCACCTTAACACCATGATAAAAACACAAAGGTAGCATTGCTCCTCATATTGTAAACAAAATAGTTTTGGAACCAAGGCTGGAGAGATATTAAAAGCAATTGTTCCTCTTGAGGAGGACCCAGGTTCAGTTCCCAGCGCCCACATGGTAGCTCACAATCTTCTATAACTGCAGTTCCAAAGAGTACCTACATTCTCCTTGGGCACAGGCATTTATCTGGTTCATGTACATAAATGAAGGTGAACACTAATGGACATAGAATAAAAATAAATGTATCTTTAAATTCACACACACACATAAACAATAACAGGAAAGTTTTATACCAGAACCAAACTTCATACAATAAATAAGAATCAGAAAATGAAATATTTCTCATACAACTCAGCATTCTTCCCATCAGTTTGCACCTTCACAGAGCACTAACCTTTCACACAATTTGCACAGTTTGCAATTTTCTTTCTTTCTGGCCACACCTCTTCACCAGTGCTCCTACAAGACATTGCTCAGACAAATAGTGAGGTCATCTCGCTAAGAAACTCATCCCTTCTTGTTGGTAGGGGCTAAGGATCTTGAGACCAAGGTGTTTTGTTGTTTTGTTTTGTTTTTTGGTTTGTGTGTTATTCATTTTTTCTCTTTTTTTACAATTTATTCATTAAATATCCCAATTGAAGCCCTCCCTCCCTCTTCCCCCTATCTCCTTCGCCTAGCCCACTGAAAGGGAGAGAGGGTTTTTGTTTGTTTGTTTGTTTTGTTTAGGTGTTTTGTTTTGTTTGGTTGTTTTGCTTTGTTTTGATGTTGCTGGATATCAAATACACTAATGCCAATTTCAAATATTTTGTGTGCTCACCTCCGGCTTCTTAGGAGGTGCTTTCTCACCCTTTGTGATGGCACCTTTACTTTCCTATCTAAATTCCAGTGTGGTTCAGGCTAGATCTTCCTAACTGATATAAGCACAAGATCTGTCTGTAGAAAAGTCTCTAATTCTTATTTTCTTTAACTCTCTACTAGTCAGTCTACATGAACCTGGAGAAGAGGGCTCATACCCTTTGTTCATCTTATAGATTCACTTCAAAAGTAGCTATAAATAGTTAATAAATATCTATATATTTGGAGAAGGTAGGCCTCTGTTTATTATTTTAAAATGGAAGAGCAAAGATAAAAATGTATAATAAAAATAGTTAGTATATATTATTTAGCCTCATATTTTGAAAATTCTGTGTGAAATCATTTGTTTTTAATTTGTTTAGAATTGGCAGTCAATGATGGCAGCACACACTTGTAATCCCAACACAAGAGAGGTAGATCAGTAAAAAAAATTCAAGGCCAGATAGAGCTATATGAGGTCTTGTTTCAATTCCTTTTCTTTTTGAAAAAGTGATCATATTCTTTCCCCTTCCCCATAGCTCTACCTATACAACTTCATATCATTGCTCTCTCAAAAATATACATACAAACAAACAGAAAACAACAAAATAATTTAAGCCAGGCATGGTAGATCACACCTGTAATCCCAAAACTCAGGGAGGCAGAGACATGCGGATCTCTGTGAGTTTGAGTCCAGACTGGTCTGCAAAGCAAGCCCAGGACAGCCTATATATATTTTGCATACATATATATATATATATATGTATATATATGCAAAAGAAGATCAGGTAATTTGTTGTGAGATTGTGTCTCCCAGTAATGTCAGAAACTACGTCTATGAAGTTTTATTATCACAAGTGCCTAATATAAATCAACAAAGACAACAGCAATACATACACCAAAGTGACAGGGAAAGACCATGAGGTTTTAGCCTTACAAAAAGAACTATTGGCAACTAAGGAATCCTGCGAGTGCTTCCTCATGGATGAGTACACCACCTGGCTATCCAATACCAAGTGGTTGGCTCTGAAAATATACATATAAATAACATGACAAAGACAGAGCAGGGTATATTTGGAAACATATAGGCATATATTTATCCATATATGCTTGTAAAAACAAGTAATAAAAAAAGAAGTCATAAATTTGAAATAGAGCAAGGAGAAATATATCGGATAATTCCTCAGGAAAAAGGAGAGATGAAACCATATTATATAATAATCTCAAAAGAAATTAAAGATATAAAATTATTTAAAGTAACATATAATTTAATTCTATGTAATATATTATTATTTTATATTATTAATATATTATTATATGCAATATTATAATTTAATTATATGTAAATTATAATGTTACATACATTATAATTTGAAAAACAAAAGACACAAAAGCAAAACATAAAGACAAACCATAAAATAAAACTAAAAAGACCATACTCACACAAGAAAGAAAATCAGTAAGACGACAAAAGCTCATAAAACATACACTAAAAAACTAAGAGTTTGTATTGTATAGGGCAACTGCTCCAGGGTATAGGGCCTGCCGTGGAATATGGTTGCTATACCCAATGATGCTCCATCAAAGAAAACTGACTTTCCCTTCACCAGCAGGTATTAATTGCAAATAAATTCTTGGTTAGAGGTGAAATTTTGTTTCAGCTTCCCTTCTTAGTGCTAGAATTTTGTCTGCTTTGAAACTGAGCAGGACTTGTACGTGCTATCACAGTTCTGTGAGCTCATATGTGCCTCAACCCTGTTGTTCCTGAAAGACATTCTTTCCTTAGAATCATCTACAACTTCTGTCTCTTAAAATCTTTCTGCCTCCTCTTCTGCATAGATCGCTGGACCTTGAGGGGAAGGGTTTGTTACCAATATCCCATTTAGAGCAGAGTACTCCAGAATCTCTAAATATCTGCACATTTTCTAGTTGTGGATCTTTTGTTAATTCCCATCTGTTCAAAGGAAAAGCTTCTCCAATGAGGTTTGAACAATTCTCTGTTCTATGGATATAACAGTATAAAGTAGTTTTATTGCTATGTTCCTTTTGAAAATAATAGCAGCATGTTTTCCCCTAGGCCCATGATCTATGTAGTCTCAGGTTCTTGGACACTTTAGCAGTGTCAGTACCGGCTCCCTCTCATAGGCTCTGAATACAATTAAAAGGTAGTGGTTATTCCAATAACATTTTTTGCTATTACTGCACCAGTATATCTTGCAAGCAGAAGGTCTCTGTCGTAGGTGTATGGGTGGGTAGCTGGGTGAAGCCTATGATGTCTTTTCCTCCTCTAATTACAGGTAAAGTAACTTCTAGCACAATAAACACTATTTGGTAGAGATGAAGCTTCTAGATGGGTATTAGCTCAGTTTTTCAATGGCGAATAATAATGTTGAAAAAAGTGAGTCGTCTTCAGAAGTCAGTACTTAACATGAGGCTATGGAGAGTAACAAATAGCCTCAGTAATAGCCTGTGATGTTTCAGGAGAGGCCCTATGGGCTCCTTTTGCCAATGAGTAAATAAGATGTAACCCATTCTTTTTTATTATACTTTTTATTTTTTATGTTAATCACAGGTTATTTACTTTGTATCCCAGCTGTAGACCCTTCCTCATTCCCTCCCAATCCTACCCTCCCTCATCTCCTCCCTGCCCCTTTTCAAGTCCACTGATAGGGGAGGTCCTCCTGTCCTTCCAACTGACCCTAGCTTATCAGGTATCTTTAGGACTGGCTGCAATGTCCTCTTCTGTGGCCTAGCAAGGCTGTTCCTCCCTTGGCCGGAGGGTGGGGGGTGGGGTGGGGTGGGAGTGTGTGTCAAAAAGCCAGCCATTGAGTTCATGTCAGAAAGAGTCCCTATTCCCCTTACTAGGGAACCCACTTGGATACTGAGCTACCATGGGCTACATCCAAGCAGGGGTTCTAGGTTATATCCATACATCTAACCCATTCTTGATACTTGCAGGTTTTACTTGTTGGTATAAGATGGCATAAGATGCTGGGGTACTATTTCTCCCATTATTTGGTGACTCCATTTAATTTTCCTTCACATCATATAAGTATATATTTTAGGAATTTTCTACATAGTAGATTTCCATGTGGCCAAGAAACATTTTTATGTAGCATCATTTAATTCATTTCAGTTAATGCTAAAACAGAAAACTGAAGCCAGTTTTAAATTATGTTTCTTGACCTGAAAGGAAACTTAGAAACCATAGACTAGCGCTCGCTCTCTCTCTCTCTCTCTCTCTCTCTCTCTCTCTCTCAGACACACACAAAACACACAACACACACATACACATGCATACATGCACAGAGATTGGATTTATTAGTTTATGAACATATTTATGATTAAAAACAAACCTGAACATGAATATACTCTGAACAATCTAGAAGAGATGTTTTATGTGCCCAAGGGATGTTTTAGTGGAACACAAACTAATCATACTCTTCTATAATCTTTCTGGGAGTTACATGCACACAGGCCAATTGCATCATGAAATTAAACCTAAAGCTATTCAAGTCACATGAGGCTCTGGGGTGATATTATCTTAAGATCACCAGTTCTTCATTACTCTGTTGCCAAAGCAAACCAATTTATTACCTTTGCCCTCCGCATTTGTTCATGGTGTTAACTATTTGATTTTTTTTTTTTTACAAAAGTTAGATATCTAGCTGTTATTCTTTATAATGAAATTTCATTCATCACTGAGCCGGGTAAAATTTCTAGTCTTTTATGTGCTATTTTAAGCTACTTTAAGTTTGAATATAATTTCTGTCATCTATATTACTTTCAGCAAATGAACAAACCATGAATGTAGACTATTCTACTATATTATTTTAAGCTTAATACTATTAGAAGCTATTGTGCTTCAAGACAATGGCAATCATGTCACATAGCTGATTCTGAAGGCAATGGGAAATTGAGAAAGTGCTTTAATAAACAGATGCTCCCTTTGCTTTTGAAGAAAAATCATATTTATTTGATCAGGCTTTCCCCATATAACACAATCTGCATGTTTTATAAGGCAACAGTTTCCCGCAGTTTATTCACTTAAATGAAATCACTGCCTTGCATAGAAGTAGCCTCTGCCTTGATCCATGTCAGCACTGATGTGTGGAGCAGGGCTGAGCAGAAAAAGAGGTCACAGTCACACAAGTGCTTAGGATTTAGAAGAGCAAAAGCTGTTTGGGGTAGCTCTCAATCTTTTAGAATGTTTGCAAGAGTAAACTACAGAGGGCAGCAAATATTAACTGGCTCTTCAGAATATGCTGAAGTCAGGAAGTTCAGTGCTACTTCATCTCCTCCTGAAGAGAAATTCCCAATGTTGGTGTGGAATGTAACTTCCTGCGGCTTTACTTCCAAGATGCACGAAAGTGAACCATGCAGACCACCTGCCCACTGTCTCCCATTCATCTTTTCACAGTCTGCTCTTTCACATTCAGTATGCATCATTGTTTCCTTCAAATTCTGCAAACAAACGTGATATGCTGAAGTGACATTGATTAAAAACTCTGGGACCATCCAGGCACTGAAGTGAGTGCAGGGCACAGGAACTGCACACACAAAAGGTAAACAGTGAGCTGCAAAGGGCATCATATCCACTCTCTACTGCATTTACCCAGAGCAAGCAGAGGCTGTGAACATTCCTGAAAATACTGACTAAAGGTTCCTCTCAAACAGATTTAAATCAAACTCAGTATTGCTGAATTTCCCAATGAAAGCTTAAGTGTTTCTTTTTTTTTAATAGCCAGAGAAAATGGGAACAAATCACTCATTAACAATGCTGAATTTGACTTCTGTTTTTATTTTGGAAATAAGGGGGGGGGTGAATCCACTCATTTTTCAAAAGGCTTTGATCTCACCTTGTGTGTCTTATAAAGTAGCATCTCCCAGAGACTTGAGTGCCTTCTCCTCCTTGTTTAGGAGTCTGAAAAGCATAAAAGGTAACATCTCCATCCCTTTGCCCACCTTAGTTCTGCAGTATGAGGCATCAGCGGCTGCTACAGTTGTTAACAACACAAGACTTAAAAGCAGAAGGTGAATATGTTTCCAGACTAACAAGCCAAATTATTGGGGCAACTTATGGAAGCCAGAAGCTTTCTGAAACTGAACTGGAGAGAAAAGTAGGAGGACTGGCTGGCACGTGGCTTTCCAGCAGCAGGTCTTTGCTGGCCTCCTGGTGCTGTTCCTTGTTACTGATCTCTTTAGTGATCAGGCTGTCTTCTCTCTGCCCTTGTTCAACAGTTTCCTCTGCTCCTAGTGAAATACTACAGATAAAGAGTAAAACACAAAAAATACCAGAAAAAAGTAAACGAAACACCCCTGAGCCCATCAAACTTGCATAAGCAAATGTCAATATGCCATTTTTCCAAAGAATTGCCTTTCCTTTTTCAAATAGCATTCTCAAGTTTTATAGTATAACATATATTCAGTAAGTAAGCAGTAATAAGTACAGTTCAGTAAGCTTTCACTCACCAGCAACATCACTGCTGTCAGAGACTACATCAGGAATAGGACATAACAGCACTGCTCAGATGTCATCTGAACCCACTTACAGTCTCTAACCTTCCCCAGCCCCAAATCCTGACTTCATCAGAAATATCAACTTTTGTTTTTATATAAATCATGCAGTATGCAGTTTTTAAAATATCATTTTCTCAGCCTCAGTTTTGTGAGAGACAACAATAGAGTGGCATGGACTAGTAGACTGATAATGTCTTTGCTTCAGGGTATTCTGTACTTGCATGCTTTCTAATATAGTTTACAAAATAGAATGATAGGCAGGTGCAATGCATATGACCTCATTTTCCTATTTTTATATTTATATTAAAAATATAAATAAATAAATGACACATTAAACTGTTTGTGCTTTACATTTTAATTTTGCAAATAATATTCAACCATATACACACAATTTTACGTGTTTCTCCTTGCACTATGCCATAGATGTGTTTTATATTTTGATATCATTTTATTTCAAATTGAATGGGACTCATGGTTTCATTGACTACTCCACACCCTCTTTACTTCTCTGAGTCTTTATTTGTCTGCAGCCTGTTAAGCCTTTGACTCACCCTACAATGAAACTTACCAGTATTTTTAACCTTTTATTTTAATGGAAATTATTCATAATAAATTATATTAAAAAGTATTAATATTTATTTCTAAACCCCAGTATTTAACTCTTGGAAAATGTTTGTGGCATAAGTAAGTAAATTGAATGAGCATCTTTCTGGGGTCCTTTCTACTTTAACAAACTTGGTCAGAATCACTGCAGATGCTGAAAGCATGATCTTTCTTCCTGCACTGCTTGCCTTCTGCATTTGCAAAATGGTTCTTGCCCCTCAGGAGAAGTCACGAGCCAAAATCCAACAGGTTCTGCATTGGCCCAGACAAAATTCCTATCACAAACCAAGAAGCACAGGAACCTATGGGGAGAGAAATGCTAATCCCCTGGCCCTGAGGACAGAGACCACTAAAGTTTCACATGACCCAAATAGAATTCCATTACTTGTTTTCTATTACCCAAAACTCAAAATCAAGAAAAGAAAAACAGAAAGGAGAGGAGAAAAAAGAAGAGATATACATAATTGAGAAGAAGAGGCTGAGAGATGGCATGGTAATGTTACGCAGGTGACAGTAATGAATTGGTTTCTAGCCCACTCATGAGAGCAGGCATAAAATTAAGTGCTCCACAGGGAGAGACTGACTTTGGTCACCATGATCTGCCAGCCCTGGAACTGCTGCCTCCCATGGTGGCTTTAAGCTGTGAAGGAATGACTGCTTTATCTCAAGCTTTACCTAGAATCCTCCAACTGTTACTAATAAGTGTTTTCTGGGCCCTGGTAATGTGTCCCCAGGTCCACAATTGTCTGTAATTCCTAACTTCATGCTGTAAGTAAGAGGCAGAGCAGAATTCAGGCAATTGTGTGGCTTCCCTGGTAAGATCAAATTACTGCTTTGCAAAATCATTACTTGCTAATTTTGTGTTAAATTGTACATTACCAACTCAAATATGCAACAAATGACTCTTTTACATATTAACATCATTTTAAAAGATATTCTTTAATGTATATTAAAGAATATTTCTCTTTCAAAACAAAATAATAGGGTAGTGGTGTCTAGGCATGTGGCTCAGAAGGGGAAGGATTTCTTTTTTTAATTTATTTTTATTTTTTTACATTAATTTCATTTTATTCACTTTAAACCTATAAAGCCCTGGGTTTGTCCCAAACAATAAGAAAAGAGGGAGACATCAAAATGGCTAAGATCAAAAACTCAAGTGACAACACATGCTGGAGAGGATGTGGAGAAAGGGGAACACTACTCCACTGCTGGTGGGAATGTAAACTTGTACAACCACTTTAGAAATGAATCTGGCACTTTCTCAGACAATTAGGAATAGTGCTACCTCAAGATCCAGCTACATCACTCCTAGGCATATATCCAAAACATGCTCAAGTACACAACAAGGACATTTGCTCAATCACCTTTGTAGCAGCTTTATTTGTTATAGCAAGAACTTGGAAACATGGTATATACTCACTTATATAGACCTATAAGATAGGATAAAAATACAGAAATCTATACACCTAAAGAAGATAAACAAGAAAGAGGACCTAGGGTAAGAGGATTAATACTCACTTAAAAAGTCAAATAAGACAGACATTGGATGTAGGAGAAAACAAGTAGCAGGACAAGAGCCGGCCACAGAGGGCCTCAAAAACACTCTTCCTAGCAGTGTATCAAAGCAAATATTAAGAAACATAACCAATCCTTTGGCAGAGTGCAGGGAATCACATGAAAGAAGGGGGAGTTAGTATGACCTGGAGAGGTCAGGAGCTCCGAAAGAAACCAATATGTCAGGGCAGGGGGTCTTTTATGAGACTGTCTCTCCAAACAAGGACCATGTATGGTTATAACCTAGAACCCCTGCTTGTAAGTAGCAAATGGTAGCTCAATTCCCAAATGGGTATACTAGTAAGGGGAACAGAAACTATTTTGGACATGAACTCAATGGCTGGCTCTTCGACTTCCCTGTCCCTCGAGGGATGAGCAGCCTTGCTAGGCCACAGAAGAGGACATTGCAGCCAGTCCTGAAGAGACCTGATAAGCTAGAGCTAGATGGAAGGGGAGGAGGTCCTCCCCTATCAGTGGACTTAGAAAGGTGCAGGGAGGAGATGCAGGAGGGAAGGGGGGGATAGGGAGGGAATGCGGAAAGGGGCTATGGCTGGGATACAAAGTACATAACCTGTGATTAATATAAAATAAAAATGAAAAAAATAACTTGGAAACAACTCCAGATGCCCCTACACTGAGGAATGGATACAGAAATTGTCTTACATTTACACAATGGAAATACTACTCAACAACTAAAAACAGGGAAATCATGAAATCTGCAGGCAAACAGTGGGAATTCGAAAAGATCATCCAGAGTGAGGTATCCCAGAAGCAGAAAGACACACATGACATATACTCACTTATAAGTGGATATTAGAGGCATAATATAAGATAAACATACTGAAATCTGTACACCTAAAGAAGCTAAGCAAGAAGGAGGTCCCTGGGTAGGATGACAGAAAGACAAACAGGAAACAGGACTGGAGCCTACCACAAAGGGCCTCAGAAAGGCTCTACCCAGCATTGTATCAAAGCAGATGCTGAGACTCATAAACAAACCTTTGGCAGAGTGCAGGGAATCCTATGAAAGAAGGGGGAGATAGTGGGACCTGGAGAGGACAAGAGCTCTGCAAGGAGAACAACAGAACCAAAAATATCTGGGCACAGGGGTGTTTTTTGGTGCTCCAACCAAGGACCATTCATGGATATAACCTAGATGTAGCCATGGCAGCTCAGTATCCAAGTGGGTACCCTAGTAAGAACAGGGACTGTCTCTGACATGAACTCAGTTGCAGGCTCTTTGATCCCTCTCCCTGCGAGGGGGGATCAGACTTGCCAGGCCACAGAGGAGTACAATACAGCCAGTCCTGATGAGACCTGATAAACTAGGTTCAGAAGGAAGGGGAAGAGGATCTCCCCTATCAGTGGACTTGGAGAGGGGAATGGGAGGAGATAAGGGAGGGAGAATGGGATTGGGAAGGAATGAAGGAGGAGGCTACAGCTGGGGTACAAAGTAAATAAATTGTAATTAATATAAAAAATAAAAATTTAATTAAAAAAGAAGAGAAGGAGAGAGAACAAGGAGGAAGGAGATTGGGTGAGATTGGGTGAAAGAGAGAGAGAAAAGTCAAAGATCAGAGATTTTAGTTCACTACAGAACATGTCTTTTCAAACACAAAGACCTATGGATTTCCCAGGGAGAGTGATCTTGTGGTGTGGCTTCCTCCTCCATAGTTTACATGAGGAAGTCAGAGAACAACTTGTAGCTATTTGTTCTCTCTTCACCATATGGGTTTAGGTTGCCAGGCTTGTTGGAAATTACTTTCATCCACTAAAGCATCTCACCACCCTTAACCTTTATTTTTAATTCAATGCACTTTTAAAACCCCCATTACATTGGGCAGTGATGGTGCAAGCCCTTAATCTCAGCATGTAGGAGGCAAAGGCAGGCAGACACCTGTGAGTTTGAGTTCAGCCTGGTCTACAGAATTCCAACACTGTCTCAAAGAAACAAAAACAAACAACAAGAGTAAAAGAAAGAAACAAAAATCCCATCACATCTATACTCTATGATGATAAAGTTCACCTTTTCATTATTCCTAAAGACTATTGAACCTGCTCTATACAAAGCCCTGTTAGCTAAATTTATCACTCAGACAGGCAGCTGTCAAATGCAGCCCCTTTGCTGCATCGCATTAGCCTGCTTTCACAGTAAAATAACTAATGAAAATAGACAATGTAACAACATTGCATCTGCTCGTGCCCAGTGTTCCTGGAAGAAAATCAGTACAAAGATAGCAGAAAAATTATCTACTTACTTACCATGAGATAGAAGACTGTGAAAGGAAAGTCAAGTACAATTTAGAGTGAAATGGAAAGGTAGATTATTCTAGAAATGGGGATATTCTTGGGTATAAGAAAATAGCTGAATTAGCACACAAAGTCTGATTTTTCTTTTGTTTAACATACACATTTTTAAAACGACACTGACTCCGTTCAGATCCAAGAATGACTTCAAGCACTTCAATGGTTTCTGTCATTTCTGAGTCTTCAGAGTGAGGTGCATGGAGCATTCTATAATCTTATAAATGTTGGCCAGTTCTCTGCTACTTTCATAACTACTTCTCAGATTTTTGTACACAGAGGCATAGGAACTAAAGTTGTGTCCTCACTCTCTGGGTAGCTGTCTTTGGGCATTTCCTATTCTTAATCCATTTCATTTAGAATGCTATGGAAATCTTTTATCAGACTTTTGGCATCTTCAAATGTTTTATTATTTTTGTTGTTGTTGTTGTTTACAATTTATTTGCTTTGTATACCCCCTTCTCTTCCTGGTCCCATCCTCCCACCCTCTTCCTCCCCTATCCTTCTTCCTTATACACTGATAGGGAGAGTTCTCCTCCCCTACTTTCTGACCTTATCCTATTTTATCAGACTTTTTAAAAGGAGGAAATGTCAAGTCATATATTTGCATGTTTCTGAATACAAGAATACAGTTTGAGGTATATTCATTTGAATCATTCATCAGATTCAGATACTGGCAATAAACCAGGCTGGGCATGTCGGACATTCATTCTTTCATTCATTCATTCGTCTCTTACATGTTATATTGCCTATGTACTAGTTGTCTTGTAAGATGCCAGGGTTTAAGGGTGAACAGGACATAGTCATTCAGAAATAAGCTCACTCGTTTACTTTTGCTTGTTTCATTCTAGTAGTTTCAGGTTCACATTGGGATCTTTGGTCCATTTGGAGCTGTCTTTTATGAAAGGTTATAGATATAGGTTTAATTTAATTATTCTACATATGGACATACAGTTTTCCCAACACCATTTGTTTAAGATGCTAAACCATTTGTTAAGATTTTTCCTTCAATGTGTATGCATTTGGCATTGTTGCCAAATGTTAGACAGCTGAAATTACATGCACTCATGTTTAGGTCTTCTATTTTGTTCCATTGTTGTGTTTTTGTACAAATACCATGCTGTTTAAAATACTATAACTATGCAAGATAGCTTGCAATCTGGAAGATAAGCACTCTAGCATTTTGCTCAGAATTGCTTTAGCGTTATGGGGTCTATTGTGTTTCCACATGGATTTCATTTTTTTTTTCTTTTCCTAAATGAAAATCATGAGGGCTTTCATGGGGACTACATTGAATTTCTAAGATGATTTTGGTAAGATGGTTATTTTCACCATATTAATTCTACCATTTTTGTGAGCATGGAAAGTCTCTTCATCTTCTGGTTTCATCCTTAATTTCTTTCTTTAGAGATATAACTTTTTCATTGTAGAGGTCTTTTACCTCCTTGTGGAGGCTAATTCATAGATTGTTGTTATTTTAAATGAGGGTATATCCATGATCTTGTTCTCAGCATGCTTACTATTCTTATATAGAAAACCAACTGGTTTTTGAAAGTTGATTTTGTGTCTTGCTGCTTTGCTTAAGATGTTAATCATTTCTAGAAGTTTTATGGTTGATAATTTTTAAAATCTCTTTATGTATACTATCAGCTGCAAATAGGGATAATTAGACTTTCTCTTCCTATTTTCATACCTTTCACTATCTTGTTTATATTTCTCTTGCTAGTGCTTCAAACACTGTAATGTAAAGAAATGGTTGTAGTGACGTACTTAACAACCCTGTCTTGTTCATGATTTTAATGGGATTGCTTCAAGATTTTCTCCATTTAAGATGATGTTGGTTATGGGTTTGTCTTATATAGCCTTTCTTATGTTGAGGCATGTTCTCTCTAGTCTTAATCTCTGTAGCAATTTTGTGATGAAAGTATGTTGGATATTTTCAAAGGGTTTTTCTGCATCTTTTGAGATGAGCAGGTAATGTTTCTCTTTAAAACTCCTTATATGATTTACTGCATTCATTGACTTATGTACATTCAACCATCACTGTGTCTCTCAATTGGTGCCAACTTGATTAGTGTAGGTAATCTTTATATATATATATATATATACATATATATATACATATTATATATATTATAATATATATATACATATATATATATATATATGCCTGGCAAATCTTGTATCTATGTCTATGAAGTATGTAGCCTATAGTTTTCCCCTTTTGAGTGTATCTTTACCTTGTATTTTGGTTTTGGAACTGGAATAAAAATAGCTTCTTGGAATGAGTTTGGAAGAGCTCTTTATATTTCTGTGGTTTTGAATAATTTAAAAAGTATAGCTGGGGATATCCAAGATGGTGGCACCAGGAGGACACTTTATCTGAGGAGCAGGACAGTGGTGTCAGAACAGCAACCAGGAGACTGAACTCTGGGCCCTAAAACACCAGCCACTGTGATTCCCGGGTAAGAGGAAATCCCAAGGGCAGGAAATCAATCAGACTGATCTCAGGTCACACAGTGAATCCCTGGGAAAGGTTCTGGGGACTGCTAGGCACATGGCCACCAGCCCAGACCAAAGACTTCAGCCACCAGCCCAGAGCAGGGTACTAGGCCTCCAACCCAGAGAGGGGTCCTCAACCTCCAGCTTAGAACAGGGCACATAGCTGCCAGATCAGAGACCTGCTGCATTCCCAACTCACCATCCCAGACAGAACTGTGGGCCCCAGGGCACTAGAGACTGAATTTCCCTGTAGGGAGAAAATCCCAGAACTAGGGAATCAGCAGGTCTGAGTTTAGAGCTTTCAGCCAACCTCTCCCACCCCCCACCCCACGCATACACAGAAAAGGTCCTGGAAAAAGTTCTCAGGTTCCTGCACGCACCCAGTCACCATCTTGGAGCCTTAACTCATCTGTGCTTGCATGCTCTACGATCAACTCCAGACAGATCTGTGGACCCAACACACTACAGATAGGGTCTCCCTGTTGGGAGGAAACCCCACAGTGGAGGGTAAATATCCAGTACAACCTCAGGACACCCAGCTCCGGAAAAGTTTCTGGGATACCGCAGGCTCCAGGCAGCAGCCTTCTACTGCACACAAGAGAGCTGTACTCACCTGCCACTGATCACTGCTTGGGAACTGGGGCACACAGCGCCAGCCTCAAACCTATAGAAGCCTGGGACCCCTGAGATCTGCCCCCAGATACTGCTATAAGTGGCAACCAGTTATCCATAACTAAACTGACCAAACCACGGAGCTCCCATGTTCTACAAGAGGGATGTGCCTTGAAAACAGTCTAAGAACAACAACAGCTCACTAAATACACAGCAAGAAAACCAGCAACAGGGCAGCTGTCTTCAGGACTTCTACAGGTGAGAGGAGAACCCCCACCCTCACCCCTGACTAAGAAAGACCACAGTTACCACTCAGGTCTATTCGCCTATTGAGCTGTGGCAATTCCTGAAAAACACCAGCCATTCAGTGAGCATACCAAAGAGCTGAGGAGGCCTCCTTCAGGAAAAAAATCATCTTCCTGCCAAGGGGATTCTCCCCACCACAGGATTCCAGGAAGCACCAGAAACTAACATCCAACACCTAAGATAGTCCAATGGGTAGAGGCCAGTGTAAAAGCTCAACCAACAAAAGACAGAGAAATATGGCATCTCCAGAACCCAGTTATCCAGGGGCAGGCAGCCTTGGACACCCTAACATAATTGAAATTCAAGAAGATGACCTTACATCTATGCTTACGAAGAGGATAATAGAGGAAACAAACAAAATGTGTAAAGAATTACAGGAAGATAAAGTAAAACAGATTATGGCCATTCATAAAGAAATGCAGGAAGATAAAGACTAACAGATTATGGCCATCTATAAAGAAATACGGGAAGATACAGGCAAGCAGTTTGTGGCCTTTACAGAGGAAATAATAAAATCATTGAAAGAAGTAAAAGAACAGACGAATGTTCAACCAAACAGCTGAAGGAATTAAAGGAAAAAACAGGAAAATAGTCAGACAGGTGAAGGAAATCTACAAAACAGCTCAATATTTGAAGATAGAATTGGAAAAATTAAAGAAAATACAAATGGAGGAAATCATGTAGAGGACGAACTTAGGGAAGAAAACAAGAACTGCAGAGGTAAGCATAACCAATAGAATACAAGAGATAGAAGAAAGAATCTCAGGTGTGGAAGATACAACGGAAGAAATCGATGTATCCGTCAAAGAAAATGTTAAATCTAAAAAATTCCTAACACAGACTGTCCAAGAAATCCAAGACAATATGAAAAGACAAAACCTAAAAATAATAGGAATAGAGGAAAAAGAAGATTCCCTCCTCCAAGGCCCAGAAAATACTTTCAACAAAATTATAAAAGAAAATTTCCCCAACTTAAAGGAGAGGCCTATAAGAATACAAGAGGCCTACAGAACACCTAATAAATTAGACCAGAAAAGAAAATCCTCCCCCCACATAATATCAAAATAGTAAATATACAGAACAAAGAAAAAATACAAAAAGCTACAAGGGAAAAAGGCCAAGTAACATATAATGGCAAACCCATCAGAATCACACCTGACTTCTCAACAGAGATTATGAAAGCCAGAAGGACATGGACAGATATCATGCAGACCCTAAGAGAATATAGATGTCAGCCCAGGCTACTATAGCCAGCAAAACTCTCAGTCCTCATAGATGGAGAAAACAAGATATTCAATGACAAAAACAAATTTCAACAATACCTACACACAAATCCCGCATTATAGAAGATACTAAAAGGAAAAATACAACTCAGGAAAACTAACTACATTCAGGAAAACACAGGAAACAAATAACCTCACTACAGCAAAACTAAAAGTAGCCAAGCACACAAACCCACTACCACAGCCAACATTAATATCAAAGGATCTAACAGCCATGGGTCATTAATCTCCCTCAACATCACATCAATGGACTCAACTCTCCAATAAAAAGACACAGACTAATAGAATGGATATATATATATATATATATATATATATATATATATATATATATATCCAACAATTGCTGCATACAAGAAACACACCTAAGTCACAAAGATAGACTTGAGAGTAAAGGGCTGGAAGACGGTTTTCCAAGCAAATGAACCAAAGAAGCAAGCAGGAGTAGCCATTCTAATATCTAATAAAATATATTTTCAACCAAAATTAATCAAAAAAGATGGAGAAGGTCATTTCATACTCATCAAAGGAAAATTCCACCAAAGAAGACATCACAATTCTGAACATCTATGACCCAAATAAAAGAGCACCCACATTTGTAAAAGAAACATTAATAAAACTGAAACCATACATATATACCCACACATTAATAGTAGGAGACTTCAACACCCCACTCTCAGCAAAGGACAGGTCAACAAAACAGAAGTTAAACAAAGAAACAATGAGTTTGACAGAGGTCATGAATCAAATGGACGTAACAGACATCTACAGAACCTTTCACCCAAACACGAAAGCATTTACCTTCTTCTCAGCACCTCATGGAACCTTCTTCAAAACAGACCATATACTTGGTCACAAAGCAAGCCTCAACAGATATGGGAAGATTGACATAATCCCTTGTATCCTATCTGACCACCATAGACTAAAGCTGGACCTTAACAAAAACAGAAATAGCAAAAAGCCTACACACTCATGGAAACCGAACAACTTACAACTCAATGACAGCTGGGTCAGGGGAGAAATAAAGAAAGAAATCAAAGACTTCCTAGAATTCAATGAAAATGAAGGCAAACATACCCAAACTTATGGGACACAATGAAAACAGTGCTAAGAGGAAAATTCATAGCACTAAGTGCCTTCAAGAAAAATTTTTGAAACATCTCATACAAGCAACTTAAAGGCTCACCTGAAACCCTTAAGGAAAAAAAAAAAAAAGCAACAGACATACCCAAGAGGAGTAGACAGCTGGAAATAATCAAACTCAGGGCTGAAATCAATAAATTTTAGAAACAAAGAAAACAATTCAAAGAATCAATGAAACCAAGTGCTGCTTCTTTGATAAAATCAACAAGATGGACAAACCGTTGGCCAAACTAACTAAAAGACAGAGAGACACAGTCCAAATCAACAAAATAAGAAATGAAATGGAGGACATAACAACAGACATTGAGGACGTCCAAAGAATCATTAGGCCTTACTTCAAAAGCCTATATGCCACAAAATTTGAAAATCTAAATGAAATGGACAATTTTCTTGATCAATTCCACTTCCAAAGACTGAATCAAGAACAGATAAATCAGTTAAATAGTTCTATCCACCCTAAGGAAATAGAAGCTGTCATCAAAAGTCTCCCATCCAAAAAAAGCCCAGGGCAAGATGGTTTCAGCACAGAATTCTACCAGACTTTCAAAGAAGAGATAACACCAATACTCTTCAAACTATTCCACAAAATAGAAACAGAAGGAATATTACCAAACTCATTCTATGAAGCCATAGTCACCTTAATACCTAAACCTCACAAAGACCCAAAAAAGAAAGAGAATTTCAGGCCAATCTCTCTTATGAACACTGATGCAAAATTACTTAATAAAATACTTGCAAACTGAATCCAAGAGCACATCAAAGATATCACCCATTGTGACCAAATAGGCTTCATCCCAGGTATGCAGTGGTGGTTCAATATATGGAAATTCATCAATGTGACCCACCATATAAACAAACTGAAAGAAAAAGACCACGTGATAATCTCCTCAGATGCAGAAAAAGCATTTGATAAAATCCAACATTCATTTCTGTTTAAAGTCCTGGAGAGATCAGGGATACAAAGCACTTACCTAAATGTAATAATGGCAATATACAGCAAGCCTATAGCCAACATCAAAGGAAATGGAGAGAAACTTAAATCAATCCCACTGAAATCAGGGAAAGGCAAGGCTGCCCACTCTCTCCATACCTCCTTAACATACTTCTTAAAGTCCTTGCTAAACCAATAAGACAACTAAATCAAGGGGATTCATTTTGGAAAGGAAGAAGTCAAAGTATCACTATTTCCAGATGATGTGAAAGCATACATGAGTGAGCCCAAAAATTCTACCGGGGAACTCCTACAGCTGATAAACACTTCATCCAAGTGGCTGGATACAAAATCAACTCAAAAAACAACACCAACACCACCAACAACAAAAACAGCACTCCTGTAGAGAAGACAAATGGGGAAAGAAAAAAATTAAGGAAACAACTCCCTTCACAGTACTTCACAGTAGCCACAAAGGACATAAATTACTTTGGTATAACTCTAACCAAGCAATGCAAAGACTTATAAAAAAAAAACTTTCAGTCCCTGAAGAAAGAAATAGAAGAAGATATCAGAGGTTGGAAAGAACTCCCATGCTCATCCCTTGGCAGGATTAACAGTAAAAATGGCCATCTTACCAAAGCAATGAATGCAATTCCCATCAAATTACCAACACAATTCTTTACAGAACTTAAAAGAAAAATTATCAACCTCAAATGGAATAACAAGAAACCCAGAATCGCTAAAACAAACACTAAAAGATCTTCTGGAGGTATCTCCATCCCTGATCTCAAGCTATAGTATAGAGCAAAAGTAGTAAAAACTGCATGGTACTGTCATAGAAACTGATTGGTGTATCAATGGAACTGAATAGAAGACCCTGAAATAAACTCACACACTTATGGAAACTTGATTTTTGACAAAGATGCCAAAACCATACAATGGAAAAAAGATAGCATCTTCAAAAAATAGTGCTGGTCTAACTGGATGTCTACATGTAGAAAAATGAAAATACATCTATACTTATCACCCTGCACAAAACTAAAGTCCAAGTGGATCAAAGATCTCAACATAAAACCAAACACACTAAATCAATTAGAAGAAAAAGTAGGGAAGAGCCTAGAACTCATTGGCATAGGAGACAACTTCCTGAACAGAACACCAACAGCACAGGCTCTAAGGGCAACAACAATCAATAAATGGGACTTCATGAAACTGAAAAGAGTCTGTAAAGCAAAGGATACTGTTGTCAAAACAAAACAACTGCCTACAGATTGGGAAAGGATCTTCACCAAACATATATCTGACAGAGAGCTAATACCCAAAATATATAAAGAACTTAAGAAGTTATACAACAAATCAAGTAACCCAATTTTAAAAAATGGAGTACAGAGCTAAACAGAGAATTCTCAACAGAGGAACATCGAATGGCAGAGAAGCACTTAAAGAGAGGCTCAACATCCTTAATCATCAGGGAAATACAAATCAAAACGACCCTGAGAGTTCACCTTATACCCATCATAATGGTTAAGATCAAAAACTCAAGTGACAACATATGCTGGAGAGGATGTAGAGAAAGAGGAACCCTCCTCCACTGCTGGTGGGAATGTCAACTTGTACAGCCTCTTTGGAAATCAATCTGGCACTTTCTCAGACAATTAGGAATAATGCTCCCTCAAGATCCAGCTATACCACTCCTAGGCATATATCCAAAAATATGATCAAGTACACAACAAGGACATTTGCTCAACCATGTTCGTAACAGCTTTATATTTAATAGCCAGAAGCTGGAAACAACCTCCAGATGTCCCTCAAATGAGGAATGGATACAGCAATTGTGGTACATTTATACAGTGGAATGCTACTCAGCAATTAAAAACAAAGAAATCATGACATTTTCAGGCAAATGGTGGGATTTAGAAATGATCACACTGAGTGAGGTATCCCAGAAGCAGAAAGACACACATGGTATATACTCACTTATTAGTGGATATTAGACCTATAATACAGGATAATCATACTAAAATCTGTACATCTAATGAAGCTAATCAAAAAGGAGGTCCCTGGGTAAGAGGCTCAATCTTCACTCAGAAAGGCAAATGTGATGGATATCAAAAGAGGGAGAAAACAGGGAACAGGACAGGAGCCTACCACAGAGGGCCTCTGAAAGACTTCTCCCAGCAGGGTATCAAAACATGCTGAGATTCATAGCCAAACTTTTGCAGAGTGCAGTGAATCATATGAAACAAGTGGCAGATAGTAAGACCTGGAGGGAACAGGAGCTCCACAAGGAGAGCAACAGAACCAAAAGATCTGGGCCCAGGGGTCTTTTGTGAGCCTGATACTCCAAACAAGGACCATGCATAAAGATAACTTAGAACCTCTGCACAGAAGTAGCCCATGGCAGATCAGTGTCTAATAGGGTTACCAAATAATAGGACCAGGGACCATCTCTGACATGAACACATGGGCTGGCTCTTTGATCACCTCCATCTGAGGGGGGAGCAGCTTTACCAGGCGACAGAGAAAGACAATGCAGCCAGTTCTGATGAGACCTGATAGTCTAAAGTCAGATGGAAGGGGAGGAGGACCTCCCCTATCATTGGGGTAGGAGACTGGGCATAGGAGAAGGAGAGGGTGGCTGGGATTGGGAGGGGATGGTAGAAGAGACTACAGCTGGGATGCAAAGTGAATAAACTGTAATTAATAAAAATAATTTTTTAAAGTATTAGTTGTGGCTCTTCTTTTAAAGTCTGGAAGAATTCATCTCTAAATCCATCTGAACCTAGATTTCTTTAAATCAGAAAGCTTCTTATTACTGTTTTGATCCTCTTGTTTTTGTTTTTGTTTGGGGTTGTATTTGTGTGTGTGTGAGTTTGTTTAAGGTGTTGATCTCTTCTTTGTTTAAATTTGGTGACTCAGATGAATCTAGAAATTACTCCATTTCTTTTAGGCTTTCTGTCTTCATGAAGTACAAGCTAAAGTCTCTTACAATGATTTGAATTGGGGGGGGGGAGATTATGTTGTTTCCTTGTTCATATCTAATTCTGTTTATCTCGAACTCTTCTTTTGTTTGTTAATTGCGCATAAGGTCTGTTAAACTTGTTAATCCTTTCAATGAAACAGCTCTTAGATTTGTTGGTATCTTCATATTTTTGTTGTTTCTCTTTCATTAATTCCTGTCCTGGCTTTTACTATTTTTGTCCACTATTTGGGGGTTTGATTTGTTCCTTATTTTACAGATTATTTTTTTTTAATTTTTTTATTTTTTGTTATCAATCACAGGTTAGGTACTTTGCATCCCATGCCCAGCCCGCCCACTCCCTCCCACCCTCCCCAACCCTCCCTCATCTCCTCCCCGCCCACTCCAAGTCCACCAGCAGGGGAGGACCTCCTCCCCTTCCATCCAACCCCAGCTCATCCTGACTCCTCAGGGCTGGCTGCAATGTCCTCCACTGGGATCCAGCCAGTGTGTCACTCCCCGGCTTGTATGGGGGAGGGTCAAAGAGTCAGCCATCAAGTTCAAGCCTGAAACAGTCCCTGCTTCCCTCACTAGGCCCTTCAGTCCTACACCAAGCTATCCTGGGTCCCATCTGCACAGGGGTTCCAGGACACATCCACTCGTAGTCCTTGGTTGTAGAAACCGTCTCATACAAGACCCCTGTGCCCTGCTTAGTTTAGTCATTGTGGAGCTCTTGTTCTCACCAAGTTTCACCAACCTCCTCCATTTCTATCATCACTTCTTGCCCTCTACCAAAGGCTTGAGCGCGAGTCTTAATATCTGCTCTGGTACATCTTTACGTTGATCCCCCCAGAGGTCCTCCTTGGCATACTCCTGTCCTGTTGCTTGTTTTCTCCTCCACTCAATGTCCATCCCATTTGTTCATCCGAACCAGCATTGATAATATCCACCTGGATCCTCCTTCC
>CM053754.1:51433194-51444865 GCA_028658305.1 Pachyuromys duprasi
TTTCCCCACCGTAGGAATTCTGCTCACCTGGCAGTTGCAAACGCTGGTGTTTTAGGTCCCAGATCTCAGTCTACCGGTCGCTGTGCCTACACTACTGTCCTGCTCTTCAGACACAGTGTCCTCCTGGGGCAGCCATCTTGGATCTCCCTTACAGATTCTTTTACTTATATCTTCTTATTTTCCAGTTGTATCATTAAGTCAATTTGTACTTTATGATTTTTTAAATGTTGGCACATAGAACTGTGAATTTTCCTCTTTACTCTTTTTTTTTCTTTTCTTTCTTTTTTTATTTTTTGTTATCAATCACAGGTTAGGTACTTTGCATCCCATGCGCAGCCCCCCCCCCCTTTACTCTTATGACTGCTTTTAATGTGTCCTGAGGATTTTGTTGCATAATGTTTTCATCTAATTCTAGAAAATCTTTGAGAAACATTAGAATTCAGTGATATAATACATCAAAAGTACCTAGTAGATATTGAAAGAATATTCTGCCAAAACACCAAAGACTATACATTCTAATTAACAGTCCATGGAATTTTCTATAAAATAGAACACATATTGGACACAAATCAATCTAAAAAATAGAAATTTTGAAATAATTTTATACAACCTATGATGCAGTAATGTATATAATGACCATAAATGTAATAAATGACCATAATGTAATAAAACAGAATCAACAGCAAAAGTATCTCTAGTAATTATACACAAACCCATAGGGACTAAAGAATGTATTACTGAATGATGAAAGGGAAAATACAATTAACTGAGAAATAAAAAAGTCCCTGATGTTAAGAGTTTTATTTTTCTTTATGTGAAATATCTTTAGAACTTTATGTATATTACACTATCCCTGTCTCATTGAAATAATGCCAACTTGTTTAATGTGGATGATTGGAGATTTTTTTTGCCTGAAATATTACACATATTCATCTCTATTTATTTTATTTTTGAGATTATAATTATACCTCCCACCTTCCCTCTCCTCCTTGCAAAGCAACCCATATTCTCCTTCTTGTTTCATTTTTAATTCATGGCTTTCTTTTGTCTTTAGTTGTTGTTACTTATATCTATGTGTATACATAGATATTCTTAAATATAACCCTCAGTCTTTTTAACGCTCCTTGTATGCATATTTTCACGGCTAACCATTCAGTATTAGAAAACCAAATGATATGATCTTCCCTGGGGAAGGTTAATCTCTCCTATGCCCTGAATTCCTTAGATTTTGTTTTTGTTTCTTTTAGTTGTTGTTGTTTTATATCAACATAATGGTCCTAAATTATATCTGCCTTGAATCAGGTGGCAAGAAAGTAGTCAGATGACTAAATGTGACATATAATTTTATGTGTCCAAATGATTGTCACAATGTATAAATTCAAAGAACTTTGTAACTACAAATGGTCAGGTAAGTCAAAGGTAATATTATGTTGGTAGGTAAACATAGGCTTTGGTGTAGTACTTGAATATTTTTTTTAAGGAAATAAAAACTGCAACCAATGCCACTTCATTATTTTATTAAATTGTGGATAGTACAATTATCCTTTTTATTTTTTTGCATGGAGAAACACAAATATTTGTTTTTAAAACCCCCAATTTTGTGATTATGTATAATCCAATACTTAATAATATACTTAATGATAAATTTTCTAAAAGTTGTGATTTTAAGATCTTAGAACAAAGGGCTGGTTTCAGTAAAGCTGATGTGGGATCGTCAAGGAAGGTGGATATTTCTGCTTATTGTAAAAGTTTAAATGACTATCAAATAAGTGAGTGAGGTCCCTAATATTGAATTAACAAGGAAGATTTGTGTTCTGCAATTGTCAATCTTGCAGCTGCTTCCTTTGATTTAAAAAGTTCATCTCTTTGTAACTAGAATAAGTTTTGAAGAAACAAAGTTTCAAGATCTTCAAACTGGCAATAAAAATGTTGCAATCTCTTATGACAGAGAACTGCCTTATAAGACAACATATTTTTATGACACATAAATATTTGAAAGTGACCAGGTTAGTAAGTAAGAGGTTCAGATTTAAAAGGAAAGTGCAGCAACATAACTTTTCTTTACAGGAGCCATTTGCTAAAACACCTTTGGTTGGACCAGTGGTTGAATCAATTCAGATGTATGAAAATACATCTGTGTAGTAACTGTTGTCTGCTTTTTGTGTGTAGAAGTCAACACCACAGTAGCTCTTTAAATTTCATGTTTATTTATTTATACTTGCTTGCTTATTGTGTGTATATATTATGAACTTGTGTATTCTACAGTACATAGGTGGAGGTCAGAGGCATCAGGTTTCCCCTTCCATCAGGAGAGTACCAAGAACACCTGAGATGAAATTAAGGTTGTCAATCTTGGTGGCAATCATATTTATTGGCTGAGCCATTTCATTTAGTGTTGCTTCTCAACTAAATAGCAATAAAATGATCTGTGCAGGTTTATGTTTGATAGTTATCTCAAGCCATCCTTTGAGACAACAATAAATTTACAAGGTTATCATGAAATACTCACTTTGAAAAAAAAAGGCCAGAGTGTGATGGTTGAGAACATGTTTAATGAAATCAGACAAACCCATCTTCAAAAGAAAGTGCTGGACTGATGTGATTTGGGCAAAGTATTTATTCAATATTTATGCACCTCATTTACTGCCTTGAAAAATAGAAAAAAAACTACTTCATGGGTTATTTTATAGGTTAAGTCTCTCTAAGTCTTTTCCTATTGGTGTGGAAAAACAATCTGACAAAAGCAAATTAAAGGAGAAAGGCCTTATTTTGGTTTGAGGTTAAAACACATGGCAAAGAGTACATACAACAGGAGTTAGAGGCAGTTGGTAATATTGCATTCATAATCAAGAAGCAGAGAACTTTGAATGTTTGTATCCAAATAGCTCTACCCCTCCTTATGCAGTCCAAGACCAAAATCCAGACACCCCATCCACAGTGGCAAACTTTAAGATGGCCTTAAGTAACCAATCAAATTAATCTCCCAAAAGCATGCTCAGACAGCCATCTTCCAGGTAATTCTAGAGCTAATCAAATTTAGAATAACCATCATGAACACATGTACTTCAGCATCTAGTACACTGTAAGGTTATAATACTGTGTTTAAGTCAATGACAAAGCATTTATTAAATAACTACTATGAATCAAATAGAAACAAATGTAGTTTGCATGTGTATATCTTCAAGTAACAGAGCACACCCACATCCCGCCTCTGCATTATATGAAGATGTATAATTACAGTTTGTAAGCACTTTTTACCACTGGCACATTAGCAAACAACAAACACCACTGCACGGTGCGGTCTGTTTACTTGGCAAAATGAAGATAATGCAGCTGCTTCACACAACAGGCAGCTGGGGGCGGAGTGCTGATTGCAGGGTGAATCGAGCCCAGAGACTATATTCAGTGAGAACGTGACATCATGTAAAACTCTGAATGATATGATTCACACATTTTAAATAACACTGGTTTGTTTACTTAACAAAGCTTGGGGAATCCAGTAAATTCCCCTCGTTCTTCTTGAATGCATTTAGCCAACACAACATAAAGCTATACAGCAACTAATTTTAGAATCCTTAACATTTACATGGTTATCTGGGTCAAAATATAGTCTTGAAACAGAATAAGCATATGCTGCAAAATATAATTGACGTTCCGGTGAAGGCCTTTAAGGTGAGTCTGCATTATGTCTGTAGACATTAGCATTATTAAAAGGTTCCTGTAGCAATTACATAGTGAAATGTCATCATGCCCATCATTCCATGTGTACATGGGGCTATGATTATATGACAATGGACATACACATAAGTATCTGAAAGCTCAAATACTTCTCCAGATGTTCCCAAATATCACTGTGCTTGGCCTATGGGCAGAACACCTGGACTTAAGATTTTACTTCATTTTTTTCCATATGCTAATCTCTTATCTATACAATCTGTTTGGAAGTTTTTTCCCTACCACTTACTAGTGAGAGTATAACCAAAATAATGAAAACCAAAAAGTCTTATCATGAAAGTATGCTTCCTGTATTTGAAGATGTTGTCAGTCTGCTAGGTCATACATGGGAGCTAGCTCTAAAGCAAGTCAAAAAAGTTAATTCAGTTCAAGAAAAAAAAATATCATCTCCATGTCTGGGTTTTTAGAAAGCATGCACATTAGTATCTGTAAACTTAAGATTTGTAAAATGGGAGGTAGTGTCTAGGAAGGCAGTAAACAACGTTAGGCTTCCCTCCATTAAGTAAAACAATATGACCCTTAGACACTCTGAGACTGAACCATCCTGTTTTGCCTGAGATTCTCTATATTAGCATACAAAAGTCTCCTCTCCAAAGAATCCTTCACTCCTAGACATGTAGGCGGTTGTAGCCCAGGTCCTCATCTAGGGCAATATTCTCTTCCATGCAGAGCTGTGCTTCACAGTGAAACACAAGCGCAGAGAGGACGGAGGTTGCCAAATGGGAACTATTATCATCTTCGAAGATCTCATCCACATTTCCCATTCTGTTTCCTCTCAGAGCACAAGCCTGTCTTTTTCTATTTGGTTCAACACAATCAACACTTTTCTTGTACCGTGATAGTCACGCTAATTGATTCCATATCATCCTGAAAAGAAGTTTCTGCACTACATTTTCCAGCCTTGACTCAGTGGCCATGAACTTTGCATCATCCTCACTGGAATCCCAAAGCTAAATTACTATTTCCTGCCAAACAGACCTGTCATTCTGTACCAGATTAGACTCAGAATGTGAAAACATGGAGCCCCTAGCAAGCCTTGCCCTGTATGGGCCCTCAGCAGCACTCAGGAAGCAAAATATTGGTTCATTTACAAACTTAAAAAATTAAACTTCCCCTATCAGTGGACTTGGGGAGGGGCATGTGTGGAGAAGGGGGAGGGAAGGTAGGATTGGGAGGGGAGGAGGGAGGAGTTTATGGGGGGGATACAAAGTGAATAAAGTATAATTAATAAAAAATAAAGAAAAAATTAAAAAATAAATGACTTATCAGTACTGGAAAAAAGTAAGTAAATGAAAAGGAAAAAATAAAAAAAAATACTAACTGTAAAAAAAAAAATTAAGAGAGGCTCTAACAAACCAATGGAGTGAAATCAAGTTATGTAAGAAATCCTGTTTCTATCATAGACTTTACCATATATAGCAGACACATAACTTGCTGTATTTTAGGGGTCGGCTTGCTGTATTTTCTACATGAACAAAATGTAGTTGTATATTTTAATATTCCTAGAGTACTATGCCCTCTGTACTTTCCTGGCTCCATTTTTTTTTATTCTCTAGGCCCTAGTTTCTCTACTGCTGTATTAAAAATAGCCACAGGCTATGTCAAGTTTCATCACTTGGCCCAGCTCCAAATTTACCCTCTAATACTTCAGATTCTCTTTCTCCCTTATTCTTCCGCCCCAAAATCATTTGATTTCCTCTGCCTTCTGCATCATACAAATCATAGCCCTCCCAACACTCACAATTGTAGATGCCAGCCACACTATATTCTTTCTTTCTTCTGTTTTTCAACCTGGGATCCACTTTGTGCATAAAGATCTTCCCAGCATGTCCGTGCTGCCTTGGCATAGCTTTCCTCTCAGGATTCTAGCTATATCAGGCAGAACTGGGTTTTAAATAACACTGAAATTGTACTAAAGAACTGTTTTTATTTTTTTGTGCCTTGATTATTTCTTTAATCAAATGAATATAAGAGAGTTTTGATGCCCGCAAAGTAGCTCAGCAGGTACATCTGATAACCTGAGTCCAAACCCTGGTCCCACATGGTGGAAAGAGAAAACTGATACAGTCATTCAATCAATACTGTGAGAATTAATGAGGTCAAACAAACAAACTCTATAGGTTCAGTAACTTGATAATTTTGGTACTCCCATCATTTGTGAAGATGGCTTATGACCTTTTTTATAAGTTTAGAAGAAAACGGTTGTGAGAATTCTTACTATATGTTTCTAGCATTTGGGTTTTGGCTTTGTTAGACTTTCTAGTTCCATTACTGCACTCATGAAAGAATATGCAGGTCTATACCAGATGAGAAGATCTGCCTTGAGAATGAGGTCAGGACTCACATACAGGAAATCTACATAAAAGGGAGTCCTCAAAGGGGGTCTTTCCAGAACCACTCTAGAGGTGGAAGAAAATGTATCATTCTGACCTCCAACTTCAAGCAGTGACTAATCAACATGTCAGAGTTTATCTAGGTCTAACTGCAATTAAGGATGACCTTAGGGATACGGACTCAGCTCCCAGCAGGTGTGTGCTTTCAGGAAATCATCACATATGTCCTGTGTCCGAATTTTTATGGTCCTGACTGATGAAATTTATTAACACTGCCCATTGACTTCCCAAGAGCAGCTGCTGTATTAATATGTAGGCAGTTGTACTAGAGTGGATGATAGGAAGAAATCAGATGTTGAGTTGATGAATTAATGGTTGAAAGTGCTCGTTTCTCTCCCAGAGAACCTGAGTACAGTTCCTACATCTTAACTCCCTTCCAACCTCCAGTTCCAGGGCATCTGCCATCCCTTTCAGGCACCAACATATATGACATTCATTCATCTGACATAGACACACAGACACACATATAAATAAAAATAATAATAAAAACAACCCAAAAGGAAGAAAGACATCACCTCTCTGTATGTAATCCTCATGGTCAAATTGGAATGCTGAAAATCTTAAACAGCTGTTGTCTAACAGAAGTTTGCTGTTGGCCCATGGCTGACCTAACTTCTGTGTCTCCCTTTGACATCTGTGCAGTGCTTACAGATTGCTGTGAGAATTAGTTAATGTAATTTAGCACAACACTTGCTCCATAGTAAGTGGGACCACTCTTAATCTAGCTGATACTGTTAAGATACTTACAAGGAATTAAAAGTCTATCTGATCAGTCTTTATTGTGTATGCACATTTCTTCATGATTTCAGTTCACTTCCACCTGCATCTGTCAGCAGTAGTGCTTACTATTTTAGATTGAATTCATACGTCATCCTTCAAGCATCTTTATCACAGTCCCTTTGAATGTTTTTTTTTGTAAAGATAAAGCCACTAAACATCTGTGTCTCTGTGAAATCTTTAGAACGCCTTTGTGTATTCTTCATAACTTATCTGTAAAGTCTTACTATTTACATTATACAAAGAAAAGAGACTTAGATATAATTAAGAGAACAAAGTCAAGTGTGCTCTAAAAATTCTAATTTGTCTTCTACTTTTTCCCTCCCTGGGGGGTTTAAAAGACTGTGTTTTCTCCCTAAAATGTATGATCATGAAGAAATTCCCTCACCACTCTGACCTGTAATACTCAAAGTTATAAGACTTTGGACCTTGGACCAGGTTGGATAACTTTTAAAAACGTTTTCAAAATTATAACTTTAAAACCCAGCTACAGAAAATATAAGTAAAAGTCAATGGCAGCAAGAAGAAATGAAATAGCCACTTCTCAGTCTGTAGCCAATGCCTTTTCATCTTAAAACCATAAGTATTAGAGAAAAATAGAAAGACCTTGCTGTTCTTGCTCTAATGGACTCTTCTACTTGCTCTTTTAAAATTTTTGTTACAATTATTTAATTTGTACACATGTATATTGCCAGGTGATCATGTGGAGGTCAGAGGCAACTTTTAGGATTTGATTCTTTCCTGCCACCATGTGGACTCCAGAGATGGAATTCAAGTTGTTAGCATTGGTGCCAAGCATATTTACTGCTAACCAGCTCATCAGGGTAGTATTTGCTCCTGAGTTGACATCAGAAGCACAATCTTTAAGAGGCCAATACTTACCTCTCCCTCCTAGTTTGCTACCATCTTGTGTATTCTTTCATTTCACCCAATAGAATATAGATTCACTACTAATCTGACACCAAATAGTGGCCTCCTTCTCTATTTTTTCTTCCTGAATTTCTAGGATCAACAGAAGCTCATTAATTAAGGGTCCAGGACAATGTCTTGAAGGGTACAATAGTATTTATTTCCACAGGAGAAACAGACAAACCATAGGGAAAATTACGTGTGGATGCATCTTAGCTTCCTGTGAATGTATTTTTTTTCTGTTCTCTCTTCCTTTTATTCATCAAATCTAATTGTCTTTAAGATTCAAGCCCTGGAAACTTCTAAAAACATTGATCCCAGTGGCTGCCTCTCACTGCTCCTGTTGTGCTATCCTTTCACATTTTTAAAGAGCCACACACAATGCAAAGAATAGGACACATGCCTATAATCCAACACTCAGGAGTCAGAGGCAGGAGGGCCACAAGTTCAATTCCAGCTTAGGCTAGATACAGCTTTATAGGAATAATCTTTCCTACTAGCATCTTAGCTCCTTCAGATCAAAGACAATATTTGATTTCTTTTCCACTGCATCCCTTAGCGCCTGGTCTAGAATCAATATGTAATAAATACATAGAAAGAATGCATAAGTAATGGAAGAAATGAAGAATTGTCATCTATTACTCAAAGAGGGGAACATCATGTGTTGCCAGGCATGGATGACCTTAGAAAACCTATTGTAGGATAATGACAGGAAAAGTTTAAAATATTTGTATTCTCTTACTTTGATTTTTGGGTCAAGAGAATAATCACTATTTGTTAGTTATACAGGCTGAGATCAACAGCCTTGGTTGTCAGTGGCAAAGATGTATGGCAGACCTGAGGCATTTGTTCACTTACTTACCTAAAGGTGATGGTATCACTTCTAAAACTGACCTTTAGATTAGACAGTAACAGTCAGCTCTGGGCAGTGAGAATTTTGCTAGGTTAAACTTGGTGAGTAGTAATTGATAGCATACTGTACTGTATTCTCAGCTTCTGGGAAGAAAAATGGCAAAAGTAGGTGCTTACAGTTTCTATAAATGATACCAAATTAAAGTAGATCTAGAATAGAAGCCTCACTCCGAGAAACAAATTTGAGAGTGTATTTAAAGTCTTGTCTGAAACTAGACAGTTGGCATTAGTATGTGTTTTATTCAGTGAGTATGGTCATGGTTAATATCCTAAATTACAGCAAATATCATCAGGTACATTACTGGTAGAATAGCCAGTGAACCTCCCTCAAAATATTAATGAGAAATTATGCAGGGTGTGTCTAGTCTATAAGCAATGGTACAAAGAAGAGATTTAAATGTATACAGTGAAAATTCTGGCCTAACTGTGGGCTATGGTGGCACATCAGCAGTTCTAGCATTTGGCAGGCAAGAGGAGAGCCACAATTTCAAGACCAGGCTGATCAATCAACAGAGTGGGTTCCAGTCTAGCCATGGCTACAGTGCAAGGTAAAACAGAATGAAACAAGCAAATCAAAACAACACCCTAATTCTGACTTAAGAGGTGACATCAAGGCTCATTGTGGTTTGAATGAGTAGCTCTGCTTTCCTTGGATGTTGCTGTGCCTTGAAACTCTAGGAGTATTTGTAGGGGTCTCAGAGGAGGACAATGAGAGACTTGGCTTCCAGATATATCCATCTTCTCTCTGTCTGTTTCTATGAGGAAATGTGAAGCAAAGCCTAATATACTATAAGTCTGCAAGATTTCCATGCCAAATTAAAAGCAGGAATTCCAAAATTCAGAATTCTGTTTCCAGTCATCAAAATTAAAGACTACTCTGCTGATGAACTGGTTTGTTATTTTAATAAGTTGGTGATTTATAGTTGTGATAGAGGAAGAAATATTAATCATTGAGAAACACACAGAAGCAGACCAGCAGCCAGTGCTAGAATGCCACTGGCCAATGAGCTATAATGATGATCCAGTTGTGTTCTCCTTAGTACAGCCATTGCTCTGCAGGCCACTTGGCACACACATTCATATGAACAAACGCAAAAATGAAGGTCGTGTAAGCAAACAAATGATTGCATTTAGAGCAAAACTTGCGTGTGTCCAAGCACTGTGTTCACCACTCTAGACAAAAACCAGAGTAACAGCAGACCTAGGATGACTTTAAAGGGGATTCTGCAAGAGTGCAAGCACCCACCTCATGGCTAACAGATTCGATTTACCTAACCTCAAATGTGTTGATGAAGGGACAGCATAGAATAAATACAACTGACTCCTGTTTTCCAGCCATGGCCAGGATAAAGAAACGTTCATTATTACCAACCATGAGAGCCGGGTGAGCACAAACAAAAGCGCAAGTCATCTAAGGGAGGCACAAGGCTAGAACCAACCAGACCATCAACAGTGCTGTGAATGCCAAAAGATTTAAGCTGTGGAGAATGGAATTAACTGAGTTGTTTTCTTCTGAAGCAGCTATAACTATATCTTATTTATGACAAATAAGCTTTTCTGTGGCTGTAAAGTATTTCATATTCATTGCAGTCCATAAGATTCTGAGTGTCACAACTTCCCTTAAGAATGGCAATAGCTGAGGTAGAACTGGACCCTTCTTACCATCTCAGGTAGGTCTAAATTGCTCATAGGCATAATTCCATTCATAAACACCCTTGCATGTTCATTTACCTAGCATCCTTTATAGCTTCATGTTAAAGAAAATTAGAGCTGCCTTACTTGGGAAGACTTGGAGAGACTTGCTCTCAGTGTTTACATGGGAAAGCAAAGGGGAAATGATGACACACAGAGGCTTTGCTTAGTGGCCTGTTTCATCTGTGTAAGTAAAATGGCAATGAGGGTTATTACTTGTAGAAAATATTGAAAAATAAGTCAAGTTCAACTGGGATCTGAGCATTCTTTTACATTTTCTTCTATAAAGCTTTGTTCCATAAATGGAAAAGAAACATGAATTCTTGTTATTTAAACTTTGTTATAAAAAAGAACCCTTAAGATACCAGAATAACAAAAGGTAATATTCTCATTAAAATATGCAAGACTATTTTGTGATAATTGTTTTTGCTCTAAAATCCTTTACATTAGGGGAGATAAACTACCATAGCAAAAGCTCTGAGAGTCAGTGTCTCATAAAATGCTACAGACAGCTAAAAATGAGATGTTTACCTGTTCAGGTAGATTCAGTACTACTTAATGAATCATTAATTTGTTGTAAAGGTTACTCTGGGCTATTCCTGTTTGACTTCTTGGAACAAAGCCCAGCTTATGTTTCTTTTTCTAATTTGGCTAATACAAATATTTTAAATGTGAAGCACCATGGTAATAGTAAGGGACAAGAGGTACAAGCTTAAAAAGCATCATTAGATTAGGCACAATCCCAGCATTGAAGGACAGAAAAGAGTATAGAAAGATCAAGGCCAGCCTAGGCTTTTAGAGACACCCGAGTCATTACAAAAATAAAGAAAAGAAGAGGAAAAAAAGGAAACATTTAAAACAAAAGTTACCCAGTCTTCATGCCAAGCTATGACCCTGAACTTTGTATCTTTTAAAGGTGTTTGCAAAGAAGCTTGTGTTTTCCTCTAAATACTAAAAACTAGCTTTTATTTGCCAAGAAGACAAGGTCAGGGAGGGAAGATTTGTGCAGTACTTACCATGATCAAAAGCAAAGAGTTATTGTTGAATGTTAAGTCCCCAAAGTTTAAAGGTCAGAAGATTCCCTCGGATCATAAACAAATGAGTTCTTAGTGAACAGGCTTGTGCCAGGAGCCAATAGTGAAACATTCATCCAGGAAAAGATGGACTCCCATTCTTCGGAGGATGTTGTAGAGTGAGTATCATATAATACTGTCCCACATAAATCTCTCTCTCTCTCTCTCTCTCTCTCTCTC
>CM053754.1:51444965-51474732 GCA_028658305.1 Pachyuromys duprasi
GTGCCATTATGCCTGACTTCAATTGTATGAAAACTCATTATGTTTTACGAGACTATTGAGACTATTGAGTTCTGTCAGGAACTCAATGGCTGGCTTTTTGACCCTCCCACACACACACCCTGGAGGAACAGCATAGCTAGATCCCAGAAGAGGACATTGCAGCCAGCCCTGAAGAGACAAGATAAGCTAGGGTCAGATGGAAGGGGAGGAGGTCCTACCCCATCAGTGGACTTGGAGGGGGGCAGGGAGGAGATGAGGGAGGGATGGGGAGAGTGGGAGGGAATGAGAGAGGGGGCTACGACTGGGAAACAAAGTACCTAACCTGTGATTAATATAAAAATAAATAAAGTTCATTTAAAAAAAATAAAAAGAAACCCAGGCATTATACTTTAGTATTGATTAATTTGGGGCTCGTGTTCCCTCTACTGTGTCATATTGTTCCATCTCAGACAGTCCTGTCATCCACTAGAAAAAAAATGTTCTTTTTAATCTTTTGAAAGTTTCATTAGAATACCATCATAGAGCAAAATTCTAGATATTGTCCCCTCAACATTCATCAAACAGTACCTAGGAGCTGATCTCTACATGGGAGTTTCAAGTGCATACTCCTAGGAGGCCTCTCAATATCTGGCAAAATAAATATCATTATCTCAGTTTCTGGATAAAGAAAGAAGGACTCTGGAGGTCTTAAGAATGTACCCCATAACATACAAGGCTCAACAAAGCTAGGGATTGTCTTCTCTCAACCCCAAAGCAATTTCCAGTGTGGTGAATTAGTTCAGAGATAAGAGTCATTAAGAGAACAAAGTGACCAAGTGTGCTCAAAGACACCAATTAGAATTGACTGGCACAGAGAGTATATGACATTCCAGGCAGGTGTAAGTCAAGAGAAGGGGGTCAGAGTAGAGAGGCCATAGACAGATATTTCCAGTAATTTTCCAGACAGACTATACAAGTGGGCCAATTTCCTCTTCACCTCAGGTTCATTTGGTAAATTCCAAGGTGATAAATTCAAAAGAAAGTCTGCTCAATTGTTATCACACCTTACAAATATCTGCAAAGCACAAAGAATGTCTAGCTATGTTGGTTTGAAAATAAACTACAGATCAAAGTTTTCTGTTAGCTGGATCGCCAGGCAAGTCCCTGGTTTACTCAGTTCTTTAAATGGAAGTGGTAAAATGGAAAATTCGGGTACATACCCAATGAAGAAATACCCAAGAAGAGAACATTATTCAGTAAAAATTGACTAAGTCAAAAATTATGTGAAAGCTCAACATCTGAATGGGATATAGTTGTGCCTTTAAAGCCTGAAAGTTCATGTACACTCCCCTTAGCAGATAAAATCCTTGTGTCCTCTTTATTTTAGAGGTGATCTTTCCAAGGAGAACTGATGGTACAGAATGTTGACAGGGGTGTATAATATATCTCAATGTTCGCATAAGGCACCCTGGGTCCCAGAAAGTCTCTGGCTGATGGCTTCCTCCTCTTTTCTTCTTATCACTCATCTTTCTCCACAGAGTTGTAGATGCATGCATCTCACACCAGTAATATCAGATCCTTCCATTCTTTAGAATCGAACACCTATGTTATGAGTGAGCTCTTCTTACAATTCTTTGAGGCTCTGCATATACGTTTTAGGCCTCATTCATTAAGGTGAAATATGTGGGGGCGGGAAAGCCATGCGATGGGTAGTGGGAGCAATCTGGAGCAAGAGCGAGGTTGAGCAAGCACCTGGAATTCTTCCTCATACAAATAAGGCATTCCCTGCACCTTAGCCCTGGCCAGTGATATACACTTACCCTGAAAACGCCTACCAACTTTCCCCAGGGTATATACAGCTTTTGTCTCTGCCACCTCCAATGAAGAGAGCTGTTTCACTAAAAACTGTCTCTAGAAAAGGTTGTTTCTGCCACACTCATGGCAACCGAGAACCTGCCTAGCCTAATCCCTCTAGTTTAGCTCATACACAATAGTGTCTGGATATCCTGCAGAATGTGAAAGGAAACAGAGCTGAGGCAGCAGAAATCAGTGAAATAAAGAAGATACAAAGTGAGCCATTTCATCAATCATTGCCTCATTCAAAGGTCAACACACATTTGTAATTGACCTTAGAAGTTCTAAGCATCATTCTAGGAAGTAGAGTTATAAAGAATTGGGGAGAGTAGATTCTAGTGAAGGAGAAGACAATGAAAGTAATAATAAAAAGGAATCATGTAAACATGACAGCTAGCAATTATTAATCAGAAGAGAAATTAAGCAGGGCAATAGGTCAGTGGTAATGGGGTGATTATTTTATGCCAAGGGATAGGGTGTGTGTCAATGTGCATTCTTTCATTTGGAATTTATTGTGGACATTCATTAAGCTGGTATTGTGTGAGAAAGATGAATAAGATAGAGTCCCTGACCTTCAGGAGCCCACAGCTCACTGGGAGCACCTGCTCCATTAAGCAGACAGATTAAATGTCTTGGGGCATACTCCTGCGGTAGTAACATCCGCAGTGACCATTCTGAACAGATTGCAAGTATGCAGAGACTCAGAATGCTTTCCATAAAATAAATCTCACTTCAAGTAAACATTGCAGATGGTGAGTAACTCTATTTTCCACCAACATCATTCATATCCGAGAGCCTCCTTAATGCAGTGATGACTTGTTTTTCTAATTAGTTGCCAAGGATTGTTTGGGCCCTTACTGAAATGTACTTGCTTAGCTCTTCCACAGCAACTGGCTGGTTTCTTGGTGTACTGGCAAATGCTGTCTCCTGTACTGAAAAATGTGTTCTTTCTGAAAAATGTGGACTGTCCCTGGATGAGTTTCATTAAATTTTAAGATTAAAAAAAATACAGACTTTTAAAGTGATAACAGAGGAGAACTTTGTAATGATAAGATATTCATAAATGTAGGTCACATCCTGGATAGTGTGCCATTTTATTCTATTTCTATGATGCTTTGTGCAGATACCTGGCTCAAATTGTTCTTTTTCACCAAGAACAGAGAGAGAAACTCAATTATGGATAAAAATCCTAGCTTGTATAAATAAACAATTTTCTTCACTGTGCTTTTAATACAAATGTGTGTCCCCAGCTCTACAAAGGTTGTAATAACATTATATTGTTAGCAAGAGAACTCAATCATGTGACTGAACCACAACATGCAGAGGAGTCTTTGTTTTCCCTTTTTGTCTGTGTGAGATCCTATCACACAGTTATTTCTGGGCAGTAGAAACAGACTTGTTGCTTTCTCTACTCAATCTCTAGGCACTTTCTTCAGTTTACATTCTCACTATTAGTTACCAACCCTTTCTCTCCGTATGATGCAAGAGAAAAACATTATTTTGGTGAAGCTGAGACATCACACAGGTAGTACCACTCGAGGTTACAACCTTGCACTTTTTGCTGTAGGTATTAGTTGACTCTGCAGCAGTGTTTGATCAGTTTGTTTCTGTCAGAGAAGTGGAAGAAGCAAGATCTTTTGGCTCTAGCTGGTAATAGATTGCATTATGCTGTTTTGAACAGGCTACCATCTTGCAGAAGACAGTTTCTCCCCAGCAGAGCCTCCAGATGAATGTGCCGGCTTGCACTGTAGGCCAGCCATGGCCAAATGCCGTGTTTCTTAACTGTTCCGAACAGTAAGTCTGGACAGTTCTTCCTGCTCTGTATTGGTGAAGTCTCACACTAACAATTGCATTCAGAATTTCTGTTTCTTTCTTACTATAGTCAGTAATTTGTTATAAGTTTTCTTTTCTCCACATGTTGGATCCTTTCACCTTCCTACGTTTTTGCCCTTACCATGACATTTTTATATAGCAGCTCCCATTGCTCTGACCGTGTCAGCATCAGGGGTAAATGACAGACAGGAACTCTGCTATCAAAGTTACTTCCAAAGGCCATGAAAGTCAATCATTGGATAAGATCAAGAACTTAGTTCTAAATATAAACTCTTTCTTAGCACTTGGAAGTAATAAATTCTGCCTAACTCAAGCTCTGCCCTAAGATTCCCCATTGGAAGTCTGCTCTGTCCTAAATATCCTCATTCTAAGTGAAATCTGCCTCATTGAATGTTAAGTTACTGATTCTATGCCCTATGTATGAACCCCATCTTTGGTGATACTGTGTTAACATAAAAGCTTGGATTTTTCGGTTTTGAGAAAGTTCCTTCTCTGTGTGCTTTTTGGGGGTCTTTTGTAATACTGAAGATGCACCCAGGGCTAGCGGCTTTGGCTTTG
Source organism: Pachyuromys duprasi (assembly GCA_028658305.1). NCBI lineage: Eukaryota > Metazoa > Chordata > Mammalia > Rodentia > Muridae > Pachyuromys > Pachyuromys duprasi. Next base: position 51,449,190 of record CM053754.1, read on the forward strand.
TTATATAGTTTATTTGTTTGTGTTATGTTTTGAACATGTGCCTAGGGCTTTTAAAAAGAGTGATGGGACCGTTTGTACAAATGAAATGGAAGGCAATGGAATGAGCATTGCCAACGCTTTAATTACAAACCCAACAACATGTAGTCTGATTTGATAGTTTAAAGTGCGTAAGAGAGGGAAAGGTGGGGAACCTGGTGGTCTTAAATAGGATGACATAATGACTTGTTTATCTGCTTAGCAGATAGAAAATAAAAAGGCATAAAGACTTTTTATCCTTTTGGCTGATCAAAGACATAGCAAAGTGCCTGTGTCGCTTCCCAACACCAATACTCTTTCCATCTTGAGGCGCTATCAAGACAGGTCAAGTTCTGAGGCACTGAGTGTTATCACTAATGTCAGGGGACAGGAAGAGTCCCCTTACTCCTCCCAGTTTTTCTTTCAAAGGAAAAGAGGTGTTAAATCATAGGATATTATACTCCCAAGAGTGTATGTGTTCATGTCTGTGCCATAACTCTTTTTATTGGCCACAACGAAGAATGCCAGATTCTGCAACCTCTTTTCCTGTGACAGATTCCCAGAAACAGTGCCCAGAGGAGTTGGGGAGTTGTTACCCACTGAGACCTTACTAAGCCTGAGTGGGAACCAAAATAATCTGGAGTTTGAGAATCAGGGAGGACAGGTAACTGATAGACGTTTCTTTTCCTTTAATTCACGATGATTTTCCCCCCTTATGGTGCTTCAGTTCTGACCAATTGCATTTCATTCCAGACATACAATCAAGACTCTCTCTTCTCCAAGCTTGGAGATCAGGATCAGGAGTTATTAGATGGCAAAAACCTTAGACCACATTTTGCAAGGGAAAAGACAATGTTATTTTTGCCATCTAATGACTCCTGATCCACACAGAGCTTGGAGAGGAAAGGGTCTTGATTTTGTGTTTGGAATGAAATGCAATTGGTCAAAACTGAACCTCCGTAAGGGGAGAAAAAAAACCTCATGAATTAAAGGAAAAGAAAATGTCTATCAATTACCTTTCCTCCCTTGCAAAGTATGGTCTAAAGTTTTTTGCAGGATTTGTTTGTTGTTTGACATCATATATGAGACTGGATTTACAATGCAACCATTATGCTGGTCAAATAAATATGGAGGGGGGAGAAAGCTAAGAGCATATCTTCACCTTGGCTTTATTTGTTTGTTTGTTTTTAACTGTTGGGAAAAGGCAAACAGCACCACAGAGTTCATGGCCAATTCTCCCTTAGTGAAGCAGCTAGAATGGAAATATCGTGGCAGGTTGCTGGATTTGTACTTGGATGTCCAGTAAATTTCATGTAATTACAGCTGCCTGCAGAAGCACCCTGAGGTCTCTCCAGGCTGTTAGGCTGTTAGTTATAGCCAGGAGGAAAGTGGGTAGGATCCAAGACCCCACAAATGTGCTAGGAGCTTGTCATTTCTATCAGAGTAGAGGCTTTTAGAATAAGCCAGCCAAGCAAGGCAGAATTCTAAAGCTTACAGACTTAGGTAAAATCTGTGACCTGTCCCTTATACCACTTTAAACAGTGGAAGAAAACAGGGGGCCAGGGATTAGGAAAAGACAGTGAGCTTTATAGGGAATGCCAGATTCTGCTCAGTTGTTCTGGGATGTCATCCTAGGAACAATTAAACAAATCAATGAATCTGAATTGTGTTATCATGGAGTTTTCAGAATTGCCTGAAGAGATTGCCCAAAATATTGACTTCCCAGGAACTACCCCAAAGCTTTGGAGTCTGGGGCGAGTAATAGTATGGGTTACTTGTAAAATGTGTATAAGGGGTGCTAAAAGAAACTGGTTTCTCAGCTTTCTTTAGGGACTAGAAAATGTGCACGCACGTTCACTGTGGGCCAATAAAGAGTGGATCATGTTCAAATATGTGCTAGGAGCTCTTGGAGGGACATGTCTGCTCAATATGTATTGATAGTTTCTATTATTAGGGCTTACCAAGAATGTTTCTTCCACAAGAAAATGAATTCCTTAAGGCAAAAAAAGGGAGCAACCTCTTTCTTTCTCAGAAGTAGCAGTTCTTTTTGTTCCTAATTTAACTCTGAAAATAATATGTGGGTATACAGGGTAGTTCCAATATGCTCCTGAGCTACTTTCACCTCTGGTTCTTTAACCCCAAACCCCAGCTCCTCTCCCACCGTCACCCTCCTGCTTAATGTAATCATATACTTGTTTGGGTGGGATGGAATTTAGGCTGCTGTGAAGGCAAACTGTCTTCTTTTAATGAAAGTGCAGAGAATAAGTCATTCAAGAGTGCTTGCATTATATTTGGATGAAAGGGTTTCGTCACCTGTGCCCGCTCACATACACATCATACATGATTTGGTATGCATAGTTCACATACTTTACCCAGAAAGGAGGTCTGATGAATGGCTAGTGAGGTGACCCCTTGAAAAATAAGCAATAACAAATGCCAGAAGCACCACGAGAGAGTGTGAAACCTGGGCTACCACTTAAAAATGGAAATCAGTAAAGGGGTCATTTCTTTTTACTTACAAAATAAAATTTTCTTCCCAAAGAACTCACTGGGAAAAGAGAAATGTCAGAGATTATCTGACAGAGAGTCTAGGCTAATCTGATAGAAATTAGTCTAGAATTTCTGAATCATGTTTAACTAACACGTTAACTAACCCTTTGGATCACTTGGATAGCTTTTAAAATGCAGAGTCCAGAGTTCAGGCCCCAGGGAACCAATTCAGCTCCTATAAGGGGGTTATGGGCATATTTTACAGTTCATAGAGTTTCTAATAAATATCAGGGTTATAAATAGCCATGTTAGCATTTAGCGATACAAACATTTAGACTTGTGACAGGATCACAGAACATAATAAACAGAATAGACTGTGACGTGTGATATGTTTGAGCTACAGTGTATCAGTATGATTCTCTAGCTGGGGTAGAACATTCTGGGTTGACCAGGCTGGCCTAAAACTCACAGTCATATCCCTGTGTGTCTCTGATTCCCATGTGCCCGGACTAAAGGTGTGTGTCATTACACCTGGCTCAAGGATTGCAGTGATCTTTTTTCCCCGGCAAATGCCGGACTCCTGAAAAATGAAGTTGTTCAAAAGTTCCATTTAACACTCTTAGGACATTTTTCCCACTACACCGGCCACACAGAAGACTAGAATACAGTTCTTCCTATCAACCATTTGCAGTTTTTCAGTCTAAAGGCAGACATGAGAAAAGGACTTGGCCTATGGCAGAGGCATGGAGACTGGAGAAGGAGAAAGAATATAAATAAAATTAACAAAAGTGTGATGTGAATGTTCAGGTGAAAATTCATCACACATAGCGCAGAACAGCTTTCAGTGTTTGCTCTCACTTTTCAAATCTTTCTCCACTTTAGAACTGGCAAAGTTGAGCAACTTAACAATACTAGTATCTTAGGATGTAGCTCTATTGCAGTTGTTACTGGAGACAGAGAATAAGGATTGAGATAAAAATGAGAAATAATTCAAGCATCCTTTGTCTCTTCCTATAGCTACATCTTTGAGGGAATGCTTTTTGAGACTGGGACTTAGCAGGAGCGCCCTCCCTGAGGTGTCTTCCACTAGAGTTTTTTGTGGGGGAAATACATCCACCTCCCTTGGTTAGCTTCTGGCTTTCCCAGACCCCAGATTGTTCAGAGTCCCACGTTGGTTTTTCTCCAAGCTGAATTGAGAATAAAAAGCTAGAATGCCTGGGAATGTGCAGCTCCAGGATGCTTACCATACACAGGGTCCCGAGTTCCATCCACGGTGCTGTGGGCTTAAAGAAACCGTTAACATTGTCTGCTGTCCTTAACATTAGCATTAACTCAGATTCCTGGAATTCCTCTGTTCTCTTCCCAGCACAGTCTCCTGGCATGAGAACATTCAAGGTGGGATTAAACAAAGTGGTTCTGCAAGAGATGATTAGGTTTCAGTTGGCATAAATTTCCACTGACTCCTTCCAGGTCATGTTCATAATTTTTGTACTTTTCTATTCCAGTAAATAGATGGATACAAATAAAGCTATCCATAGAAAGGGTCTTGGGGAGAGGGGGTGTTTAATATGATCCTTTAACCAATTTCAGTAGCATATTTATCTACCCTGAGAGAGAATCTAAACATCATTAAAACTACTGTTTATATTTGGGCAACAGAATCAGAAAATCAAACAACGTATAAGGTGAGAGGTTCCTTTAAGGATGGTTTCACATTTAGTATGTAGGTGATTGTTGGAGAGCTCTCTGCCTTGTTTTTAAAAAATGCAGATATATGTAGACAGTAGTAAAGGCTAAGACACTGGTAGTAAGGATTTGAAATTTAGAAGGTAAGAATGGGCTCAGGTACTGTTCAATCTGCAGTCTTGGACAGCCCTAGAACACTTGTGAGTAGTTATGAGCTGAGCATGTAATCACGAACCATTGACTTCTTATGGGTAGTAGACTTGTGTACTCAAACCTGTGTTTTATCTGAATTAATTGGACAGAATAATGGAGAATGACTGGATCCCAATCAGGGTAATATTATGAAGAGAAGTATCTGAAAAAAAATCACTATAAAAGCCCAGAAATGAGTAAAGACATTTGTGTTGGAAAGATGGGCTTTTTCTGGTGAGAAACAAAAAGACAAAACAACCTGAGGGAAATTAACAACTAGAAAATTATCTACGAATGGTGCCATTAGACTCTTGTCTAGGCTTGTTTGGTGTTACTAGTAGAGGAGGTAATAGCTAATCAATTTTCAAAATGAAGGTAACATGGTGATATATGATCAGATAGGCAATGATGTTTACAAATATTGTGAGGTATTAAGAACTATTTATATTTTATAAAGTGTACTTAGTTAATAAAATAAAAAATAAATAAAAAGGTGAGTACCAGTTAGAATTATGAAAGATATCCCCTACTGAACTGATAAATAATTCTGACATCTTAGAAGAAAATATGAAACTAAAATTACTTTCATCAAGAATGCTGTGGAACTATGAATCCGTCCAGTTTTCCTCAGATTCTATTATTCCTTATGACAGTTCTGTACGTGCTGTGAGTGGGAAAACCTAAATGAGCGAACTAGGTAGTGTCATTGCCTTTCAGTGAGGGCTGAGGAAGAGTAGATGACAAGGTGGCCCCTTACCAACCACAGTGTGGTTTAAGCACATGTCAACATACTGATTCATGCAAGAGATATTTATTTGAGATGTACTTAGAGTCCAGATGTTGATGGTGATATAAAGAATGTGGAGAAGCTTGGGGCCTAACAGGATGCTCACAGCAGATAGAGTAAAAAAGCCTAAAGATGGGGAATAAGAAGAAAAAGAAAACACAAGAGCGCAAAGACAGGGTGAGTGCATTCTATTTAATGGGTGTGGGAAACTTTATAAAGAAAGTGATATGTCACCTAAAAGGACTACTGACATTCAATTATTCTCATGTCCTCATTTCCTATCTTCGCTCTTCCTTTCCTTTTTGAAATATTTATGAAATCCCACAGTGCTTGGGATATTATGTTAGGAGCTCTTGGTTCTGGTCAGACAGGAATCCCTCAAATATCTATGCTACCAATTCTGAACTTGAGCAAAATTGTTATAACTGAACCCTATGGCAACAAGAGAAGTCAAAAACAAGGAGAGCAAAAGACAAACAAACAAACAAACAAACAAATAGTCTTGGTGTCTTTAATAACTACCTTACATGCATGCAGAGAAATAGGATCCTGTGACTGTGAGCCCCTGGCCAAGCATGTGAGGATCTGTTTGTCTCTGGTTACTTGTAAGCCCCAAATTTCATATAGACACGTTTCTTATCACATGGAGATTGGCTTAGACTCTTTTGCTTCTGAGTGTCTGAAAGTCCTTTTCTGAAATGCAGGGAGAAAAAAAAACCCTCTAAAAATAATTATTTCAAATCTCTGTTAGTCCTTTCTTCCTAAAATTGTGAAACCTGCACTTTATTGGTGACCTTGTTGTTGGGTGTCTTATTTGCTTTGAAAGACAGCTGGGCTTTAGATTTTACTTTTTTTTTCTGTTGAATCTTGAAGCACATTCTTTCATTAAGGAGATTCAGCTCCCTCGGAGTTGCTGATTACCAGTCATTAACAGCCTGCTGCATGTCACAGGCTTAAAGATAAGAGTCAGGCTTGTGCAAATGAAACTTAAGCAAGCACTGCTGTACTTTTCTGTCATTCTCTTAAGCAATACAAATTTTGGCTGGCCATGGGGTCAATAATAAAATTGTGGTATGCAGTTTAATTTCTTTTCCAGGTTATGTGCTACGACTTTGACATTCTTCAGATACTGGCACCAGGACTTTCATTCTTCCCAAGACTGTCCCTTCAGGAAATGTCTAGGATTCATTTTCATTGTGTGCCCCAGTCTTGTGCCAGTCAGCTAAAGAGAGCCTGCTTCATCAGCTTCATCAGTTTTGGCTCTCTGTAGAATATCCTATTCAGTGATTAATTACTAGCTTTTCATTGACTACTTAATCTTCGCCTGTACTTTAAAATATGCCTTCCTTTGCATTATGGTAAGACAAAGATACTAAACAGAATGTAAATACCTGCTCTTACTATCTTCTCATTCATCCATTCATTAAAAAAAGTCTTTAAAAAGTGGGGTCAGTAAGATGGATTAGGGCACTTGCTGCCAAGCCTGACCAACTGAAACTGAACCCCTAAATCCACACACCTGAAGCAAATAAACAAGTTCTGCAAAATAGGTGTCCTCTGACCTCAACATGAGCCTTGGTACATATCTGTCCTCCTCCACAAATACTCTAAGCAAATGCATTTCAACATATTAAAAGTGAGGTTGGTAAGATAGTTCAGTAGGTAGATACCTGCTCTCAAGCATGATGAGTTCTATCCCCAGGCTCCACATGGTGACATGAAAAATCCAAGTTTTCCTTTCACCTTTATGTGCATGCTGTGGCATGTATTTATACACATAGAGGTCCATGGATGAACATTTGTGCTCATATACATATTTTTAAATTAAATTATATATTTAAAATCTGAGTTGGAGTAAAAGTTAAGTGATTAAAACAGCAAAGAACGCTAGACAATTTTTCTTTTCAATGAAAACTTTAGCATTTAAAACTTGAAGTGGGGCTGGAGAGAGGCTCAGAGGTTAAGAGCACCTCTTTAAGAGGTTCTCAGTTCCCAGCATCTACATGGTAGCTCACAACCATCTCTAGTGAGATCTGATGCCCTCTTCTGGGGTGCAGGCATACATGCAGGCAGAACACTGTACACATAATAAATCTTAAAAAAAAAACTTGAAGTGATGAAAATGTGCTTATCACTTAATCATATGTGAAAATGTTATTATCACTTAATATAAGCCCTATCTTAATAACTATGTGCTCATACATGCTAGCAATAATATTATTTTAATTTTATTTTTATTTTGTTTTTGTGAATCAGGGTCTTACTATATAGTCCTGGCTGAACTGGAACTGGATATGATCACCAGGCTGGCCTTGTATTGACAGAGATCCTCTTGTCTCTGCCTCCTGAGCACTGGAACTAATGGAATGTTACTACAATTCACCAATAGTGGTGTTTTAATAAGCCGTTTCTGTCATTTAAAGACTGGAGGCCTCTTAGTATTTAAATTGCATCATTTTAAAAACAAAATTGACACTATTTTTCTGTTAAGAAATACTGAAAACCACTGCTTAGTGAATGCATTAATGGAGCTTCTTGACAAATCACCTGTTAAATTTCAGCTGACAGCTTGTCATATGATAATTATAAATAATTGTAATATACGACTATCATAATGCATGCAACAAAAAATAGGAAAGTAATTAGAGTATATCCTTTGTTTTCTCCCTTCATTTCTTGCTCACTTAAAAAAAAATGACCCAATGTTTCACTTGGGTTGGGATAACGCCAGTGGTTAATGGAATGCCCCACTCTACTAAAGAATTTAATGGGAATATCCATTTGTCACAGTTGCATGCTGTAATCTCCAGTAGCTGAGCCAATGGAAAAGAGCATTGTAGCAGAATGTCCTCCACACAGGACAGGGAAGGGTGAAAATGTGGCAACCGAGCTGAGTCGGCCGGCCGAGAGGAGGCCTGAAGTTTTTAGGCTTTTTTTTTGGGGGGGGGAGAGATGATAGGGACCTTTTATATAGTGCCATGGTGTGAGGAAAAGTGCATTTATTTCATATGCAGAAGAGTGTAGATGTTTACATAGCCCTGCTCAAAACCCCTACCCACCGCTGTGTACTGCAAGCCCATTAGCATGTAAGGGGCTTTTCCACAGTAGATCAGAAAGACCAGGCTTGACTTCAGCCATTTCTTGGTGCTGGATTTGAGCTTTCAGACCCGAGAAATTGGAACAAACCATGTAAATGTCTAACACTGATGGTAGAATCCACAGCAGTGTTCAGATGAATTACTGTTTTCCGTTCTTCTTTACAGTGTAGGTGGAGTTATAACCACACATCTAGGAATGTATCTTCTGGCCCCAAATTAAACCAAATATTGTTTAGTTTAATCTCTCACATTTCTCCAATCTTTCTTCACGCTGCCTCTGTCAGGAGAGCACATACAACTGAGAGTTGCTACACGAATTCAATCTAGGAATTTCGCTCTAGCATTTTAACTTCTGGAGGTGAATGTTTGAGGATTAAAAGCATTCATTCTTATTTCATTTCTGCTCTCGGCAACAAGATAATAAAGAATGTTAGACAGCCTCACACCTGTAGGAATGGTCCGACGCTAGTTTCAGTGCTTACAGAACTACTCACATGTCATTTGGATCTATACTGTGTTTTTCTGTCCTAGCTGGATTTCATATAAAGCCCTATACTCCTTTTAAGGAAAGTATGATTTAACCATAATTTATCGCATCTTTTAGTTTATAAGTTTTCATCACTTTAGAAATTAAAGCAGTTTGGACTTAAAAATATGGCTGCAAAATTCTAGTTTGGCTACGGGCTTGCTCTCAGAATGGCTAAATTCATCTGACCCTGGTTCCTCACTTAAACCCTGAAACTAATAATATTCAGCCAGAAAGGCAAAGGTTATGGTTGGAGATGAGGCAGTGGCTTCTAGACTTTCTTCTTTAATAACTAGCCACATGATCAAAGGAATTCTTTCAGACATTTCTTTCATTGCAAAAAAAATGTTTGTAACCACTATATTCATAAACCTCTTGAAAGGTTTGTGCCTTTTGAAAACCAGTGGAAGCTGGCTATGGTGGCATAGTCCTATCACTGCGGGTAAAGGAGGCAGGAGGGTCAAGAGTTCAGGGTCAGTTCTGGCTACAAGAGACTTTTTTTCAATGACACTCCACACACCCAAGCAAAACATTACGATATGACAGAATACTAACTACATAATACAAAGTAATAGTTGGCTGCTACCATTGTCATTATGATTATTTCAAAAATTTTCTTTGCTATGCTTCCTGATAAATGAATATAAAACCTCACCAGTACTTCTAGGAACAAACTTCTTTGGATGGGGTCCAAAAGAGACTCATTGTCACCCTAGCTGAATTATGCACTCAAGGGGGGTTGTGTGACAGCAAAGCTCCAGCATGCTATTCTTCACAGAATGCTAGAGCGGGAAGGGAGTTCAGACAGGTATAGCTCTATTGCTTCATTTTCTTTTGTGTAAATGGCTATCATTTTTAAACAGTCTATATTTGTTGTTCAGTGATGACTAGGACAAACAGTTTATTTGATCCAGAGCTTAAAGGTTTTGTGGGTATTTTAGGATTAGTGAAAGGGGACAGTGGTACATGACTTTGCATTCTCTCTCTGCCTTAGATGCCATGTATAACTGTATAGGCTCAGAGATGACGTTTCTTTGCCTATAATGATGAAATGAGACTAGCCTGAAATCTGCCTACCTTACTGTTCGTTGGTTAAAATAACCACAATAAAAAGTAGTCCAGGTGCTATATGAGATGCTGTGTACATTTGTTACCACTGCGGTAATGTGTGTGTGCCTAGCTGGAGTTTCCCTCCCACTTCTACTTGGATGTTTGGGAGAAGTCTGGCTTCTGAAGTTATTCTATCTTGCCTTCTTCAACAGCATCACCCTGCATACTGTTACGTTTCTTTTGTATAATAACAGCTGAGACAAGATGCCACACAGATCCCTATTTCTGTTTTTAAAGGTGTTCGGTTATAATATGGACTTGAACATCTAGTTCTTCTGGGGTTGAAGGAGTTGGACTTGTCACTTGTTCTTACTGTGCTCCATGTTGCTCACTTTGACTATAGCCAGTACTGAATTCTCTAGCTAGTCTAACTTGCTCCCAGGTATGTGCACTCAGAGTGCAGTCAAGCTTCTGTACGGGGCTCTTCTCAGCAAGGTCAGACATGGAGGCAGGGGGCACCCTGTCTTTCCAATACCCAACTCTAGATGAGGGACCAGTAGCTCATGAGGGAGGATGTGGCAATTACAAAGCCAATCTAGAGTTTACATGTTGGTTGAGAGTGATTTATCAGGAGGTTTGGGTTTCTAGATTAACTCTCAGAGCATAAGGAACAGTTAGTTGTATCTGCTCAGGCTTTCAGCTTGTTCCATCCAAAACTTGGTTTAATGTGGCTTGGAGCTTGCACAGTAATGGATTTCTTTCTGATTCTCACTAGAAGGCTAACCATTGAAAGAGGAGGAAAAGGAGGAGGTAAAAAAAAATAAGGGAGAATTAGGCAAGGATGCTTCCCTACTCCCAACTTGCTGAGAAACTAAACTACATTCCGCAAGACTCCTTCCAAATGGTATGTCTTTGCTTTGCAATGTACAGGGGGCAGAGGAATACTGACTGGATATCCATTCTGTAATTTTCAAGAGTATGCACGGCATGCAGAGGACTGAAGCAAATATGCAGGCAGTTAGAGACAATAGTCAGGGTGCTAGATACTGGACCTCTAGGTTGCTTCTAAGAGCGTCTGCTTACCTTTCCTCCTTTCCAAGACTTTGGAGTGTGCAGGAGTTAAGTGCTGTTTGCATTGGCTGGCCTGAACACAGAGTGAGCAGTGGAGGTGGCTTGAAGGCCCGGCTTCACTTCACTTGACCTTTCTGGTGGTGTTCCTAATGAATTTTGATGGGCCAGTTGCCAATGGAGGCTTCCAGGTGCAGACTTCCCCCACATGCTGGAGACCGTATGAGTGGGGAAGAAGGTTAAAACATGTCTTTTAGCTAGCAATCCGCACCAGGCAACACAGCTACCCTCGTCCAACAGCTGGTGCCTGTCTGGAGAGGTTTTATGTTGTCTTTCCGGAGAGCCTGAGAGCAGTGCTTCGCTAACATAAGAGCAAGTAGCAGAAAGCACCTTAAGAGTTCTCACACCAAGATGTGAGTTTAGTACTTCCCTATCTTCCTCTCTGCTTTCAAAGTGGATCCTACAAACGTCCGAGGAGGAGGTTGCCAAGGTGAACTGGGGCAGACACAACTGAATCTCATCAACGAAACGACCCTTGTATTATTCAACTGCTTTGAATAGGGCGCGACCAGCCTTTCTTCCTCTTGTGCTTCAGGAAGCAGAGCGGGAAGCGCTCGGGTGTGCCTGCACCGAGAAGAGTTGAGTGAATCTGAGAGGGTCTTTTCAGGCTGCGTGGATGGATGTTGGGAGTGACGTCACCCCGCCCCCTCCCCTTCTCTCTTTCTCTCTGTCTCTCTCTCCATTCTCTCTTTCTCTCCCCCCTTTCTCTCCTGCTGTGTGTGCGCGCGCACGCGCTGTGTGTGTGTGTGTGTGTATGTGTGTGTGTGTGCTCGCACCCCTTCGCCCAGCTCCTCCAGCCTGTCCCTCTTTGCTCCAGCCCTCCGGCCCTCAGTGACTCGGTGGTCCAGATTGTGGGTTCGCCACTGGGCGCAGCGGACTGGCTCTCCCCGCCCGGGACGCACCCACACTCACACTCAGGCGCAGACAGCACGCACACACAACCCCCAAGCGCTGGGCAGAGCGATTCCGTGGGATCTCCAGCAGTTATGAGGATTTTAGAAATCACCCAGACGAGGAAACAAAGAGAGAAGCCTAGAAAATTACTTTCCTGAGCTCCCTCGTTTCATTTCCCCAGCAAGCCACCTCGCGGCAACTGTGACCACCAGTTCCCGCCAGGTTCAAGGTGTGAGCCGGCCACTCCACCCCGGTCGTGGGGCTGTGCAGTCCGGACCCCATTCGAGCGCCGCGGGCACCTCTCTCCCGCTCCCCTCACCCCCGCGGGCCTCAGTGTCGGGTTATCTCGCCCGCGCTTCACTTTTGGGGGGAAGAAGACAAGAACCGGAGGGAGGCGCCGAGGGGGGCAGCCCAGTTGCTATTTGCGGCCAAAGAATCTGCTTTAAAAGCAGCAGCGGCAGCAGCAGGAAGGAGGAAACGCGAGAGGCGGAGGAAAGAGGCGAGACGCGGCCGGACCCCCCAGCCGCGCGCCGGAGCATCCCCCGCGAGGAGGAGGGCGCGGAGCCGCGGGCGGAGCGCGGCGCCCGGGAGGAGCGGCGCAGGGCCGAGGACGCGGCGCTGGCGAGGGGAGGCGGGGCGCTCCTGCGCGGCCGGGACTCCCGCGGACTCGCCACTTGCGGCTGCCGCGCGGGCTGGGCGGCGGCGGCGGCGGCTGCGGGACCGAGCGGCCGCCCGGAGGCGGCGCGGCCTCGGAGGGCTGGAGCGCGGCGCTGCTGGCGGCGCGGGCGGCGGCTGCCCCGAGCCGACGGGAGCAGGTAAGCCGTCCGGGTCCCGGAGCCTCGAGCCCGCCTAGCCCGGGACCGCCGTGCGCTCCGAGCGACTCCGCTCTGGACCCGGCTCAGCCACAGCGGCGGGTTCTGGAGAGCGATTTTGGATTCTTTGCTCTCAAGTCGTGCGGAGAAGGAAGAATAGACACCCGAGGGTCCGCGGCTGCCAGCGGGAGGGGGATTGTTTGGAGCGCTTTCTGTGGCCGGGCCGGAGCTCTAGTTCTGCTGCGGGAATCTGGTGTTTCTCTCTCTCTCTCTCTCTCTCTCTCTCTCTCTCTCTCTCTCTCTCTCTCTCTCTCTCTCTCTCTCTCTCTCTCTCTCTCTCTCTCTCTCTCTCTCTCACACACACACACACACACACACACACACACACTCGTTCTGTGGAGAAGGAAACGCATAATTTATTATGAAGAGTTGAAGTAGTAGGAAACAATTCAAAAAGAAAGTCACCAACCAAAGATCTTTTGCTTCTTCACACGTTGATTGCAGCTTTTCCATAGACATGTTAAAAACAAAAACTTGCCCTGCTTCTTTCTCGGCGACGCTGATTTTATTTTAAATCTTTAACAAGTGAAGTCAGTTTTGTTCCGCTTAAATATGTTTTAAACAGTAAGTATGAGCTTGGTTTTCTCAATCGTGCGTTCTAACTGACAAATAGTAGTGCCGTTCTTCAAAATCCAGACGATCAGATCACAGATAACAGCCCACTTGTGTTGCTTCAGTTCGCCTTCCCATACTCTACTTGCCTAGCATCTCCTGTTGCCTGGGGTGCTAAGACTGGATTATTTGCCCGGCCTCATCTACAGTCTACACCTTAAGTGCCCTGGAAGATTCCTGAGGGATCGCTGGCCCTGTACTTGCTCTTAAATTCTTTATCGCTTCTCTCTTATGGACTCCGATATTCAGTGCTAGTGAACTAACAGGCAGTGGCTTACACATTTGGAGCCTTTTTGTAACTAGTAACTGCTTAGTTTGCAGATTTGAGGTTGTAATTAGTTACAAATTCGGACTTTGGTGTAATCTTGTTGCTGGTATGTAGCACACCTAGGTTGACTTCCTTCAATCAGAGGTACTTCTGATGGGTTGCCTATTTCTCTGTTTCAGAGTGCACACGCCAAGGTCTCAACTTGATGTAAATCCGGGATGATATACCCAGATTCAAAACATTCTGATTTAAACGAATGTTTAGATGATCTCAGTTGTGAAAGCACTATTGGTGTTCATACAAAAGCCTTTGAACAGATCTCCTGTATACCCCTGACAGACATTTGTATCAGAGAGGAAGCACATTTTTTTGTGCTCTGTAACCAAATTCTTGAAACAGATCTCCAAAATGAACAATAAAATTTCCCCTACCTCCTGCATCCCATAATTACGTACTGTACTGTCCTTTTCTATGGAGCTAGCAATTCTGTGACAGATTTTTTTTTTTAAATTCACCCTCATGTTATCAGCTATTATTGTACTTTCAAAGTGTGAAATTGACAAGCTGGTCAGTTTCATGAATTCAGCTGTCAGATTGTGTCCAGTTAAAAATTGCTAAAAGCTGTAAATGTGCCTGCCTGGAATTTTCTTTTGTGAAGGGAAGACACAAGGAGATGGAGAATTATAGGGTATTATTAATTGTAAATATTTTAAAATAGGTGCTGTTCTGGGAAACATGTTGAGATTTCTATTACCGTAAAAGTGTCATTTAGATTTGTCTATCTAATTTTAAATAATGAGCACTTAATATAAAACCCTTAGTAATGGTGCTGCAATAGAAGTGGGATTCAAATAGGAAAAGTGGCCCTCAGATGTATTTGAAGACAATTGGGTAAGATACTACCTTATAGTGGTATTTAGAGAAGCAGATGTGCAGGCTGTCCTATTGTGGCAGTTATATGGCAAAAATTCTTGGCCAATGAAGTTGGGCAATTAATATAAGTAATGAAATGCATATATATGTATGTGGGTGTGTAGATAATTATAGATGCACAGCTGCTTAAAATACTGTATGCCATAATATGACATGCTTTTTAAGATAGACACTAATTTAAAACCAAAATATCCCAAAGTCTAGAACTAAAAATTGGATTCCCCTCAACTGCTGCTATTTGCTAAGCCACTAGGGGCCTGTATAACTGTTCTTATATCCAGAGACACCCTGCCATGGCTTGCACAAACCCTTCCTAGAGAGACATTTAAGAAAAATTTAAATAGGCAGTTCTAGAAGTTTTTTCTTTTTCCTTTTTAAAAACACCATCCCATGCTCTGATGTCAGCTGTGAATGCCAACTAAAGGAGAGTTCAAGAACTTTACTTAGTTATTCTATGGCACTGTGGTGTTATTAGGGTGATATTTTTCATATAAACTCTGAAACAAATAAAATTAGTTATGCAGATTCTTATAAGATGCCAGTTTCTTAATGTATGGGAAAGTTAAACAAGAAGAGACATTAAAAAAAACTTTTCTTATTTGGTCTGATAAGGATATTGTTTGCATAAGGCAGGGTAAGAAGATAAAAGAAGCAGAGTTGCTTTAAGGGAACTGTAGTCACAGATTGATAGTGTGATTAGAATGGTTTTCAAAGTGCCATGCAAGTTTGTGTGAAGGAGGAGACTCTGAAGCTGAGTGTGGTTTGTGCAGCCCTTGAATGGCCTGGACTGAGGATGCACTATACATTTTTTTGTGTCAGTTTTGCAAATTTGAAATTGATCAGCTGTGCCAATCTTGATGACACTATCAGTAAGGTCAAGTCTACTTACATGGTGCTTTTGTTGATTTTCTGTTTTTCAAACTGAAACGCATGATTCTTTGTAAAAGAGCCCACTGTAAATATTTGCATATTGGATTACTTCAGACGTACTTGATCTGTCATGGCACTGAACAACTCTGCATTTTAAAGGGTAAATGTGGAATTGTCAACACGGTCTTATATGAAAAATGCTAACCAGAAGAGGATGGATTCTTCATGGTGATTTTTAAAAGCATCATTCTTTCTCTGATTTCAGTGGGCATTTGTGTGTAGTCTTCAGTTGTAGCTTGTTTGTGTTCTGAGAGCATTAAACTTATTAAAAGCAATATCTCCAACCAATGGCCCTTATTTCTAGTACCCAAAGTTTCCTTGAAAAAACTTTACCTTAGATAAAGAATACTCAGGTGGCAACAAAACATATTTGTAGTTACCAATCCACATATTTAAAGCACTAAATATAAAGATAATAATATTCAGTTCTCCAGAGGACCCAATGAGTATTTGATTTGTCCTGTTTTTATAAAAGGACAAGTCATTTTTATTTGGGAAGGTCAGTATGGGTCAGTGAGATTGTGTTAGACCAGACTTATTGTGGATCTCTTGCTGCCTCGTGGATTTATTAACTTTTTCTTGCTTAATCCTTGCACTGTTCAGTGTCTTGGAGAATGTCGCCAAGGAAAGCTGCAGCTATGATTGCACAAAGGTAATTTGCTGCCTCAAGCAAAATCAGTGTTTTAAAATCTTCTGTTTAATATTACCACTGATTTGCCAAGAAAGACCAAAGAAAAAAGCTGTTCTCTGTAGACTAAGAGATTGAGGGTGCCTGTGTAATACTGCTTCAGCTGAAGGAGTATGGCGTAATGTGGAAGGAGAGTGCTTAGAGAAGATTTGCCAGTATTTGACTTTTGTTGAACAGGCATCATTTGCCTAAGTGCCTATGGTTTTATAACACAGTGACGTTTCTACCAAAGGATGAGTTTGTTTGGTATTTTCTGTGTGGATAATCTCATTTGCTTCTAATCAGGAGTTGGTAATGCTTATGAAAACGTCATACTTGGCTTAAGTATATTTCAACAAGGAAAGTGTCCAAATTTCCCTTCTTCTTTTTTTTTTTAAAAAGAAGCATATTTTTGTTCTTCACAGTTAAGCTCCCAGGAAAGACAGCTAAAAGAATACATGGCTGGGGTTTAGTGATTGCTCATTTCATAAAATTATAGCATCAAGTGTGAAAGTTGAGAATTTTCTTTGTGTTAGAAGTCGTGGCAAGGTCAAAGAGCAAATCTTCGTATTTTGTAGCGATCCCTGACCTAATGTAACCTGAAGAATAATGCCATAACAAAATTGTGAGGCCGGAGCACAAGAAGCAGCATTCTTATCAGGCTCATGTCATGAAATTACCTTGAAGTGTTATGCCTCTTGTTTCCTGTTTAACAAATCACAGATGCTTTTCATGCAGCAAGCTGATTTCCTTTCTTTCAGCTCACATTTTATGAACAAAGTATCTTTAAGACTTAGCATTAAAGTAACTTAAGATTCTCTTTGTTCATTTTGCTACACTTTCTCAATATCACTCATGAGAAAAATGGCCCAAGATGATGCCTGAAGTAGCCTCCTTCTCAAGATAATTCAGTGGCTAATTTTAATTTGTTTCTGTTTGATGTTGACATATATAATCAGTCTATATCAATATTTTTTAAAAAGCCTTTTCATGCGTGTTCTTCTCTTCCCTAAATCAAATTTCTGTATGTTACAGTCAATAAAATGACAAAAAGCTGACACTCTGGAAAGCACAGGCAGCTTATTCTCCCTGCAAGGCCCAGGTCATGAACATAGGCAGGCAGACAGTACCAACCACTTGGGTGTTCTTCTTTCCCCACCTGTAGCAATCATGTGCAGCTTTCCTCTTCACATGGCTGTGCTTGGATGTGGCAGGCCCTTGCCTGTACTTCGGCACTGACAACATAGTGTTAAAAGCTGAGTCCCGTAGCCTAGCACTGTCTGAGCCTAGGCTTTGTCCTAGCGCTTTGCGCTCACTGACCAGAAAGACTGCCTCCCTTTGCTGAGGCTTTGACCTTCAGATCACAATGTCAGGAGCATCACAGATTTTTCTACATTGTTGGTTACTGGCTTTAACATTCGTAAATCTGTCAGCTTCTTGAGATTAATTGAATTTATAAAATCTTAATTATCTTTAAACAACAACAAAAACAGCCTTTGAGCTAATGTAGCAATAGCTAATGAAATTGAGATTGATGGATTGATTGTGTTCTTAAAAAGTGTTTCTTGACCTTGTTTTGAGATTGTGAAAACTGTATTTTAAAATAAATAGAATGATTTGCTGTACTCGTTGGATACCATGGTATAAGAGAGTCCTATAGCATGTCAGCTCACCTCCAGTCTTATTTCTTTATTTGTCTGTCTGTCTATCTATCCATCCATCTACCTATCTGTGTATCTATTTATTTTCCTCCAGTGAAGAGATGATAGCGATAGCGATAGCTCTGCTCTAAAGAAAACTCAGGTTCTCAGTCCTGTTACTTCCTGCCTAGGGAGGGAGGCAACTTTTCAGAGTCTCAGTTTCACCATCTATAAGGTAGCGAGAATAGTTATCCATGTGATGATGTCCCAGATAACTTTGTAATAAAAATTTTCTTACCTTACTCAGGTTAAAACAAACAAACAAAAAAAGTCCTAAGCTGGATGTGGTAGTGCAAGCCTTTAATCCCAGCACTCTAGGAGGCAGAGGCAGACAGATGTCTGTGAGTTTAAGGCCAGCCTGGTCTACAAATCAAGCCTAGGACAGCCAGGGAAACACAGGGAAACCCTGTCTTGAAAACAAAACAGAAGTCCTACATGTAGTAGCCATGTAATAAGCATGCTTCATGCTAGGCACATGTTTTATGGGTTTTATGGTAAATACATATCCGGATCATCATCTGTTTGCTCTAAATTGTTGCTGACTGATTTAAAATCAGATCTGTTGGATGTAGGTGTCTGTGTATGCTTCCCTCCTCCTCTGCATTCTGCTGTGTATTTGTTGTAATCACTGCAGATCCTAGAACAGTCTTTCTTGCCCAGCGTGTTCATCGCAGTCTGTGCATATTAGCATGCCTCAGTACACCACTATCTCAGAAAAGCTTTCAAAGTAAAAGCTAGAAATGACTTTGCCTAGAATGTACAGGGAGCATTTCCTTTAAAAGTCAAGAATGAATTAATAGATTCCCAAGGATAGCTGTTGATGTGGAACTGCAGTTTGGGAAAGGAAATGCTTAGAAACGCAGTTAATTAAAATACTAAACCAAAATAAGTGCCTTTAAAAAAAGTGCATTGCATCTTAGAAAGCTGCTCAGTCCTTGCCCATTGCAGCTGTCTTTTCCTGAAGGATCCGGTTTCAGGAGCAGTGATGGATGGTGGGTGCCTGTAGCCAGTTGTGGGGTTTGTTCAGAGGTCAAATGTGTTGATGGAAGATAGGAATTTACTTACTGCCTTCTGTCTTTCCCTCAGAACCACTGGTACAATTTCATGAGAAGAAATTAGACTAACCACATCAAATGCTGGCACAGTGTCCTATTTTAGGTTAAAAAGACATTTGTTTTCAGTGTTTAGCATAAGATTTTTTCCATCCTTCTCAGTGTTCACCCCAACAAAAGGGACGTATTTAGCGGCACTAATCATTTCTTTTCCACAAGTAGACCTCCAATTCTCTATGAAACATATTCCAGCCCCTGTAGTATTTTAAATGAAACATTATTAAGGTTTTTTAAAGGGGGGAGACATTATGAATTCATAGTTTTTTTTCATTGAAATAGTTCAGTCTCATCCTTTAGATACATATTTTTAAGCCTTATTAATCTTTCTCATGTAATTTGACTAGCAGGGAATAATCACTTAAATATACCTGAAATATTCCAAATCTACTTACTGTTCATGTAATCGTTTTTATTTATTTATTTTTCTTTGGAGTAGTGTAGTAGTTCTATATAAGAATAAAATATTGAAAATAACTTCTGTTGGAGGCTTCCATGGATGGTTGATGTTTTGTGTTCTTTGCTTGATTCCTGAGTTCTTCTCAGCACGAATTCCCCTTTCCTGTGATGTTTAGGCCTCTTAGCTTCCGCATCTATTATAAACTCTTCTGCTGATTAATCTACAGCTTACTCAGCTCCTCTCTATGCTGTCTTCTGGGATATTCCTGTCTAGTTAGCATAGAGCCAACAATTTCTGCGTAGATTATCCAGAAAGTAGGTTTCCTAGCATCTGTCACGTTCCAGCGCTAAATTTCTATCAGCTTGATAGATCATTGTAAATAAAAGGCTTTCCTGTTTCCCCAGCTCCGTTTTGCAAACTCCAAATAACGTCTCCTGGACATATTTGTAGCCATTTTCCTGTGTACCATACCTCATCTGATTTAGTTCTCTGGAAGGATCCTTGGTGTCCTCCTTTATACCTTTCTTCTCTCATTCTTGGTACTATCCAGTTTTGTAGTTCCATTCCTGGAATTTTTTATTGTATGGTTTTCTTTCCTGTTCTCACTTTACCATGTGCTTGGATGCTCAGCGATCCATAAATAGCTTTCCATGTTGTCTAAGTGTTTTGTCTGTTCTTTTCTGAAATACGGAGGTTTTTTGTGTGTCTGCCCAATTGCGTGCTAACTCCCCATCACAGCAGGCCTAGTCCTTTGCAGCCCGACTGTAATTTGCATGTCCTGCCTGCCCTCTCACCCAGGGCCCCTGGTGAGGATCCTTTTCTTTGTTGTTGTTGTTGTTTGTCTGATTGTTTTGTGCAGGAGTGGAATTTGAACTATCCTGGAGGAGTCTATGCTGTGGAACTCTCCGGTTCTCCAAAATGGTTCCAGGAATCCTCGTTCTATGTCTGCTATATCAGTTTTTGACCACTGAAGCCTAGGTATCTCCGACGCAGCTAATGGTCCAATCACTTACTGAATCTTTTTTTTTTTTCAATTGAATTATACTAAGGAGATTTGAGTTGAATTTCATTTAAATTATGAATGTAAATAATAATTATTTGTCATAAACCAGTGGTTCTCAACCTGTGGGTTGCAGCCCCCACTGTAGTCACATATCAGATACCCTGCATATAAGATATTTACATTATTATTCATAACAGTAGCAAAATTACAGTTATGAAGTAGCAGTGAAATAATTTTATGGTTGGAGGTCACCACAACATGAGGAACTGTATTAAAGGGTCACAACATTAGGAAGGTTGAGAACCACTGTAAATATTTGCCTATGATACTAGGCTGGGATTATAAGAGATACAGCTTAGTGGCAGAACCCTTATCTAGCATGCGTGGATGGCCTAAGTTGGATCCCTTGAAACTCAAACACAGAACTAAACAAAAAACCCAGGACGCTGAGATTGGTGAAATTCAGCGTTCCTTTATGGAGAAAAACATCCTTTAGTATTTATTGTTGGCATTGCAAGTATTATGATAGTCATCAGAGTGCAATAGTCATGCTGGTTGGTAGTTGCTAAAATGTACTGAGCACTTACTGTGGTGCTGGTCATTCTGCTTGGTTCCCTTCCTTCAGCATTATGTTTAATCCCTAAACTAATATCATGTATATTAAATGCTAATTAGATATTTCTATGTCATAGTTTTACAGGAAGGAAATCTGGCTAGGAGAGAGCTCAAGGTTCAGTACATAGATGTAATAAGGTTGGATCTAAGGACCAGGATTTTAAATCAGGCAGTGTTAGCACCCGAATGTTATCTACATTACACTTAAGCCCCTTCCTTGTTCTTGTGTATTGAAAAATGTTAAAAAGTCTATTTCACACATAGCAGGGAAGTTCATCCAGCATCATTTCTCCTTCTTTGGCACAAATTCATGAGCAATATAAGCACATGCAGATTCTCTGTGCCGTTGCTGAAGATCCTCTTCCTTATGCTGCAGAGAAGTACTTTTCTCCACAGGGGTTTGGGCATTTGACCTTTGGCTGTTGTTGCTTTCCAGCTCTGATATGTCAGGCTTCCAAGGCAGTGATGAGCAGTTGAGCTCTGGGCTACATCCAGGGTGTGGCTAGGTGAAGGATCTGCGCCCAAAATGATTTTAAAGTAATCAAACCTGGCACTTTCATACTACCCACTAGAAATCAAAAGCATTTTTATAAAGAGAAGTATAAATCAAGCAGGAATCTCCAAAGAGCAGCCTCCCATCAAAGAGGTGGAGTTCTGCCAAGGTGTTGATGCATAGGTGCTGTTTGCTGGCAGCCAGCCTGCCACGCGTTTATCGGGGAAACTTTCCTCCATTAGAGTGGCTTCTAAAATGTTTGATTTTACTGCTCTCCTGATAATTTTATTATCAATAACAGATGGGCAAGTTGATTCTTTTTTTCTTCATTTAACCTGTTTCATAGGAGTTAATTTGGGACTCTTGTTTTGGATGGTGGAATAATGTTTCAGAGGACTATTTCTGACTAATTATGCTTTTCTAAAGAAAAAAAATCTGAGGATGTTATATTTGTTTGATGATTTGGAAAATTATTTGTTTCTTTGACAGCAGGGCACCCTGAAGTTTTAAATCAGACATGGTACATAAAGTCACATGAAGAATGCTTTTTTCTTTTATGGGCCTTTTTTGTGTCTCAACATTTAAGTCCTTTGGGTCCAAGTTTCCAGAATGCTTCTCATATGCAAACACTAGGCTATTTAGTCACACACTTTTCTACAAATTACTCTATTATCCATAACCCCCAGGAAGCATGGGGGCAGCACTGCATTCTTTGTGTTGGCAATTTATCAACTTTTTGGTTTTTAATAAATGTCTTTAAGTAAAAATATGTTTTAATACAGAAGAGCAACTTTAATAAATGTCACGGTGCATACTCAGTTACTATTTTAAAGCAGTGGTAGTCTAAATATATGTGACTCTGACTTTGTTTTGTAGATGCAATCTGATTTTGTTGTATTTTCACACAAAGAAAAGATTTTTAGAAAAACCTCAGTTTAAAATTTGATTTTAAAGTTCATAATTCAGAATATTTTCTCTTGAATAATCTCTATTTATCTTGGTGGTACTTGAATAAGCTTTAGCCTCCTTCCAGCCTGCCTCTGTCTGAACAGCTCTGGCTTCCTTTGCTTGTACTGAAGCTTCCTTCTATATACCTTTGGCATCGCTGCCTTTGCTTTTCAGCTCTGGAGCCAGCTTGATCTTTAACAAACCCTGAGTAAATAACTTCTGTTGATAATCAGGAAGTACCACCTTGTATGCGTAACATGTGCTGAGATCCTTCTACAGTTGCTTGGGTCTTTGTTGTTGTTTGAGACAGAGTCTCATATATCCCAGACTGGCTTTTAAGTGGCCTCTTAGTTGAGGATGACCTTGACCTATTGGTCCTCCCACCTGAACCTCCTGGGTGCAAATGTCAGGACACTTAGTTTTTTTGTAGTTAGTACATGATTTTTACAATAATTCTCATAATGGAAATTTAATAGACACTGCTATGTAGTTCCTGCTTTCAAGCAACTGTTGGCTAAGTTGATTTGGATTTAAGTCTTATTATTAACTAGAACATACTTGAACTTGGCTCTTGTTCCCGATTGCAAACCTTGAAATAATATTTAGCAAAGCCACCTGATTCTGGGTGTAATTTAAAATGCTTTTCTCTTGTCCCCTTACCATTCACATTCATTTCCCCTTTCCTGATACCCAGTTCAATGGACATGTATTATAGCTTTGCCAAAGGTTTTGCAGTTTCCAGTGTAGCATTGGGACCCTATAATCTTGGACATTCTCTGTTCCCACTTTAATTCTCTCTCATTCATTTTTCACTGTAAACAGAAAAATCAGGGATGAGTTAGTTCATGGTCCATATCCTACATGTTTAGGATCTACAGTTTATGAGCATATTGTCAGTTCCTTTGCAGTATGTAATTTATTTCCTTTGAAAAGGTTCCACTTACCTAGTTATTGTGGTTACTAAACCACAATAAAGCCAAATTTGAGTAGACTGTGTGTATCCACTCATATGCCACTAGACAAGACAAATCTGCCTTTACATCTGGCTGTGGTAAGAATTCCCAGATGCACTTAATTCTGACACATGGTCATTATTGAACCAAAAGCCATCCCTTGGCATGATTATAGCTCTTATTTGTTTTCATTTTAAGGGGCTTCATCCAGGCTGCCAAATGTACAACAGGTGCCTTGGTTTTATACTTGCCAATCTGTTGTTATTCAAATGACCGCCCTAACAGAGACTAATGGCATCTAATAAAATGATCGCAGTTCTGGCAAGCCAGGCTTACAAGCGCAAGGGCAGTAGGAAGTGCATATGCCTCATACATAGGCCCCTTGTTTATGTTGATCTATGGACATTTTCTGAAGCTCAGCATTATTTTAACACTAGGATTTGTAGCTTCCACTTTTATTTGAGATGGACTAACTGGGTGGTACGGGGACCAGCTAGCTGCTCCAGCTTATTAGTGAATGGCAATGCCATTCCTGTAAGGCACAGCCAGGGAGTCTGTTCATGCCAAACAGCTGGCATGTAAGACTGCTTATATTTTCTGTTGTTAGAAATTTTGCCATACTGATTTCATAAGGCCATGGAAAGACTCAGCTGTTACTGGAGATTGCTAGTTTGCAAATAGGAGGTGATGACTAGAGTCCAATGATGTATGCAACTTTGGTTTTATACATTGTAGAACATTAATAGTGAACTGACCATGCATCTTTTCAATAATACGAGTGATCGTATAGGTTGGAACTGGGTCTCCCAGGGGTGCAGGGAGGCATTAGTATGGCAGAGATTTCTAAGATCTCACTTAGTTCTTGAACTTGGCTGTTCTCCTATTGTAAATTCATTCTTTAAGGCATTGACCACTGCAGTGTGCAAGATGCTGAGGTGTCGGGATGAGGAAAACACTGCTGGCTGTAATTTGCACTGACAGATGTCAGGGCCCTCGAGTTTCACAAAGCTTGAGCTGCATCATCCTCACCTCCGATTGGAGAGCTCTGTGCTGTCAGAGGACAGAAGGGGCTTCTCTAAATCACAGTCATGATGAATTCCTAAAGAGAATTTTGCTATGTATGTAGGTACTCTTCACTTTTACTTCTTCTATAGTTAATGAAGCTCATGTGATTTCCTGTGACCCAGCATACAGCACATAGATCAGAGGTTAGAACTTGCCTATTATTGGACAATCCTTTTGTATTATTTATTCCTATCTGCCTTGAAAAAGGATTTGTAGCAGCTATTAAATCATATGCTTCATTATCCTTAATAAATCACCTTCATAGAATAGACAATGGCTTATTGTACAGATGGTTAGTTTCTATGAGAAAAGTTTAAAATATGCATCTACTTTGACTCATTTTAAATGTTACTTTATGACATTTGTACAATGAGAGGGCCCTTTAAGAAGTATATTAGTATACATACTAGTCAGTGGTTATTGTTCATATTTTTTTAATGAGTGATGAAAAACGGATGGCTTCCAACTATTTTTAAAAAGTATGTAACTTAAAGGTAGTGTTCTTATTCTTAACATTTTTGTTAACTCTAAGATCTGCTATCTTTGTTGATTGGGAAAAGCTTTCAAATTCTTCATTACACAGAAGAAAAAGCACATTGAAATGTAGTTGGACTTTTTAAGCCATACTGTTCTTGTTCTTGATCATTAACTTTGAGAAAAACAATGAAGCAAGCAGAGATTTGCTTCCAACCACACACCACATAGTGTTTCTTATGGGAAGGATGCAAGAAATGAGTGGCCTCCTATGCATGTTTCCTTTCCCCTCTTTGGAATATCTGTGCACTAGAGTGAAGCATCACACGTCTCCATGTGTGTAGGTAATGACTAAGAGCCTTTGGGGCAACATCTTGGCTCGTTTGTCCTGATGAGGGTCATTTCTCAGACACTAAATGATAATTTTTCTTTTTTCTTTTTATGGTGGAAAAGTATATATTTAGAGTTAACCAGCTGGACCCAGTTTAGATGATCCCAATCTTGTTGGCAACATCCAGAGCATCATAATCAGGAGCCAACCGAACGTACGCCTTCTTCTCTCCATCAGGCCTTATCAGGGTATTAACTTTGGCCACATCAATGTCATACAGTTTCTTCACGGCCTGTTTGATCTG
>CM053754.1:51474832-51532804 GCA_028658305.1 Pachyuromys duprasi
GGAGCCGTAGGGTCTTGGGCCGCCGGAAGGTGGGTGACGTGCGGATCTTCTTCTTTTTGTGGCTGTGGACGCCTTTCAACACTGCCTTCTTAGCTTTCAAGGCCTTCGCTTTGGCCTCGGCTTTGGGAGGGGCAGGAGCTTCCTTCTTCGCCTTCGGCGCCATCTTGGTGAGAAGGCGATAATTTTTCTAAACATTACAAAAAGAACATGAAAGTAAATTTTATACAGTTTTGCTAAGGAAACTAAGATACCAAAAATTCAAGAGTCTCCAGTTGACTCCTTGGAGCACAAGCATATTCCCTCCCTATGACACAGTCCGTGTCATTCTGACAGTCATGGAACCCAGATCCGTGCCCTGCTGTCTTGGGAGGAATCTGCCAGAGTCTCACGGCTTCTCATCAGTACCCATGGGAAGCAACAGCAGACAGATCTTCTTGTTCCTAATTATCTAATTTAAGAAGCCAAGTTTCCGTATTACTTAATTAAATTTAAATGTAATTAAGAGCTCAATTGTGCTAGCTACATTTCAAGTGGCCAAAACCCACACATAGCTAGTGACCACGTAGAACAGCCCTGACATAGAGGTTTCTGTTGCTCCATAAAGCCCTCTTGGACAATGCTGGTCTACCAGGCTTCTGAACCGCCATTTGATCCTTTCATGGTTTCAGTGAAATAAAGTAAAGGGATATCATTTATATGCTTAGAGCACCCAGTGATCTTATTAGCAAAGAATGTACCAGCCAGATGGGAGTGAAAGCTAGTGTGGTTCTGAAATACATTTATTCTTGGGGAAAGTGAGTTGATGGCAGATTCTGTGCTTTGTGTCTAATGAGTACAAGTTCTCTGATTTTGTCCCAGCCTAATGTGGAGAAATAGGCTTCTGTGGAGAATTACTACAGAAACAGATTGAGTTTCACCAGGCTCATGTCTCTTAGATTTCCAGGGAAGCCTCTTTGCTGCTTTTCAGGTGATCTTTGTTTGTCTGTAACTATATGGGTGGGATTAAGAAATGGTAATAGAGTTGGAAGAGAAGGCTCAGCATGATGATTTTATAGCTTAACATGAAACAGGAAGCTGTGTGTGAGAGAGGGGATGCCCCTAATGGTACAGCAGATTGGGCTGTCCTGCACGGAGTGGCTTGGTCTGCTCTCTTACATTCCACGTGCAGACAGAAGCAGCATGGGGTGATGGAGCTGGGCAGGAGGGAGGTGTGCTGCCCCCTGAGCCTCCTGCTTGGCAGCTTTTCTGGTGCCCTTTTGCTTTATTATAGTGCTTTTAAATTTCGTCAGCGATCAAGCCAATCCAGTGTCACATGTAATTAATGCTGACAAGCACATATCAGAACAACCTGTTAGAAATTGCTGAAAGAAGTCTGGAAGCAGATATATGAATTCCAGGCTCCACCCCTGACAATCTGTTGGCCTGGAGAGGCGGGGAGACATGACTAGAACTGTCTCTTAACCCTTACTTCTCCACACCCGAGATTCCCCAGGCGAGGGTTTAAAGGCTCAGTTCCAGACTTCTGCAGAGCCATCAAATAGAAGAGCTGAGAGAAGAGAGATGAGCTCCATGGCTTAATATAACTCCTGGAAGCATCACCTTTTAACTCAGTCTTTCTTTTAGCACGGAATCCGAGGATAATCCTTCTATATGCCTTTCTCTCTTCCTTCCCATTGTGAGCTTCTATGGCTCTCCATGGAGAGTGCCATAGGTTTTGGGCTTTGCTTGAGCTTGCATTTTGCAGATAGAATCTTTTTCTCATTATCACTATTGTTAGTCAAGAAGTTATGTTGTTTAGAAGGCATATTTCTGTTGCAGCCATTGAGGATATGGTGTTTAAAACTCCGTTCTCAGATTTGGTAAGCATGTACCTAACAGTTTTTATAATTAAGACTAGCAAAAGCAGTCTTCTGAAAGGTTACATTTTCTGATGGTGATTCATAATGGATTAAATCCATTTGTGTGTTTAACAGTGCTTATAACTAAAAAAAAAAAAAAGAAAAAGGCTTTTGTTGAGAGATAAAAAAGATTTATGAGTTATTTATTTATCATGCTGTGTCTATGTATGTTTGCCATAGTGTGTATTTGGAAGCCAGAGTTGTGGAATTGGTTCCTTACGTCCACCTTTACGTCAGTCCGGGGATTGAGCTCATGTCTGCAGGCTTGGATGGCAAGTGCATTGGGATTACCTGCTGAGCCTATGACAAAGCCTGCTGCTTTTACTCAAGGCTAAGAGAATATGTGTCTGTCCATGTATTATAATAGTCTGTTAATAGAACAGTTGACTTTGTCCCTCCAAACATTTAATTTAAGAAAAAAAAGTTTCTGTTATAACAAATGTGTTTATTTATTTGCTTAAAGGATTCCTGGCTGGTGGAATATATCTGACGAGGTCTTATTGCGTGAATATAGGAGGTCTGTTTTCAACCAGTTAATCCACTAGAATTTGGGAGCATTCACCTCTTGCAAACTCCTATTTTTCAAATCTTGGCTTTTTATTACGTAGCATCTTTCTAAGTAATTGGAGTGAAAGCGGGCTCCTTCCTATAATTACAGATCTAAATCTTTACGGTTACAAGAATATTATGAGCTATATAAAACGGCCACACATTTTCACCCAAGAAAGATTTAATAACCCATCTCCTCATCCCTTTCCCAATGTAGGCATTGCTTGTGATGTTCTGGGTCATGATGAATAACTTGAACTTAATGTCATAGGAAGGATGCTAGGACTTTCCATTATAGAGACCCTGCAGTTTATACATGACACTACTCTGTCTTAATGCTGTTTCCTGTGCATCAGAAGATGCAGTCTGGATCAAATGATGGACTATGCTTCTGGCTTTACTGACACAGTGTTGCTAAGCTCCTTAAAAGGGTAATGAATCATTTTGCTCTTTAATTATCTGAGTTTCAGTTTTAGGGGTAGGTATAAATATTTTTCAGAAAGACATAGTTTATGTCTCCCCATTGTATTTTGTGTGTGTGTGTGTGGTGGTGCTGGGAATTGCTCCCAGGCTTTACACATGCTAAATAACCACTCAGTCACTGAGCCATATCCTCAGACCATGCTGGTGTATTAAGTTGTTACCACTGTAGATATACTGAATAAATTCCTGAGCCTTAGCATTGATTCCTGTTTGAATGATCACTAGAAACAAACACACCAAATATCCCACTTGGGTGTGTTTTTTAAGTGGCAAAATATGAAAAGATGGGACTGCAGCACACTGGTTTGAAAGACAGGAGAAGCTGAAGCAGCTCCTCAGGTGAATCCTTCCTGTCAGTGACAAAATCACAGCCATCTTCACCTTTTTCACCTAGGCTTGTTTGTCTTTTAAGGCTACAAACATGCAGAACCTTACTTGGCAAATTTAGAACTAGAAGAAAAATGTACCTCATAATATATTTTGCCTGAAAACAACCCATCATTCTGACCCATCCCAAGTGCCTTGTCCTCCATAATGAATCTCAGTCTGGTATGTTGTCAGTTAATGTCCAGCATGAATACTTGCCTTTTGTGTCCCATCTTCTTTCTTATGACTGAATTTCCATGGCTGTCCAGTATTTTACCGAATGTTTTGTATTGATATTTCTGTTGACAATTGTTTCTCCTGGCCTAGCACACATTGTGTGTGTGTGTGTGTATCTTGCAATTAGGAATGCGAAGCTTTGCTGAACATTTTCATGGAAATAGTTCTCTGTCTGTCTGTTGTCTCTCTCTCAAACAAACACACATATAAACATACTCACACTCATTCACTCACTCATTACTTGGTTATATTTCTGTTTGTCCTTTTCTCTTTGGAGATAGCTCAATATGTTACCCAGGCTGTCCTCAAATATGAGTTCTTAGCTTCTTGGGTACCAAGATTAGAAGTATATACCTCACACTTGGCTTTATAGAAGTGACTTCTGGTGGTACAGAGATTCTCAGGTTTTGTGTCTTTTGAAACAAATTTCCATCTTATGATCCAGAGGACATGTATGTGATAGCCATGCTCCTGGAGAAGACTAGAGACACTGACCTGCTTGTTTTCTCTTTGTTCAGTTTGGAAATAACATCTAGGTTTTGTCAGCTTGATAGACCAATTCACTACCTTATTGTTTTTTATTTTATTTTATTTTTGCAGTCTCATAAATCTGTTTAACATTCATTGTTTGCTCTCCTGCACGTTGACTGTGATATCAATGACGTGGGTTACCAGAGTATAAAGCTTGTTTGGTGGATATGGACATAGACATGCAATATGGGAGTCAGCCTTGCTAAGCCTGATATAAATGGGCATATTTGGATTGCTCATCTCCTTCATGGAAAATTATCTGATATCTTTGAGTCCCTAGAAGGAACATGTCTTTAAGCCTGCTCCAAAACATATGTGCTTTTCAATGGTGATGGCTGGTGTGTTCTGCGGTGTCTGCCAATCTTCTTACTACCCTTGCGTGTGAAAGTCATTCAGCTAGGTCCAAGAGGGAAAGGGATGCACCATATAGATATTTTTAATGTGGATCTCTTTAACTGCTGTACTGACAATTTCTTCCTTATGTGTTTGTAAGTAATTGTTTCTATTGCGTGGAATGTCTTTTATTTTCTTCCTCGGGAATTTCATTCATTAGCTCTTGTTCTTTATATATTAGATACTCTGTCATGTTTATAACAAATGTACCTTAAATCTGTTTATTGGCCCTTCTTATTTTTAAATTTGTTATTAGAATTTAAATTTTTATTTTGTGTATTGATATATATATATGTATATGTATATGTTTGTGAAGTGTGTATGTGTGCCATGCCAGCAGGGGACAGAAGAGGATGTCAGATCCCTGGGATTGTAGTTAAAGGCAGACATGAGCTGTCCTGTGGGTGCTTGGAATTAAATCAGTGTCCTCTGGAAGAACAGCCTGTGCTCTTAGCTGCTGAACCATCCTTTATCTAGCTTCTTTTGTGATTTTTTAAACATGTAGAGTTTTTATTTGTAGTCTTTTATAGCTTTCTCCTGGCTTTAGATGGCCTTTTCCCTGTTATTCTTCTGAATTTAGAATTAGAACATCATTTTCTGTCCTAGGTGTTCTATCGGAATACTTTGATATCGTGTTGCCCTCATTCTTGTTTCATATATCAGTCTTCATTAAAGTGGTTCTTTATTTGGAGAGTAAAATATCTGAAAATATTAAATAATTTAAAAATACCAATGTATTTAAACCCACCATAAAAACCCAGGTACTGTTTTTCCAGAAGATTTGATTAAAACATCATAAATTTACAACCAAGACTCACATTCACACAGATCAATAAATAATACAGACTTCTAAACTGAGTGACCTGCTATGATGCAAGGTCTTTTCTGATTTTGTTTTTGTTTTTAGTGTTTGTGTGGAGACAGGGTCTCACCATCTAGTCCTGGCTGGCCTGTGATTGTCTATGTAAATAAGGCTGGCCTTGAATTTACAGAGACCTCCTAGCCTCTGCTTCATTAGTTGTGGAATTAAAGGAATGTGCCACCATGCAGAGCTATTTTGCAATTTTTGTTTATAAAATTCAGCTTTGATTCCTTTATTATTAAAAAAAACAGTATAAAGTTTATTGAAATTCCTGATAACAGGCTACATTGGAAAAGATGCTGCTAATTTTGTAACTGAAAATATAAATATATTAAAATATTCTGAAAAATTTCATTTTTATGCAGCGTTTAGGATGAGAGGGAAAGACACAGAAAAGGGGATAGAGAAAACAGAGCAGAGAGAGAGAAGAGAGAGAGAGAGAGAGAGAGAGAGAGAGAGAGAGAGAGAGAGAGAGATCCAGCTCTATGGCCCATGGTGGTCTTGAATTTGTACTCTTTCTCAACTTCTCCAGTAG
Source organism: Pachyuromys duprasi (assembly GCA_028658305.1). Lineage (NCBI taxonomy): Eukaryota > Metazoa > Chordata > Mammalia > Rodentia > Muridae > Pachyuromys > Pachyuromys duprasi. Next base: position 51,480,687 of record CM053754.1, read on the forward strand.
CTGAGGTTATGGGACTGTATCAAACTTTCTGACCTAAGTTTGTAAGCTCACACTTTAATTTGTGATATATGGTTGTGGTATAAGGCACGGCTCTAAATAGATGTAAAATAAATTTTTATCCATAAACCATGCTCTAAACATTTATTAATTTAAGTTCTAGGTATATTTAAAAAGTCTCTTTTGAAGGCATACCCTCTACCTTATATCTTTTTTTCTTTTAAACAGATTTCTCTGTGCTAATTTTTCTTGCTTATTCTGTGACATGAACTTATACTGTTCCTTGTTTTGGATAAGAGATGGTGTTTAGGTTTTTGTCTTACATCATAGAAGTTACTCATGTTCTGGGAATGAAATATTATATGGAAATATGTATATGAGTTCTATAATGATAAAACTTCCCTTTTAATTTGTACCTTCAAAATGAAAGAAGAAACAAGCTGCTTTTCTTTTTAGAAAAGTTTTTTGGTTGTTTTTTAGCAGAGAATGTTGGTTCCTTATTCAGTTTTCTTAGTTCTAGAATATTCTCTCAATTTAGTTTTTAGTTGAAGAAAAACATTCTATGTTTATCTGCTTTAGTGTTGGTTTTACCTCCTCTTTTAAATATTTGCTTTTATTAATGGTTTTAAGACAATTTCTTAGACAAATCTATATCAAACATGACCATTGACATTAATGCTAATATTTTTGAGAATATATTTTTATCATGTACTTGGTACATGACTGGTTACTTAGTGGCTATTGTAAACAAGAAAATTTGGAGAAGAATGTTGGTTTCCAGTAATTAGCCCTCATTCTGGGGTTTTAGAGATGTGCCAGCGGCTCTCTTTCTTTGTGAAATAGAACGTAGTTTTCAGTGTGCTCTATCCGTGTTCCACTAAATGACCAAACATTCAAGTTCTGCATTCTGAGCAGTAGTTATGCCTGAATTAATTTACATGTTTCAAGGTCACTAAATTTGCTTATATTGTATTTTTGTCATTTTAACCATCTCTTAATTTGAATAGAACAAGTAGTTGCTACAGTGTCCCAGCCATGAAGAAGGAGGTGGTGATAAAGATCAGATTGTTTTATTTGGGCTCACACCCTGGTGCAGACATAGTATATAACAGTGCACAGCACCAGTCATCAGAGACACAGAAAACAATGTGACAAGACCACATTGAGTTAGTTGGGGCTGAATCATTGTTGAGTTAGTGATGGGGTCCAGGCAAGGCTTTAAGAGGGGACAGGAAAAGAGAGCCCAGAAAGCCTTTGGTACTCTGCAGCAGTTTGCATAGCTTCTGTTCTTCCACTAGTTTGAAAAGAGAATTTCCCTTTAGCTCTGTTTCTGGACCTTCTAGACCTTGCCCCTCCTTTGTCTGCATAGCACTCTGGGACCAGATGCACCTCTGCCCTCTGATATCCCTACAGCTGGTGCTGTAAACACCTGTGATAGCTACTGAAGCAGAACAAGGGGCCATTGAGTTCCTCTGTCCATTCTATGGCCTGGTCTAGTTTATGGAATCTTCTGAAACTCTGGGGTGCACTTGAAGGTAAGCTTCCATTACTGCCTTTAATGTGGATGCTCACACAACTTGAGAAGTCAGCATCTGCTTCCCAGTTCATGAGGTTGGAATCCTTACTTTAGCCATGCTGAATTTTTGTTGCTCCAAATTGACCACATGTGATTAGTGACCACTAAGCTGCCTAGACAAAGCGCTTCTGTATTCCCTTTCTTTTTCTGCTCAAGGTTTGTATTGGAAAATTAAGAGAAAATATTTATTTTGCTCAAAGCCAGAGGAAAGACAAAATGGTATGATAGAAATCATTGTGTGTCCTGTCTTTTGGTCTGGCTTTCTGGATGGATCAAGATTTGAATTCCTACTGTGTAACCTCTGTGATCCTTGAGTGTTGTTCATTTTTTTAAAAGAAGTATGGTGAGTGTGGGGGTGGTATGTGTTGTCTGTGTTTGTGCTCATGGTGGTTTTGATGATACTAGTTTGAGTGGTGCATGTGGTTTGTGAGTGTGCAGATGCTGTGTACATGAGGAGCCAGAACAGGGCATCAAGTGGCCTCCTCCTTGCTCTCTGCCATACTGCCTAAGACAAAGTGTTTCACTGAACTCTGTGCTTACAGGTTTGGCTATTTTGACTAGCTAGTGAGTATCATTGTCCTGCCTCTGTCTTAACAGCCATGGCCAGCTGTTAATGTAAGTCCTGGATATTTGGACTCAGGTCATCATGCCTACAGATGATTCTAATATTCTTATCCTCTGAGCCATCTGCCATTAGTTTCTTCCTTTTTTTAAATCTCGAAAACAGAAGCAATAAGGATGTCTCACTTTTTTACAGTGTTTCTGGGATCATTAAATGAGATAATGCACTTAAGAAATAGCATGCCTTACATGTGTGAGATCAGTGACTGAAGCAATTTCTGTCTTTTGCTATCTTGATAAAATTACCTTGGCTATACCTTTTACCTTTCACTTAAAACTGTAAGAAATGAAGTAGTTGTTGATCTTTGTGTGTGTGTGTGTGAGGTAAATGAAAATAAACAAATCAGAAAAGGGTCAAATGTTTGCTAACAGCATTTTTTAGAATATTACTGAATTTTAGATACATTTTACAAATAAAAAATAAATGATGAGCCAGGAGAGAGTTTATTAGGCCAAGTGCTTGATGCATAAGCATAAGGACTTGAGTGCAACCTCCAGAAGCCATGTAAAGAAGTCGTGCCATGGTGCTAGACTTTTGTTGTCCCAGTCCTGGGGAAGTAGAAGTGGAGGTCCCCTGGGGATTGCTAGGTGACTAGCCTAGCCTAACACATTAGTGCCAGGCTGATGAGAGACTGTCTCAGAAAAGTCAGGTGGATGACACTTGATGAATGACACTGAAGGTTGTCCTCTTGTTTACACATGCATGTGCATATATGTGCATGTAATCCATATCCACAGGAACACAGACTCCCAGATGTGTGGACACAGACATGTATAGATGTGCACATGTGCACTCACACTCAGCATGAGTTCTTAAGTTTTACACATACAATTTCAAAGCTATTTAATTTCTAATATTCATGTTTTACAAATCCATGTAAAATTCTCCCAAAACAAGTTTCCTTGTTTGTTGTTTTGAGTATGTGAAAGCCACATTGATATATTTCCCCATTATAACTTACTGATGTGAAGGTCAGTAATGGAAGTACAAATAGAAGTAATAGAATGGCAAGAGAAAGAATTTATTATGACACTTCCAGGATTCCTCGTCAAAATGAATACAAAAACCCATCCACTATTGAATATCCTCTTTGAGTGCTGTGTGGAAACCATTAGAAACTTAGGTGCATACCTATTAGAAAGTCAAGGCAGGAAGAGAAGCAAGAGCTTGAAAGCAGCCTGTGCTACATAGTTAGAGTTTGAAGCTGGCCTGGGCTAACCCTTGGTTTCATAAAAACCTTAGAGAAAACATTGAAAAAAATGAAAACCTCAAGTTTGTTTTATTAGTTGAGAAATTGTACCTACGATTTTATATGGCAGACAGATTAAATTTTTAGAATGGAAGACAGAAACCTTTAAAATAAATATTTAATGTTGAGTTTATTTTCATTCTGTTTTATATTAGGATGGTGCCTGTTACTAACAGCATTGTTCTGAATCCAGATGTTCTCCCATGTCTGTAATTCCATCTCCTGAACCGATAGGAACTGGAGGATGTGGGATGCTGCCATAGAAGGCTTATACTTCAGGAAAGTCATCTGGCCAGGGCTGCAGAAGAACAAAGTAACATGCTTTCACTCTTGTCCTTCAAAGCTTTTTCCTTTCTGTTTTGTTTTTACCTCTGTTGGCTTGGCCTGGGAATGAACCATAGAGAAGATGCTAAGTCAGTTGTCTTATATACAAAAGAATAGGAAATGATGAAAAAAAGTCTTCTATATCATGGAGTTCTGTAGACAATGAATGATGGATATTGCCTTAGTTTGCTCTGTGATGCCCTTCATAACACTGACTGGAAGCAGCGCGGGGAGGAAAAAGTTGATTTCCATGCATTTCCAGGTCATATTCTATCACTGTCAGAACTTATGGCAAGAACTCAAGTATACCATGGAGGAATGGTCAAGGGAAGCTTCTTACTGGCTTGCTCTTGGCTCAGTGCCTAGTTCTTGTACTAAGCTGGCTTTCCTACATATACAAGACATACCTGCATATGCCTGGGTCCTCTCACATCAAAAATCAATCGAGATATACAACTGGTGGCAGCAAGTCTTCAGTGGAGGTTTCTTCTTCCCACATGATTCTTGGTTGCATTACATTGACAATATGAAACTGACCAGGACAGAAATTAAAGTGAGGAGAGTACTAACATGAAATAGAAAGCTATGTTAATTTCCTTTCATGTACTGTTTTCAATTCTGAGGTGGTGTGCATCATTATTCAGCTTCTGGAAATATGAAGCCTCATAAACAAAAGGGTGTAGAAAGGAGGAAAGGGGAGAAGAGCGACGGGGGAGAAATAGATAATAGAGGTAGGGAGATGACCAAGATAGATAAATGAATATACACCAATTCAGAGAAACATTGAGTATCCAATCCAGCCTTCTGCAGACACAGTGTTTTACAGTCCAGAGACGAGAAGTCTTGTGATCCTGTAGTGTGACATAAACTTAGGGAACATCACGTATTAACAAGACACACAGCATGAGTGCTACTTTCCTTTTTCTCATCATTGACAGCCCACTGAAGCTTTGTTTAGTTGCATTTCTGAGATATGTGGCTTTTGGGATAGTTCCCATATTGATCCTTTTTTTTTCCCCTGGGGACTCGCTGCTTATTTTCTTCCTATTTTTTATGTTGCGGAGTATTGTTTGGCTGCCATGGGCCATTTGTGTTTTTGTTCTTCTTTTGTGACTTCAAAAGTCCACTGCTTCCCACTGTTGGATTTCATTGTCTTCAGTGACTTTCCAAATCAGTTCTCTGGTCAGGGAAGTAGAAGGAGTTGGGTCAGTGCAGACTTTTTTATTGGCCATTTTCATGGTAGAGTCTGTAAATATGTTCAGTTTTCCTTACCAGTCACCAGTCATGTGCATAGATCATAAGCACATATATAGACAAATACACAGTTACTTGCACTGTTCACATTCCATGCACATTATTGCTGTCTGAAGATTGTGCACTTTTCATTATTGTCCTTTTAGTTGTCATGCTGTCTGAACGATTTTATTGGACACTACTAAGGTAGAAAATAGATACAGATAAATTACAACTTGAACCCATTTCCAACTGTCAAGAAAAACTGAAGGAAAAGTAGAAGTACTGTGATTTGGCAAGCTGTGTGTGTTTTTTTTTTTTGCCAGATTAGTGTATGTAAATGTTTTCCCCCCCAGTGAAACTTTTGTGAGGTTTTGCAGTGTTTACAACAGCTGACTCATAAAAGAAACACTGCTGAAGTGAATAGCCAAGCATTTCCAAAATGATAAGATTCATTCTGTGCTGGGAAGAGATGGAGCATGTGTGGGTTTTTTTGTGAGTTGGTAGCAATGATATGTGTGATTCAGAAGGACTTGGCATTCAGAGGAATGTAGTGTGTGTTTATGAGGAAGCTTAGCAAGCTTTAATTTTGCTCACCTTGCCGTTTCTCTTCCTGAAATGACTAGATTTGCTGATTTCGGTGAGGGTTTTCTTCTTAATTGTGTGTGGACTCTGTAATCTTTAGTCCGGCCACAGAGCATGCTTACATAATGTATTCCTCAGGCAATTTCATAATGGTATAATGGAAGCCAGCCAAGTGTACTTTGACACAGAGTAGGCAAGACTTTTAATTTTTTATCCAATATAGTTAGCATTTAACCCTGTTAGACATCCTAGGACACAGCAGGGTAGACCCAGGAGAGCTACTGATCAGAAATGGAAGACCCGAGACAGGTGCGAAGTCCTGGGAGCTCTGTCAGGCCTTCGTGACAGATGTGTTCTCTCACTCTTGCTTCCTCTATAAAGAATTAGAGAACAGAAGAAAAGCCATCTTTTAAAAGGGATCCATGGACCAAGACTCCAGGGCTCACTTGGCTTGCAACCGATTAAACCCTTAATAGCCCAGCTCTATGGCTCCCTCAGTTCCTCCTTCCACCCCTCTCTCCCAGTTCTCCTCCTTTCTTCTTTCCCTTCTCTTGCCTTCCTTCTTCCTTATTTTAAGAAAAGCAGACTGGTGTTTTCTGGTTTCCTGTTATTGGGGTAGTCTAGGATCTAGAGCAGGGCTTCTCAATCTTCCTAATTCTGTGACCCTTCAGTAGTGTTTCTCAGGTTGTGGTGACCCCCCAACAGTTACTTCATAGCTGTAATTTTGCTACTGTTATGAATTGTAATTTAAATATCTGATACACAACCCCTGTGAAATGGTGGTTCGAATTCCCCCAGCTCCAAAGGGGTCTTAACTCACAGGTTAAGAAACTCTGATCTAGAGGATGATGCAGAGGAAAAGAATTCTGCCTACTTAGGCAGGGTTATAGAAACCCATCTCATCTAGCAGCTGAACTGAAGGTACCTGTCTTCTCAGGGCACCTTCTCCTTGGGGAGTGGTGTAGGTCAAGGCTCTGTCTTTTTTATGTCTGCCCACTCCTCATGCCTCATTGGCAACATGCTGTGCACTGTGGATCACATGAAGGCCTAGTTAATACAGTTGGGAATGATGTGGACTGCAGCAGGGCCGGCTTTCTTTCAAGCATGCAGCACGCACTGTCGTGTAGTATACAAATGCTTTTTCAAAATGTGATTGTGAACTGGATAACGGATGTAAACAATGTACACAAACGAGGTCAAATGTATCTAAAAATGTGTTTTCCCCCAAAACCTAATTTAAAATAGCAAGGAAACTTGATTTGGACAGCTTATACCTTGTTTAGGGGGAACTGAGGAGGCTAGTCTTCGGGCTATCTGATGAGATTCCTATCGATCAGATTGCATGCCTTTCAATATTCAAAATGTTACAGCTGAAGTCCAATGCCTTCCCATACAAACTGTCTACACATGTGGGCTGACCCTCAGTGTTTTCTTAGTTAATGCAAATCTTTGTATATGGTTATCACTGTTAAAAAGAACCCTTAGATCATTGAGATAGTGTTCACATTTTATTCACTATTTCATTTTTCTGTATTCTAGGGTTGTATCACATTTTCTGTAGAAATATTACATTAAGGACAGGTTTATGTGGAAGAATAGGATCTTTATCAAGTTAGGACAATCTAAATGTGTCCAATTTGTGTTATATTTATTGTGAGGTTTAGTTAAAATAGCATATCTCATATTTCAGCTTAGTGCTTGGCACACAATAAAACTTTCAGTAAAAATTATTTTATTTATTGTCAACTGCAGATAGACATGCTAGAGATATTTTCCCCACCAGATTCTTCTACAGAACAATTAAACTTTGCAAGCCCATTTGTTCTTACCTATAGCATGTAGGAGTTGGGGCTGGTCAGGTTTCCACACTTTCCAAGTATGTATGTACCTGTAGATCTGGGTCCTGTGTATCCTAAAGCATATCTGTATCACACTCTGATTTCGTGATTCCCTATTGTTTCTGTGCACTTTTCTGAAGACGGCAGGACCATCAATCAGTATCTCTAAAATTCATTCCTTTTTGTCACTTGGCTTTTTATATCCGGTTTAATTGAAAATAGCTTTATAAATTTACATCACACAGCAGTTTTGAATGGAAATAAAGCGAAACAGTTTAAACTGTGGTTATAAAAGCCAAAGTTCCTGGGTCCACAGTCCATCTCTTCTCTCTCAGCCATGAGACTGTGAAAAGGTTACTCATTTGTTCTGCTGTGTCTGATCATCTGAAAAAAGAAGGTAATGATATTATTAAGGGATTAAAAATTTTAAATTGCTAATATATATAATATAAGAAAAAATGTAAAAAGCAGTGTAAGGAAAATATAGGAGGTAAAGCTACCTGAGAGTCTTTTAAAAATATTTAATATTTTTATTAATTTTTGGAGAATTTCAGACAAGTTATCTTGCTCATATTCCCAGCCCCTGCTTCTTTCTTCAGTCAAGGTCTAGCCTTGACTTGTGTCTGTTTTCTTTCTCTTCTTTTCTGCTTTGGCTTGGTTTTGTATTTAACAATTTTTCGAAGAGATTATCTTACAGCAGATGTCCTGGTCCTTTGGTTCTTACAGTCTTTCTGCCTCCTCTTCCATAGTATTCCCCAGGCCTTACTTCTGGGTCTTGTGTTGTAGTAGATGGGCACTCTACTGTCTACATTGGTTGTGGTTTTCTGTAAGGATCTCTGTCTGCTCCAAAAGGAAGCTTTGTTGAAAAGGGGTGAGAGCTAAACTTATCTGTTGTTATAAAGGTGAATAGAATGCTGTTACAAATTATCCTGGTTTAGGAAAGCTGCAGTAATGGGTTCTCTCTAAATTCCATGGCTTTACCAGCCATCGGTAGTTAGCTAAATTTACAGTGCCATATGTGGGTTTCTTCCTATTGAGTGAGTCTTAAGTTCAATTACGTGGTTGTTGGTTACGCCAGGGTATAAGTGCCACTATTGTTACCCATCCACATATTTTACCATGCTGGTCATGGTTGTGGCTCACTGGCATTATAGCCAGATAGGATTACTGATTGCTTTTCTTCATTAGCAGCTTTCATGCCTCCTTCTGAGACTACCAGAATTAATCACCAGTTGAGGAGGCTTCCATGTCAGATCCAGCTCAATTCCTCCAAACCCTGTGTCTTAAGTGTATAGTGCTTCAGCAATAAGTGACTACCTCCTTTCTTTGGGATCTACCAAGGCAATGACAATAATCTATACCCTTTTGTGGGTCTTTAGACTCCCCTTACTAACAACTAGAAAGGAGGTTTCCCATATTTAGCACTTTCATATCGAGTTTAAACAGTCTAGGCTAATCTCCATTGACAGATCATTGCAATAATTGTCCAGGCCCAAGATAGAAAGACTTGAAGGGGCTTCTTATATTGAAAGCCATGTTTCATATTCTGATAAGGATATATTTATATAGACATATGTGTTTGAACACATATATTTCTATATTTATAAATCTCTGATTTATACTTTGGGATTCAAAACTAGAAAATGATTTGCATGCGCACATCAGGAACTTTTTGATGTGGTAAGCTCTTTACAGTAAATGCAAAACATACACACATTGCTGGTAGAATATAAAGAGTGGTTCCTGGAATCCTCTGTGAGTATTACATGTTATAGGATATTCATGGTTTCTGTGAAGAGATGAAAACATTCAGAATTTTTCTAAAATCTGGCTTGAGTTTACTTAGGGATAGAATTTCACAAATTTTAATGACATTTTACTGTGTGGGAAAGGTTAAAGTATTACAGCAAATCCAGATGAAACATGTCCTACATATTGTTAATATATACACTTATGTATATATTTAAATAATTTTATTTTTGTGAACTTCATACATGCCCACCGCATCTGTATCACTCCTGCTTCTTTGCCCTACTCCTACTGCTCCTTCCTCTTTCCCAGACACTCTATACCCCTGTGCTCCTGACTCTCCCTGCAACACTTCCCAAAGTATCTTTAATTTATAATGGTTACATACGTGCACACACACTAACACACACAAATATGAATGCACAGCCTGTGTGAGAGCTTGTTTGTGCAAGCTCTCTCAGCACTTTCCCTCTCTCAGCAGCCATATGCTTTGGAAATACATAGACAATACAAATCTCAATAAGCTTCTCATTTTTGATAGCAGGTCTGCAACTGAACCTGGTATTCATTTTGAACAACTCTGTGTATTACACAATAATTTTAGTAGCCAATCATCTTAAAGTTTTGCCACCAAACCTACTGTGCTATTTTGCTCTGGCTGCTGTAACACAGTAATATAGACTGGACGGTTTAAACAACAAATATTATTTCCCACAGGCATGGGAGATAGAAGTCCAAGATCAAAGTGGCAGGCTAGTTTGCTCCACAATCATGGAATCAGCTTTTCATTTGTGGATTGTGTAACCAGAAGGCCTTCATGGAATTTACATTCCCTTTCAGTAATAATTGTACTTAGTGAAATAGGTCACACTGTGTCCAGCATATTGAATATATTATCATTATTTTTGATGATGACGCTAAGTACTAACTAAATGTGCTTTGGGATATCGTACTAATAATTATGAAAATGTGATATCTCAAGAAGATGCTCTTCCACATAATTTCAAGCCTATTATTTTAAAGAGATTCTATTCAAGTCCATTTAGCCATGGCTTAATTGGATTGGATCCATGTTTAGTTTAATTCAGAAATTTTAATAACCTCTAGCAAGTAATAAATCTCTGAGTGATGGGACTTGATATATATCCTATAGGTTCCAGGCATAATCTGCTTTGAAATGTAAATGGTGAGTAGATTTATGTTCCAGATTCTAAGGAAAAATAGGAAATTGCTTCCAGTTTTGTATAAGAAAATGAAAATTCCTTGAATACCATCATTTTTTGACAGACTCAGTCATTTATTCATTTACCATTGGTTTGGATGATTGAAATATGAAATAGGGATTTTCTGACTCTCTGTATATTATATAAGCAACTGAGTTCTGTCATCAGCTGTGGGGATAGCGACATCATCCCATTATGTTGCCTACAGCAGCCTAAGGACTTTCCTTACTGTTTTAGTGACACTCAGATAAAACTGGATCCTTGACATGGCTGTAGAGGAAAATTTCTGGGAAAGCTCCAAGAAGAATTGGAGCTTCTCAAAAGATACTCAATAGATTTCAGACACTGATTGGTCCTCAAGGGAGGAGAAGGACATAGTTGAGTGTGGCTGTGAGCTTCTCCAGGGAGAGTCAGGATTGAGTATCTACATGGCTGCTGTTTGTGGAGGCTCCTGAAGACACGTGTTAAAAGAACAAAATGAGATCAGAGGGCAGGGCCTTTTCCTTGGATAGGGTTGCAGCTGCTAAGGTAAAATCCTGGGTCTTAAGGGTTGTAGAAGAAGATATTTCGTACTGTAAAATGAAGCTAATCCTTGGTTTTGAGATTCCCAGAATATCTACGACATGATTGAGGTCATACTTGAAGGTCACATAGGCTTAGGCCTTAAACATGGTTCATTTAACATCCATCTTTGTATGAAAGGAACACTGTCTATGTCAGCAGCCTTTAAAGAAGATGTTAATTATGCTACAGTTCTTGGCTCTCACTCAGTAAGAGGCTTTGGATGAGGGTTTACTCTTCCTTCCCATATTACCATAATTCTCTGCCTTTGTATTTCGTACAAGTGTTTAACTCCTATTAAAGGTGCACAACATAAAAGGAATAATATAGTGTGAGTGTGGAGAGCAAAGTGTACCAAAGTTTGATCCAAAAAAATGAACAGAAATCTAAGAGGAGTCTAAGATGAAAGGCTAGGACAGATGGAGTAAATGGATGCATTGAGTATACCTGATAAACATATCCCCTCAAAGTTATGTTAAGAATGAGACTGTTGGCCTTAGTGGCCAGAGACCATGGCATATGTGGCTGTGGATTCTGAAGTCTATAGACTGTATGTGTATAAGAGTGTCCTAGGCACTAAGCATTTCCTGTTGATCAGGGAGATAATGTCCTTGCAACTAAGGGAACTTGGTATTGAGGAGAGTAGAATAATAGATGGATGTGAAAATTAAATGATTTGGGGTTAAAAATGTGGGTTTTTTTTGACCTCTTAAAATCCTATGTTTATAAATTTCTGTGTTGAGGTAACATTTATGTTGTGGCAGGAGGGATAAGAAATCATTACATGTTTATCTGTAAGAGACACCTACATCCACTTAGGACCAGAAGAAGGTAGTAGTGCTCCGATAACTGAGAGACTCTCATAGGGATGGAGAGTAGTAGATTGAGAGGGCTGAAATCTCTGCCAGGAGAGAGGCAGTCAGGACGTATGATGGCTCAGGCTGTGAGTTTCCTCAAGGAGCTTGTACTTCATTAAGGGCACCATGTGAGGCTATGGAGGGAGTTATAGGCAGACGGATTTTGTTTTAAAAAGATTACTTGGTCTTCTATATTAATCATAGATGGGGAACTAAAAAAACAGTAGGCCATTTAGGAAACCTTTGTGGAGAGTTTAGATGAGAGATGGTAGTGGCTATGGAGATAGAATTTCTAATTATTTAAATTGTGGGTACAGGAAGGGGAAGATTAAAGAAAATTAGGGTAGAATTTTAGGGTTTTGGTTTAGAAATGTCATCTTTCTTCATGGGCTGGCAGCCTGGAAAATGTTAGGGAATCAGAAAAAGGTGGTTGTGGTGAGGCAATGTTGTATATTAGCTGATTCTGTTGGTCAAAGTCATGGTGGTTTCTGATGTAAACATCAGAGACCCAGTGGAACCTAGAAGGCAGTTAGCTGGAAAAAGTGGAAAAGTCCAAGGCTGTTTTTTTAATAGGCTGTCAAAAAAACTATATTCTGAGGAAAAGCAGGTCAAGCAGTAGGAACAATACCACAGTTGTAAAGGAGGTACAACTCCAAGAAGAAAGAAGGCTCAGGGGTGCTCTGGGGATTTGCCAGTTAACAGTAATATGGGAGCATCACTGTTAGGGGCTCACATTACAGTGATCATTTAGAGACATGAATTTACTTTTAACACCTCTGTTGTATTTCCTTCCAGCATATAGAATATGTGTTCCAGCAAGCTGTGGAGAAGAGTTTGGTTCTGTACATTGAACAAACCAGGAATAAAGAACAAAAATACTTCGATGTTTCAAAATTACTTTCCTTGTAGGGTGAGGATGAGAAAGTGGAATGGCAGAATTGTTAGCCTTTGATTAAGAGCACCGGAGGGAAATTAGAAAGCTGCTGCATGACACTGTTCCTGGAGAAATGTGAACAAGTGTCTTGCTACTTCAGATAGGTAACTGTAGAGAGATCACACTGAGGTTATCAGGAAAGACCGCCACAGTAAACCAGTAAGGTTTTTTTGTTTGTTTGTTTTTTGTTTTTGGTGGGGTGGAGTGGTACTTACAGGTGTATGGATGATTTACAGACAGGTACATTGTCAAATTCCCACCAGGAGCATCCATGGAGCTCTGCCTGACAGGCATTCAGCTTAACGAATGGAGGAGTCTTCTTGCCTCAAGATCTTTACTGCTTTATATGACTTTGGAGAGAGAGGGGCCTCCTGTGAAGAAAGTTTCAGGGACTTCCTGAGCCCTGCAAATTGTTTGCTTCCTGAGTCCTAGCAGCTGTGCTTTAGAAATTCTGGAGTCTAGAGGTGTTTCCTTTAGGTAGAATGTTTCAATTTGAAGGAATATTCTATGCCATACATGCTAGTGAAATTAATCTGTTCATGAAGTTGTCTTCTCTTGCTTTTCTGGAGCGTCCTGCCATGGCCCTTTGCATGAATGACTCCAGTTTCTATTTTTAGTCTAATCTTTTGTGTCCTAGTGCAGGCGCCTGGGCCAGTGAGTGATCTACCATCATGTCACTTTAACAGCAGTGTTAAATATTGTACTAAAGTATCTGAGCTTTGTTCAGCTGCTGGTGTGGGTAGCGTCCTAGAAAGATTTCCTCTGACTGGAAGGACCTTAGTTACCTTTCCTATTCCTGTGATAAATTTTCCTATTCTTGTGACCAAAACCAGTTAAGGGAAGAGGGGTTTTTGCTGACTTATTTCAGGGTACAGTGAAGATATGGTGCCAGGAGGCAGCAGGTCACATTGCACCTGCAGCCAGGAGAGAGAGGGACACAGATGCTGAGCTTGTTTTCTCCCTTTATTCATCCCAAGGTCCCAGGGAATGGTGCTCTCCATACATCACATTTGGCCTTCTACTCAGTTAAACTCCTCTAGGTAATCTCTGCCAGACATGCCTTAGATCTTTCTTCAGTGCTAGATCCCATCCGGTAGACAATCCGACTTAACTTTCACAAGCATGTTTCAGGACGATTACAACATAAGGACTGTGTAAATACTGGGTTCAACTTGGAAGTAACTTTTATTCTTTTTTATTTACTAACCTGTGAAGTTCCCTAAGCTTAAAACCAGCATTTATAGCATGCACAATGATTTGGTGGGAGGGAGGAGAGAAGGGGTGAAAATTCTGAGTTTTGAAAGAACTGAGTTGCAGTTCTGAATTCAAGCCACAGGGCCCTGAATACATTGCTTACTTGGCTCATCAATTTCATTTTAGGGGTTTTAAGGATGTAGAAGTCATATCCTTACCCAGAGGATATGATATCAACAGCCTCCACAATACCGCTTGTTTTGTGTACTGGATTTATAAGCACTTGTGTGCTTCCCTTAATGATGTCCTAGAATTTTAATGTCAGCCATCAGGCACCATGTTCTCAACCTGCCAAGGTATAAATGCAGCAGTTTTACTCTCACTGGGCAAATTTTTAAATTGTAGCAAGTACCTGACTTTGAACAATTTAAAGTCCATTTTCTCTGTCAGAACACATGCTTGTATTGGCTGGCACTTTAACATTTTATTCCCAGTTCTTCTAGCCTTTTCTTTTCCCAATTATGTCTGCTTTGAAACTAGTGTACTAGTGGTTTTGCTAAGTTCGACACTACCAGGGCTTGGATAAATGTTTCAAGGGCAGAAGTCAAAGGAAACAGATGTACTAGATCGTTGTTGGGAATTGTCAATGGCTCATTTGGTAAAGTGTAAGAAATAGTAAAGTAAAAGCCAGAATGCTGAGTAAGCACAACACAAAACAAAACCCATAAAAAAATCTGTTTTCTATTATAATAGTGACTTTTTGTCAGTGTAATGACAGTCCTGCCAGTGCTTGTGGCCACAGAATACTTGATGATGTTCGCCTGCTTCAGAATTTTATTTAAGATGTTGAAAGATTTGAGAGTATTATCTTTATATGATTTACTAGTAATGATGAGCTGTTGTTTTACAAAAGAAACCTTTTTTAGTCTAGTCCTAATGATGAAAACATTTGTTCTTTAATGCTCTTAAAATATTCTAGGGTATTGGTTATTAAATATCCAGTATGTCTATAAGAAATCTATTTTATTAATGTATTAATCATAGTAAGTCTACATTTACAAAGAGAATATTTCCAAAGTCTAGATTTCCATGGGTGGCACATACCACATCTCCCAGCACTTGGATGATTAAGAATTGAGGGACAGCATCAGCCATATAGTAAGGGTTTGAGTATTACGGACCTACATGACACCTTGTCTCAAAAAGTCAACAACAACAACAACAAATCAAACCAAACCAACAAACCAACCAAATCAGTTAGGGTATTAACTAAAATCTAAACAAACAAACAACCCCCATAAAATATTAATACAAACATAACTATAAAAAGACTTATTTAACATAATGATACATTTGGATTTATGTTTTAGTTCTTAATAAGATCAGTATTTAAAATACCTTATTCATGAACTTATCATTTGAAATTCATTTCGGACTGATTCAGATATTGATTTTCAACTACTTCCAGCCTGGACAGACAGAATTTTCTTTCTTCTTTGGGGGTGTGAAGATGCTGGCTGTGGGACCTTAGACTTAGGCAGAACATGATCTGCCACTGAATGCTGAGTGCCCTAACCCCAGTACTCTATCCAAAAATACTGGGAAATTGTTTTAGTGATGCAGTTGCTAACAAGATTCACAAGGATAAATCACATGGGTGAGCCCTCTTCTGTAAGAGGCTGTCCACTGTCCTGACTAAACTCACAGGGCATGGAACTTTCACAGGTGACACTGTCAGGCTTAGGTTTCTGTCATCTTAGCACAGCTAGAGTTATCTAAGATGATCTGAGAGAATGTCTTTATAAGATTGAGTTATAGACAAACCCATGGGCCACTTTCTTAACTATTTATTGATAAAAATGGGAGTGCTCAACCCATTGTGGGTGGTGCCATCCCTGGGCAGTTGGTCCTAAAAAGCAGGCTGAAAAAAAACATAGTAATTAAGCCAGTAAGCAGTATTCCTCATAGTCTGTTTCCTGCTTCCAGATTTCTGCCCTCACTTCCATCACTGATGGTGTGTGACCTGAGATTTGTTAGCTGAAATAAAGCATTTTCTCTCCAAGTTGCTTTTGGTCATGGTGTTTTATTACATCAATAGGAGCTGTAACTCCGATAGCTGCTGAGCGCTTTCCATATTGCCTGAAGTTTGAGGTACATAGAGGGCTAGTGGTCCTGTTTCTATGTAGAAAATCAGAAAGGATCAAAAGAGAAGCAGGTTAGCTATTCATCCCAAGAGGGAGGGCAGAAAAACAGAAAAGGTACATGTTGAGATTGTCTCCACTCTTGAGTTTTGTGATAAAGAAAAACAAAATTGGGGGCTGCCTGTAAGAGAGCCCAGGCCTCCTTAGATGTTTCCACCAAAAGGAGCAAGCCTCCGCACAGCCCAAGGGGCCGCAAGGCCTGTAGGATGTAGGAGTCATGCACTTGCATGTTCAGGTTGGTGTGTAGGAGGTAACAGTACTAGGGAGTACGGACTGAGCTACAAGTGGTCTACAGGCAGGTAATTCTTAATCCACTCCTTCTCATCACATCAACCAGGTCAGTTGAGGTTAAAAAATGGGGGAGGTAGTAAGATGGAAGGAAGGAATAAAAGGGAAAGGCCCTGATGTTACCCTTTTAAACTCACAGAAAATTCAATGTAGCTAACTCTATCTAGGTAGAAGAGATACCTAGAATTTCAGTTTTCTGATGGACAAATACAAGCATTGTAATTTTGGAGTTAGGACTGTGTGTGGTGGCTTAAAGATTCTGAGTTACAAAAGTAGTTAAATTGGATTTTTGTATCAGAATCAGAAAAGAACCTGAAGTTTAAAGGAATGGTGGAGAGAGTAACACAGTAGCTTTGTTATTTTTCTTATTTCTGTGATAAAAATATTCTACAAAAGTAACTAAAGGAGGGATAGATGTGTTTACACCTACAGTGTGAGGGATGGCATGGAAGGGAAGGTATGACAGCAGATGTATGATACATCTGGTCATATATCATCAAGATTCAAGTAACAGAGAAAGATGAATGTATGTGTTCAGCTGTCTTTTTTTGTTGTTGTTCAGCCCAGGATCCTCGCTCAAGGGATGGTGATCCCTACATTTTAGGGTGTTCCCTCCTTCTTTAGACATACCCAGAGGTATATTTCCATAGTGATTTTAATCCAATTAAGTTGACAATAAAGACTGACTGTCACCAAGATCTTTTTGTGGGTTCTGTTCCTGGACTCTTGAATGGACCCAGAGATATACTATATATTCGTATATAGAGAGACATGGGTGTATCTAGGAATGCAGAGCCCGAGCATTTTAATATCAAGGAGGTAGGTAGGAATATGTTATCTTCAGTGCTTTCTTAAAAAAAAAAGGTGAAGAATCCAGGCTTGATGGTACAAGCCTGTACCTCAGCTATGGAGATGCTGAGGCAGGAAGATGGTAAGGTTATAAGACATTTCTAGCTTGCAGAGTAAGGCAAGCTTATGTCCCAAAGGTGAGAAAAAAGGGACTGGGTTTTTCCATTTATCCGTCTGTCTGAGTTTTCTGATGGACAAATATGTTGACCTAGGCAATTTAACTTCTGAGTTAGGAATATATATGGTGGTGTGCATATGTGTTTGTGTGTGTATGTATGTGAATATGTATGTATATATGTATAACAGTGGCAGAATGTTTTCATATTTGGCAACCATGATGAGACCCAAGGTTCAATTCCCAACCCTGGAATAGTGCAAAAGTGGTAGGGATTATGGCTTCTTTACTTCTCCATTTTAATGATGACTTTTAAAAGACAGATTGAAGAGCTAGTTTTGTTACTAAGGTGGAATTGTAGTTGGAAAGCTGAGTAACTTACGTAAATCCTATGGGAGTTTGAATAAGAATAGCCTTCATAGGTTCATAGATTTGAGTGCCTGGTTATTAGTGAGTGGTATTACATCAGAGGAATTAAGTGGTATGGTCTTATTGGAGGAAGTTTGTCACTAGGCATGGTCTTTGGGGCTTCAAAAGCCCAAGCCAGGCCCATGGTCTCTCTTCCTGCAGCCTGTGGATGTGCATCTTGCAGGTGGTTCTATTAAACACACAGATAAATGTGTTTAAATTGTTTTTATTTTAGTTTTATTTTGTGGTTGCTTTTGTTTGGATTTTTGTCTTTTTGAGACAAGGTCTCAGGTAGTCCAGGCTAACTTCATAGTTAGTGCTGGGTTTGAACTCCAGATCTTCTTGCCTATGCAGGGAATTAAGTCATATGCATGCATGGCTTTCAATTTTAAATCAACAGAAATTTGTATGTATTTATCTTGTACAATTTGAATTTTTAATTATGCAAAAATATCGGAATATATTTAGTCTTCTATGCTCTTGTTTTTCAGTACATGGTTGAATATCTTTTCACTCTCCTTGTGGAGAGAGGAAGAGATGATAGCTTGTTTCGTATGTTGCCTGAGAGCATCTGTCTGCTGGGAAATGCTTCTTTGAACATCTTGACACAAGAACACTCAACTCAACTGTTATGAGAGGTCACACTTCTTTACAGCTGATTTTAGAGTGTGTAACTATGTAGAGAGGAGAACAAGACACAGGGAATCCCAGAAGTGAGTCTTCTGTTTGCTTTGTGCTCCCTGATTATGTGGCAGATGGGAGAATTATCTGGTAATTCCAGGTATCAGAAAGTTCTCAATGCTGGGTCACGAAAGGATTTTTGTTTTAAGGATCCCCTGGATAATTTTAATGAAATAGTCAAATATTATGTAGTAGATTAAAATGTATTTTACAATTTCAATAAGCCTTTATATTAGAGAAATATATAAGATTGAAATTAATATGATCACATAAAATAGAAAGAAAATGTGTTAGAAGGAACTTTCTGTATTTTATACTTCCATTTATCCAAGTCAAAGGAGATCAATGCTGACACACACAGAGGCTCTCTCCCAAGCAGCCAGAGCAAAGGGTGGAGAGAAAGGGCCAGGTGCCTCTAGTCTTTCTTTCATCTTATCAAGGATTAACCCTTTGTTTCTTCTCTTTGCAAAGTCAGCTCTTGTTAGAATACCCTTTCTTAGTATTTGTGCTGCCTTCTGGTTCCATGATGTTTTGTATTTAACTAAACAGTAAATCCCGGAAACAAACAGACTAAGTTCTTTCACTTCTTGGTGTAAAATTCTTCTAAAGGACAAGAGGAACCCACAGGAATGTACTGTAAGGGCAAATGGCTGTGTTGAAATACAGATGTTTATAATGTCCCTAAAAGGCAATGTTACAATTACAAAAATACAAATTACAAATCGAAAATTTTATCAAATTTTATAAGTATTATGAGTACCTGTGTTAGCAATGACATGTCTTGTATGAGAAGCAGTAATCTGTAGTAAACGTATCTTGGTGTTCTGTTTGTTCTTGGCACAAAGAGAAATGTGTTGCTCTGGAGCTGACTGGGGGGGGGGGTCTAGCCATTGGTTCTCACTGCCCAATATTGAACCTCTGTGAATTAGACTTTGAATATAGTCACATCTCAGAATCACTGTGACAACTGAAGACGTTGTCTGTCTGTCTGTCTACCCTGGTAATGTGTTAACAGTGAGAAAAAATTACTGGCCCTTAATAGGCAGTTAATAAAATTACTGGCCCTTAATAGGCAGTTAATAAAATTTCATGTTGTAGTTATTAATATATGAGGCAGCATTGGTAATTTATGCTACTAAACTGATTTGAAATCTATTTCTTTTCCACTAATATCTTCCTACCTATCTATGAAAATTGTGAAGAAAATAAAATACCATGAAGCAAAAAGTGACCATGTCAAATTTCTCACTTTACATAGAAATACAAGATAAAAGCACTATTTAAGTTTGGGTGCTTAAATTTGTTTTCAGGTAAAGTTTATTTACTTCTTATTTATTTATTTACTTCTGAGAAAAAATAAAGAGAAAAATATGAAAAGTTCACTCCGTAGTTTTCTTGTAAAACTGCTGTTTTCTCATCTCCTGGTTCTCAAGCCAATTAGTGAATTAAATCAATCAATCTCTCTTTCTGGTTTTGGTTGGAGATAGGATGTTATAATGGAGCCCTCATTGGCTTTAAAATTTCTATGTACCCCAGGCTAGCTTTCAGTTTATAGCAGCACTTTTATGTGCTGAAATTCTAGGTGTGAACCACCACCTCCAGTAGTTATTTTTGTTATGCTTTAAAAAGTGCAGTTAATAAAAAATGGAATTATGCTAATATGAAACCATGTTATTAACATTTATGACTATAGTCAGTACTACTCCTTCATGGAGACTTACTAAGGGAAAATGCACTGTAAGAAATGGATTCCTTGTTGTTTATCCACTTTGTGTGCTCATGTGCACATCTAATGCTAGGATCCTCCCCATGAGAGTTAGACCTGCAGTACAAGTGTACAAGTGCAGGTGTTGGGATTGTCTGCATGAGCATTACACCTGTGCACTGTTGAGTGTGCAACCCCAGGTTTGGAAGAAGCCACCGTAAGTAAAGTGCAGGAAAGCAAGGACCGCTCTGCCACCCAGAAGGCCTGGTCCTTCTGGTCGGTGCATTCCTTTTCCTGGAAGAGTCTCCCGGAAGCTCTTATGTAAAAAGACTAAGCTTAGCTAATTTTAATATGATAATATGCCCAGCACTAAAAATTCCTCAAATTTTTCTGAAGCGTTTTTTGCCCTTTTCGAACAAGGTGACAAATGCAGTATTAATTTACTTAAGTTATTTGTTCTTTGCTTTTCTTTTTCTCCCTCCCTCCCTCCTTCCCTCCCTGCCTCCCTCCTTCCCTCCCTTCCTCCCTCCTTCCCTCCCTTCCTCCCTCTCTCCCTCTCTCTCTCTCTGGGAGGGCAATATTTTATTTAGGTACAGAAAACTTAGCAGTGTACATTATCCCCAATCTAGTAGTGAGTTCTTTGGCCACTGCCTCTTCAACTCTGGAATGCATGCCATTGGTTTTGGACCCAGGACACTGCCTCCCTGGTGGCACTGGATCTCATTATTGTAATCATCCCAGCTCTAGGAGCTCTGGATACCTATCTTCTGAGCTCACCTCTGTAAAAGTAAGAGTGGTATATCTTCTTGGGGACCAGCTGTCTCAGCCTGGTCTCCCCTTGATAATGCAGTAGATGACCCATGGTGACACAGGGCAGGCAGAAGAACTACCATTTAAATGAGGTCTATGTTGGACATCTTTTGCCAGCAACTTTTTCTTAGCATGGATGAACAACCTTTGCTTCTCCTGCTTTGTCTCTGGCCTATACTTGTGGGCAAGTTTGTGTATCTGATTGTAGTTCCAGAGCCTAGGTGAATTGGCAGAAGATACTTTGAGCAGCTTAGAGTGGATGGCCCCTTGTCACTGCAGACTGATATACTGGGACTATTCGAAGAAGTGAGTGAGATCTCATTTGGCCCGGATATCTTGTCCAATGATAAAGTTCTTAGGCCTTTTCTCAAACAGAGGATTTAGCACCTTTTTGGCCTCCTGCTTCTTGATGATACCTAGGGTTGGGGACACTTTCTTTCCCTTGTCTGTCTTTCCTTTAGCCATCTTACAGCCATACTCCTGAATGAGAGTGATCTTGGAAGCTAAGTAGGGTTGGGCCTGGTTAGTACTTTGATGGGAGTTACACTTTCTATATGAGTTTGCTAACAGAACTTGACACAAAAGCCTTTGTGAAGGAGCTTGATTGGTGTGGTTACCATAGCAACATGGTTGAAAGGAAGAAAGATTTCCTTTAGGAACCTTTTCTAAATGCTGTTTTGTAACCCATAACGATATCACTGGCCTGCCATCCTGTGTGAAGGGAAGGAGATCACTTTGTGGGTCAACCTAGTGTCTTGTGTTTATAGATTATGCTAAGCAATCAAGACTGCTTGGCTCCTCTCACAGTACCAAAACTGAGCTAGCTCTGCTCTTCAGGATTCTGTGAGAATAGGAACCTCACACACAGGAGCCCTTCATGTCTGAAAATACACAGGGAAACTGGATCCTGACCAACAACCAAAATCTGTTCCGTGCACTTTCTAAAGCTAATGCCTGTTACAGATTTTTAATTCCTGTTTTATCTTTGTTTGAAATCCTTCAATTTATCAATAATTTGTTTTGTGCATGATGTTAAGGTTTTTCAGAAACAAAGGGTTTTAACCAGTAAATAGGTCAGCAGGGGCTTCTTTTAAAACCCTTCCTGGGGTTTAGTATTCTGGAATTACTGTAAACCCTAAGGCTTACATTTGCACTTTGCTTTGTTACAGGGTAAACGTCTGCTCCATTATCACAGCAACTGTGTGCAAAACACATTGAGTCAGTCAAGTACCACCATAGGGTGTTTTCCAGAGTTTAAAGTGACCTGATGGTTATTTTACTTGTATTTTTAATAATAACAGCCATCAGGCCTGTTATAACTATTTGTCTAATCAGTCACAATTTTTGCAGTTTTTCCTTTTTGCTCATTGGCTCGGGACCTTGGAATCAAACACTTCAAAAAAGGTCTCATAGATTTAGATAGAGAATCATAAGTTTAAGATTGTCAAGTGTAACTTTGTAGAGGAGGTAAGAAGAAAATAATTACCTTATTTTTGATATGAATATTTAAAGAAATGTGACATATTGCTTCTAACTTTTGGGTCTCATGATTGGTAACAAAATTCATGTATAATAACACGATGAAATTATGTTTGAGTCATTTTTTGATGAGTAAGTTTTTGAATTCAAAATTTTTAGATGCATACTACAATTTCTAAATTTTTTTGAGTTATCTGAGATGATCCTGCCATTTAAACATTGGGAAATTTTAGATCATACATTGAGTCTAATTCTCCTTAACTACTTTTACATATTTAGGAGTTTGTGGATTGTCATGGAATGTTTCATGTTTTGGTGGCATGTCATTGTCTGTGCATAAGTTTATAAGAGCTACAGCTGAGGCATGACTTAGAGACTGTATTAGATGCAAAGTTTGTGAAGTCAGATTCTCTTCCTCTCTGTCTGCATCCCCATTTTCTCATTTTCCAAATAAAAATGAAGTAGAAATGGAAATAAAATGCCACTTTTATAAAGGGATACCATTATAAATGTTAATCCTGAGAATATTTGTCTCCTACCAGAATTGGAATGAGACTCTTCTTCAGATAGCTGCATGGATACACTTATACATGGAACTTCAGGTTCAGTTATGGATGCCCCCGTACAAGGTCAAGAGCTTCTGTTTATCCTTTGTTATATCCATAGACATGTGTATCCCTTCATAGGTGTGCAGCCTGTGCTGTATACATGTGTGTATACATGTGTGTGCTGTGCATATCTACATAGACGCATTCTTCCAGCAAGGGGCTTTTCTTCTTTCCTAATTCGCACCAACCATGCCAGAGATGTCTGTCTTTTTCAGTTGCATGTAGTGTTGTGTCTCAGTGTTAGGACTGCTGCCTCTGGGTGCTCTCACACTGTTAATGTATTTTGACTTACCTATGTCACTAGAGCATCCTCTCTAGGTATTTATTTTAATGTATTTGACTTGCCTATGTCACCAGTCTCCTCTCTAGGTATTTGTTTCCATTTCTGTCCTTTCTTTGATCCTCATGCTTCACTTTTTATGGAACTTCATTTTTCCATCAACTTCTGGTTGGCAGCTTTTCCCTGCCTCCTGAGCATCCCCTTTTCCCCTCCTTCCTTTCAAACATTCCCTCTTGGCTCTTAGAGCACTTTTCTTAAGAGTTTGTTCCTTGCCATCTGCCTTCTTGTTCTCCAGAATGGCTGGCTCTCCATGAACTCTCATAGAAACTGGCCTGTGTAGATGTTCTGCTCAACTTGATTTTATTGGCTTTTGTTTGTGTTTTTGAAACACAATCTCATTATGTAGCTCAATTTGCTTTTGACTTACCTCTGTAATCGAGGCTAGCTTGAATTTGTGATCCTCCTGACTCTACCTCCAGAATGCTGGGATTTTTAGGAATGTGCCACCCACACTTAATTTGCTGTTTATTCTTTTGGTTTTTAAAGTTTTGAAAAGGTTTTAATTTATTCACTTTCATGTGTATGCGTGTTTTGCCTGCATGAATGTTTGTGTACTCAAGTGTGCCTGTTGCCAGTTGGAGGTCAGAAGAGGGCATCAGAGTCCCTGAACCTGAAGTAACAGACAATTATAAGTGGCTATATAGGTACTGGGAAAAAAAAATCTAGGTCCTATGCAAGTATAGCCAGTGTTCTTAACCATTGAATCATTGCTTCAGTCCCATTATTACGAATTTTTAAGGATATCTTTGTGGCTATTGGATGACACAAACTCTTGACTGGGTTCTAAGACAGTACCCTAGATTTTTTTCAACACATACACAAAGCCCACTTTACATATGCAGTTTGTTTTCAGTTGTCAATCAATAAGCACTTATTGAACATCCATTGTATGTCAGGTGCTGTGCTCTGGGAGGCAGAGATGCATGAGGCATAGCCTGTGCTCTTTTAGAGATTAGCCATATAGAGGGAGACAAGTAAGTCTGATTACACCCCAGCGTTCTATGACACATATGAAAACTCCCAAGATGAATAATTAACTCAGACTAGGAGTGGGAAGAAAGGTGAAACAGAATCAAAGAAGGTGCCTCACATAAGACTTTCAGTTACCTGTAATTTTTCTTCCCCTATAAAGTACTTATTTTTGTGAAATTACAAGTCGGGAATTATTTTTTAAGTATGTAGCTGTGGAACTCAGCAGAGCATCATATGTTTATTTACCAATGGTGTAAATGCAATTCTGTGACTGAGAGGAACATGTCTCTCATCCTGTGGAAGAAAGGGTAGAGAAAAACACTTCTGCAGGTTTTCCAGGCCATTTTGAATTTGAATCGCATAATCATTAATGGCTGGTAACTTCCCCCAGCCTTCTCACCTCCCTTTTCTCAGCCTTGGTTTTAGTCTGCTCTCATCTGCAGATGGAATGATGGTACCAGTTACTCTTCTGTCCAGGTCAGAGTTCTGCCCACATTTAACTACAGTGGAAATTGTTTATTATGATCTCTTTGAGGCTGACTCTGTCTCATCCACAGTGTCTCACCAGGTGTGAACCTCTGTCACTTCATAGCTTTGCAGTGTGGATCCTATTTTCTCAGATTATAGATGAGTAAGAGACTTGTGAACCATGAAAATAAAAATATGTCATCTCTTGCTTCTTACTCTTGATTTTTGGGGCTATTTAGTCTACTGGAGATTAGACTATCTTAATTGTTTGCTTGTCTATCTATCTATCTGTCTGTCTGTCTGTCCGTCTGTCTGTCTATCTATGTGTGTTTTTATGTGTTTAGATATGTGTTTAGATATGCTTGTCTGAGAATATCCTGCATGAGTCTCCTTTCTCCTTCCACTGTATAGATTCTGGTGTTGACCTCAGGTCATCAGGAACCATGGCAAACACCTTTACCCACTGAGCCATTTCTCCAGATTTGAGATTAGATTATGTTGACAGGAGTGGGTCTGCTCTAAGCTATTTGTTATTACTCAATAGTCTCTTTTCTTTCAGATGAAGGGAACTGGATATCTTCTTTTTTTCACCTTTTCTTTTCTATTGAGTGTCTACTTAGATTTTTTGATATTATTATTGTATGTTTTACACAATGCTTTGCTATATAGGACAGCTTGGTCTGGAATGTAAGATACTCCAGGACCTTCAGTCTGATGTTGAGGGTACAGGCATGCATCACTATGTCTGCTAAGTGGATTTCTTTCTCTACAGTGCTTGTAAGGTAATTCCAGGGTCATTGCTTTCTTTGAGAAATATTTATCTGTTTTTTTTTTAAACTTTAAGCACCCTAAGCAGTTTTCCTGAGAGTTTGTAATGTTTGTTACTTTTGTTGGTATCACTGACATTCTTTCAGATGGTGCTCTGAAGGCCAAACATGTTCTACAAAAGATTAGAAGAGTGAAATATACTCATACAAATTTTGTCCAATATCTGTCTTTCCTGGCTGATCTTTCATTCTTCTTAAAAGAAATTAGACTATTTATTTTATTTGTGCAACAGATGTAATCCACTGCTTAGTTAGCTTAGCAAAGTTGCAAATATAATACTTTGTGGCAGGATTTAAAATTATTTTTGTTAATTCACTGAGTATTCCATATAATGTATTTTGACTGTGTTTATTCACAACATGTTTCAGATATACCCCCCCGCTACAGGCTCCAAACTTCCTGGTGTTGTTGTGTGGCCCTCCTGCCGCACCGATGGAGTCCAATCACTGTTGCCAAAACATTCTTTTTTGTGGTGACTACTCTGGAGCATAGTCAACCTACCAGAGCCTCACTCTTAAAGATAACTGATTAGTCTTCTCCCAGCTATCATATGCTGATCGGCTTTCAGCTAAGGGTGGGACTTCATGCATGCCTACTCTCAGTTCCCTCTATTCTGGGATTTTTGTCTGGCTTAATCTTCAACAGTTCTTATACAAGCTGTCACAACTTCTGTGAGTTTATGCATCTGTAAAACACAGTTTCTTTGTACTAATCCATTGGTCCTGGCTCTTAAAATATGCTACCAATTCCTCTTACCCCCTGAGATTTGGGGGTAAGGGTATGATATAGACATCCCATTTAAGGCTAAAAACTTCACAGTCTCTTTTCTCTACATATTGAGCAGTGTGGGTCTCTATGTTAATCACCATCTAATGCCAAAAAGAGTTCCTCTGATGAGGGTTAAGAGAAACACTTAATCTCGAGTATACCAATAAGTCATTAGGAGTTATTTTTAATACTTTGCCAATTTAGCAGACTATAATATTATGTTCTCCCATTGAGCCTATGGCCTATCTTTCTGGTAGGTGTTCCATCTTAGAATAGAACTTAAATTCAGTCAGAGAGTGGTTGGTTTCTCCCATAATATTCAGGCAACTATTGCAGGAGTGGGCATGTCAGGCAAGGAAAACAATTTTGAGACAGGGTTGCTCTGTGTAGCCTTGGGTGCTCTGGACTCACTTTGTAGACCAGGCTGGTCTTGAACTAGGAAACTATTACAGTAGCTCATTTGGTTTTATAGTTAGATAAAACAAGTAGTATTTCCTCCATTCTCTGGTAGTATTCATAGGACCTTCCAGTACTATGAAAACAAGCTAGTGAGGATTAAACCTGCTTGAATTTTTCTCATCTTTTGTGACTCAAGTATGTTATCCACAATAGGGTCTTACTCTAGAGTTCTGGAAGGTAACCAAGATTAGTGATAATCACCTGTAATTTTTAGCGGACTGTGGGAGGTTACTGGCCAATAACTCAAAAAGAGGTAACACATTTCTGATATTGAGGTTTTTATTTGCCAGAATAAAATGTCTAGTTGGGATATTCTACCCCTGTTATAGGGAAATTCAACATATAAATTTATTTACATCTGTATATGTATATATATACATATGTATATATTTTGGAAGTTGTATAATGGTAGGTTTCAGTATGGCTCAAAAGGCTTTTATTGTTTAGTTAATCCTCTCAGTCTTCCACTTTAGGTAGCAGTATTCGTTACTCAGGGCATCCTGAACACTATAAAAGCTAAGAAACTGTGTGAGAATAAGCAAGCCCTGTGCATGCACCCATTTCTGTGGTGTTCATTGTGATGTGATACAACAATGAAACAATGTTTTTAGTTTCCTGATGTTATAAACTCTGACCTGGAACTGTGAGCTGAAATAAATTCTCTTCCCCAAGTTTCTTTTTCTAAGAGTATGTTATCACAGCCACAGAAATGACACTAGAACACAGAGTTTGTGTGGGAAATGGCAAATTTCTAGGTGATATGCAAACTTTCTTTTCAGCTTCAGTAGTTGTATATGTTGAAAGTGAATTACCATTGCGATAGTTTTTATATGCCATATAATTTAAATTTTCATCAGTATAAAATACACATGTATTTACAATTTTCTCATTAAGATTAAATATTCTATGGATATGTGGATGTGTATGTGCACGTATATGCATCACAATGCATACTGGTACATACAGATGCTAGAAGAGGGCATCAAATCCCTTGGACTGGAGGATTTTTAGGTGTTTGTGAGCCACATGATCTGGTGCTAAGAATCCTCATTTTACAATTATACTTTTTAGAATTGTGAATTTCTATCCACCTCAGCAGGAAAATAATTTTATCTTTATCAGTGATTTGTACCTTGGAATGAGAAGGTTCTTTTAGAAATTAAGAAATGATTATTCTGACAAGGGGTGTGGTGGCTCAAACCTTTAATATCATCACTTGTGAAGCAGAGGCATGAAAAACTGTAAGTTCAATGCCAGCCTGGCCTACATAGAGAGTTTCTCCAGCTAGATCTATACAGTGAGACCTGGTCTCAACAAAACAAAACAACCCTCCCCCCTAAAAACAACAGCAGCAGCAACACAACAATAAAAACCCATAAATAATTACCAGTGTCTTATCAACCTTATGACTCTTTCTTTGATAAGAGTTTGGTTTTTAGTTGTAGCTATCAGCATGATAGTGAAAATTATATTATGAACAGGTATTTTGGCACATGCCTATGACCTCATTACTCTCAGGCCTTAGGAAGGTTAAGCTACATGGCAAGGCTCTACTAAACAAACAAACAAACAGACAAACAAACAAACATGATATCACCTATATATATAAAAACTAAAGTCTTAGTTACTTTTCTTTCTCTGCTAAAGTATTCTAACAAAACCAACATAAGACTTCTAGGAACTGTTATTCATCTCAAATTTCTTGAAGGATACAATACATCTTGGTAGGGAAGACATTAGCAGTGACAGGTAGGAAAGTCTTGGCAGCAGGAGCAAGAATCTGGCTGTTCACGTTGTGAATGCTTCAGGAAGCAAAATGTGAACAGGTAGTGTGTCAGTAGACTTGAAAGCCTCAAGGCTCTCCCTACTGATACACTTTCCTCCACCTTGTAAAGATTCTACTGCCTTTCTAAACAGCACTACTAGCTGGAGACCCAGTGTTTGAACAGATGCTTCTGTGAGAGATATTTCACATTCAAATTACAATGTGTGCGTATATGTGTGTGTCTTTAAATCATCATTGTACTGTTTATTGATTCAGTTCCACAAATACTCATGAGCCTTTCCCTTGAGCTAATTAAGTCAGATTTTATCAATTTCTCACCTTAAGCCAGGTCCCGTGGAGAGTAAACAGTATGCACTGAGTGTCCTCACTGTGCATACTGCCTGTAGGATCCCAGATATGTGGACACATGGTTTGGTTCAGTGGTATAAGTGCTGTACTGTGGTGGGTTACGGTGCTTCCCTGAAAAGCCAAGCTCTTCTCCAGATAAAGCAGAGAAATGCTTGAGCCAAACTAAGCCTGTTCCTAATTGTTTCTGCTTTTATTAGCTGCTATTAGTCAGCTTCTGTATCATTACACCCTTTCAGTCACCTTTGCCCTCAGTCACAAGAAATTCCACAAGTCACAATGGTATTGCACCTCAAGAGGTCTTGTGTTTCTTTGCAGGGCTTTCCCAAAACTGAGCCCACGCAGTGCGTTGGCATGTTCAGTTAAGAAGTGCTGAAGACACCTGATAAGCTAGGGTCAGAAGGAAAGGGAGAATGACCTCCCCTATCAGTGGACTTGGAAAGGGGCAGGGAGGAGATGAGGGAGGGATTGGGGGATTGGGAGGGAATGAGGAAGGAGGGCTACAGCTGGGATACAAAGTACACAACCTGTGATTAATAAAAAAATAAAATTCATGAATATTAAAAAAGAAATGGATATAATAAAATGCTATAAGTAAAAAAAAAAAGTGCTGGGGAATTATATTCCCAGGGTAACCTGATGATGCAGGAGTGAGAGGTGCTGGGGGTAGGGGCACTGCTTTACCCGCAGGGAGAAGTCTAGATCAAGGACCACACCAGCATCTCTTAGTTGGTTTAATTCCTTCTTCCCTTTACCTTCATCTTGTGGAGTGACTTCTGAAATGAATTACTAGAATATCCATGTGGTAAGTCCTACTTCCAGGGAAACCAACATATTTAAAGGTTAGAAGTTGGCCGAAAAAAATCTTCCTGATCACCAGGTACTCCCAAGTCTATCTCCTTGTGATGGCAGTCAGCTGGTGCTGAGGAGTGGCTGCTGCTTAGAGTGTGATAAGCTTTACAGTCTCCCTTAGTCTCTGTCTGGTCTGAGTTTCTCTTTAAAATACCAATCAGGTTCTAGAAGCAGAGAATGGGAAGATGTAGAATAACATTTGAGTCTTTCAATAACATTGAGTCTTTAAGTGTAAGATAATGGCTTTCAAAAGGAGAGGAGGGGAAATGCCTTGCATGTCAGAGATCATATGTCAAAGCCAAGGAGACATATATATTGTTTGTATCCAGGAAGAGTTTTTCAAAGTTCACAGGACAGCAATAGATGTAAGCACTGAATGGAGTTATAAAGTTTTTGTTTTCATCAACTATAAAAACCATGACTATCAGTAGTGATTAATTGGATCATTATACAAACAGCCCTAGAGTAATAAGCACCCATTGTGGCAGGGAGGCATATGTTCTTCAAACCCATTAGGGCGGCACTTTGGCCCAGAGGCCTGATGAATTGGCCTGCCTTGTCTTGCCACAGAGCTGTCATAAGGGCTCCGATAGCAGGTGGTAGTTCTATTAGAGCATGTCTGCTTGGCTCTTATCTCTTATGACATCTACTGAGGGAAGCTCCCTTTTAGATTCGATCCAGGCAATGACCTTGATATTCCTGGTGTAGAATAAAGGTTCACAATTATTGTTTCATGATGGAGAGGCCTGTAGCTGGTGCCTCACACCCATCATATCAAATTATCAGCCTGAAACTGAAAACATGATGAGTGTTGGTTCTTGACAATACGGCTATAACTGCTGGGTTTGCGCACATGCTAAACCTTCCACGAGCTCTCATACAGGGTTACTCTGAGGTAATATGTATCAATCTGCTTTCTGGTGTGTTCTCAGAGACTCTGATGCTTTAGCTTAACATCTGGTTCAGAGTAAGATCTTTAAGGAATTTTTGTTTGTTTGTTTGTTTTTTATCCAAGAAGCAAGAAAAAGTCAGTACCTTGACTGAAAGGGTTTTGTGTTTTGTTTTAAATAAATTTCAGGGAGGCCTGAATGGAAGCAAACCTGAACTTTGAAAGAGCTGCTTGGTGTTGGATTCCTGTCTTAACTGTTAAGTCTGTGAAAGGTTGAAAAACTTGCTGAGGGCCTGGAAGCTTCCATTCCCTCATTTGCGAAGTGGAGATGCTCCTAGCCTGGCTGCTTAACACTCTTTCAGGTAGCTGTAAGAAAATTGGAAGCAGTTTTTGGTTAGAGACTATATCACCATATAGTAGTAGTAGTATTTTAGTCATTTTAATATCCAAGTATTTTTAAATGTCAAAATGTGATGTTAAACAGTGTTTTAAAATTTGTGCTTTTTTTTTTAAGACAAAGTTTTGTTATATACTCTATGCTTGATACAAACTCAAAATCTTCTTGTCTCAGCATTATTAGTGCTAGGATTAGGAGTGTGCCATGATCCCTGGTCTGTGGAGAGATACAAGTGCTGGATTGTACATCAACCAGTGAGAGAATCTACATTTGGAATGTAACAGATAGCAGGTAACCTTGCACAGACAATTTCTGCTCTGCTTTAGCCCCATGGAATTGTAATTTCTAGATTTTCTCCATTTTTTTTTTGTTGTTGTTCTATGGCTTGTAGCATCTTTCCTCTCTTCCTGGTACTTCTTTTCTTTCCCAGTGCTCTTTCATTTTTCTGTGATCAGGAAGTTCAAATGTTTTGTCTGTATCTAAATCCATGGTACTTCAGTGCTTATAAAACAACTCTTTAAAATGCATGTCTAAGTCTCTCTATACAGAGTTCGAAAAGTACGAAAAGACAGCCAGCTCACAATGATTTATTGAGTGTTTCTGTGGTATATTATGGTATACAGCACATTTGAACACTTAGTTAAGATATGATTTTCAGTGTTTGTTGCTTTTTTTTTCTTTGAGCGCATCAGAAAACCATATATGATTTTTTTGTGTGTGGATACAGTGAACCTTTTCTATGGTTATCTAAAGAGTAGGTCTTGTTTTAAGATTTCACTGCTGTGAAGAGATGATATGACCACAGCAACTCTTAGAAAGAAAAACATTTAATTGCCTTAGAGTTAAGCAGTTTGATTCATTGCCATCCTGGTAGGAGCATGGTGGTGCACAGTAAGACATGGCACTGGAAAAGGAGCCAAGATTGGTAGGCAGCTGGAAGAGTGAGGGAGCCAGTGGACCTGGCTTGAGCTTCGAAAGCCTCCAAGCCTACTCCCAGTGACACACTTCCTCCAACAAGGCCACACCTAATGCAAAAAGGCCACATATCCTAATCCTTTCCAGTAATACCACCCCCTATGAACCTGTGGGGATGCACTTTCATTCAGACTACCAAAGGGCTCCACAAAGTCTTCCCCTTCCATCCATCTTGAAGAACTGTGTGTTTTGTGCATTGGAGGCTTAAGCTGAATTATGACCTTATTGCAGCATAGGGCCCTTCTCTTCCTCTCATGATCTCGTTGGGGTAAGTGTTCAGGGCTTTTTACTCCATAGAGGCCATTTGAGCTATCAAGTATACTACCCTGTTGTCATAGCCATATACAGAAATCTACTTGACTACGTAGTCTTTGAGGGTGTTTTCAGGCCCAGCATCAAAGTTAGAAGAGTAACTGTTACTGTTAAGGTTTCTGGATATAACCAGGTCCTCAGTATAACCCAGAATATCCCTTAGAGAACTCTTTGAAGTCTACTTTTTCACTTTCTTGGTGTAGTCATACTCGGCAGGTTTCATGTATCAAGTAAGATCCATGATACAGACTTTGTGGGTTGCCAGTGAGCTTCCCATTCAGCTCTTGAATGATCTTTCCTGAAGCATTAGCAGTGCCAGTGGATTAAGTGATGATATTCTGGCAGGTGCCACAGTTGTCAGGGTTATCGACACTTTTCTGGGTGGCAGTGAAGGCAGGGACTGTGGTCATGAGTCCCTCAGTAATACCAAAGTTGTCATGATGGCCTTTCCCAGCACATATCAGCATACATAAGTTGGGAATAAAGTAGGCATTTGCTGACAATCTTGAGTGAGTTTTCTCATGATCTACATCCATCACTGACATCACAACGTTAACAGGAAGGGCAGAGATGATGACCCTTTTGGTTACACTCTTCAAGTGAGCCACAGCTTCCTTCTTTGTGGAAAAGACTATACAACCTATTTGGTATCAGCATCAGCTCATTTGATATTTGTGGAGTCTTGCTCCTAGAGGATGGCAACAACCTTCCTGTTTCTGATAGACTTCTCCTTTCTAGCCTTGACTGTTTTAAGGAACTTGTTATGGATAATGTCAGACTAGAATATTGTGAGGTCAGTGATGGAAACATTGACAATGACAGTATCCACTTTGCCAGAGTTAAAGACAGTCTTGGTGACCAGGCACTCTATATAGCCAAATCTATTTCCTGTGGCCTTTATCATGGGTGTCAGGGACAGGCTGGCATTGCATGAGAAGATGTGGCTGTCTCTGGAATGGAACAGAATAGAGATCCAAAGCCAAATACACTTTGAAGATTTCACTAACTGGTAATCTTTGGATTTGTTATTTCATTGTAGTTATTTTAAAGTTGGTGAGGGTTGAGTTGCATTAGAACTTCTCATACAAAAAGACTTGGTGATACATTGGCTTTATCGTGAAGGAAGCAAGGTTGATTGTTTTAAGCTAGCCATCATATCTTTGTAGTCATATTCTTTACTTTTTACCTTTATATTTACAAATGGCAGATGAGTTAATGGAATGAAATCAGATGCTATAGTAAGTGGTGCCCAAGATAAAGGAGAACAGCAAAGTCAGCTGGGGACTCTATACCAGTTTCTACTGAATGCATCAGATTTCCATTGCTCATTAATTTTTTCTAGAACAGTGTTTGGATTTGAGCTCCTAATCAATGTTTGGCTTTATATGAGCCATGCTTATATTCAGTAGGATGCATATTGGTCAGATATTAAACATTAGATATTGCTTCACACCCCTAGCCATTCTTTCCTCTCATTTTGCATGCTTCATTAAGGGAGATGTATTTCTAGAAAAAGTGGAAGGACTGTGGATGAGAAAGACAGTACAACAACAACAAAAACACTTTAAGCTTGATGTTATTAAGCAAGATCGGATTCTGAATAGGCATGCAAGACTTTTTGTATTTTATTTCACAAATGTATTTAGTTAATTTTTTTCTTTTTTCTTCCTTTTTTGAGACAGGGTTTCTTATGTATGTATTTAATAGGGAGATGATTAAGATAAGAAGTGAGCTTTGACTAAACCCATATTTTCCCAAAAAAAGCAAAATCGTTTATAAAAAACAATTCTAACTTTATTAACCATTCACACAAAAAAATTACCCATGTGGAGATCTAGTGCAACTTTCTGAATAATAGTTCAGTCTCTTCTAATGTGCAGTTGCTTTGTTTGTTTGATTACAGTGATTATAGTGTTCATTAGCACTGACTGGGTAGGTGCACTGGCTCATATCTCCAGATAAGCTACGCTCCGTGAAATCTCACAGCTTCTATTCACATCCACTTTAAATTGTACTTTTTACTTCTTTCAGTGTCAGCAGCTACTCCTTTAACATAAATATTTTTATCACTGTAATTGTGATGGAACAAAGACAATTCCTGGTTGTTCTTGCATTCTAGTTGTCCTACTTATTACTCTGATGACAGAATTGGGTTTTTGTGTCCATGAACTAGGTAGGTTCTACCACTGTGAGCGTATTTGTGGTACTTTCATAGTACATCTCAGCACAACAGTCAAATGAAGGGAGCAGTTCTGGCAAAGTGAATTTAAAAAATGTTTTTAATAGTGATCCAAATAAATCTCTTATCAAAACCTGATTAAGTGTCTGCAATGTATGGAATGTCTGGAATGCTTCACAGTTTGTTAGTACAAGAGAGTGATCATGCCATTCTTTTTTTTAATAGCTAAATTTAATTTATATATATATATTTTTTCAAATATACAATTAGTGAAAATGTTGAGCATCCATGATGTTATCTTCTTTTACTATTTCATCCTCTTTCTTTCTTTGACTTTTTTATGATATCCGTATTTTTGTTTTATTTCTTTCGGGCCACTTTATACATTTAAAAATATATATTTAATTGCTTTACACCCTGATCACAGCCCCTATACATCTCTCCTTTCAGTCCTCCCTCCCTCTTCTCCCCTCTCCTTCTCAGTGAAGTGGAGGCCCCTACTGAGTACTAACACACCCTGAAACTTCAAGTCACAGCAGAGCTAAATGTATTCTCTTCTACTTCCAATCAAGGAAGACAAGTTAGGGGGAAGGAATTCAACCACAGGCACAACAGAGCCAGAGATAGCCCTTTGTTAGGGGACCCACATGATGACCAAGCTGCACATCTGCTACATATGGGTATTGGGTCTAGATGTGGGCTATGCAAGCTCTGTGGTTGGTGGCTAGGTGTCTATGGGCCCCCATGGGCCCATTTTAGTTTACTGTGCAGGTCTTGTTGTGGTGTCCTTGACCCCTCTGTCTCCTTCTATCTTTCCTTCCACTCTTCCACAAAACTCCCTGAGCTCTGCCTATTGTTTGACTGTAGGTATCTCTATCTGTTTCTATCAGCTGCTGGATGAAGCCTCTTAGAAGATAGCTATGCTAGGCTCCTGTCTACAAGAATAGCAGAATATTATTAATAGTATCAGGGGTTGACTCTCTCCCATGGGATGGGTCTCAGTTTGGGCCAGTCATTGGTTTGCCATTTCCTCAATCTCTGCACCATCTTCATTCCTACAGTTCTTGTATATAGGGCAAATTTTGGGTAGAAGGTTTTATGGGTGGGTCATGCCATTCCAAAGCCAGAGAAGCTGGAAATCTATAGTACTGCGCTGCCTTAAGCTGATACAATTCAGCACTCATCAGACTTTGTTAGTACTTTCTTGATCTTTTCAGGTAATCTCAGAGCATGGACTTTTACTTTTTTGTTTTTTTTGTTTTTTTGTTTTTTTTTGGTCTTTTTGTTATTTTGTCTTTTTTTTTTTTTTTTCCAGAGCTGAGGACCGAACCCAGGGCCTCGCGCTTGCTAGTCAAGCGCTCTACCACTGAGCTAAATCCCCAACCCCGAGCATGGACTTTTGAAGCTATACAACTCATAGAATTTTAAGGTGGTTTTATCTAAATGTGACAGGGCCTATTTAAATCTGTGGAAGGACAGTGATGGTAGCTTTGAATATGTTCATTACACAAGAACATAGGTTTTCTGTTTTAACAAAACCAAATGGTTGTAGTTTGGAATTTGAAACCAATTTACTGGCAATGTTTTTGAAAGTCTTTGAAATGTGATATTTATGTGCATACAAAGATGTCCCAGTTATCTCCAAAAATAACCACAAAAAGTATATGCTGTAAATCATAGTTTGGGTATCCAAAAGACTCCTCTGTCTCTATTCATGAATCTGCTTTTCTTTGTATTACACAGAGTTTTATAGTCATCTTCTGTAATTGTCAGCCACTGTCAAACTTGCTTTGTGGCTTGAGCTACTAACTTTACTAAGCATTAGTTTCTCTAATATAATTTTGATCATACCAATCTTATATAATTTTTATGAAATCGAGTGGCAGTAGGCTTTGAGTAAACAGCATCTTGTTTAATTTTTCTTTTTGTTTCTTAAATTTCTGGATGGTAAGAGTGGGCTCTGATCCAGCAACACTGGCTTGGTGGGCTCAGGTCACAAAAAAGTAATAGGAAGAAAGTTTCTGTCAATAAACAGACAAGAGTTCCTTTTCCTCCTTCCCATACCCACCTCTGTTAAAACAGAAACAGAAGACAAAATTTTGGTTGGCTATACTCACCAAGGTTTTCTTTCATACCTAGAAGGCCTAGGATATTACAAGGTCCCTGAGTCCCTTAAGCCATCTCTGTTGCTAACACACTTTTAAATGGGGTTCATGGGTTTACTCTCTTGTGTTCTTCCTCAGACTTGGAACTTTCAAGAGCAGAGATCATGTCTTAGTTATTCTTCACTGAACTAAAACATGGCCAATATACAAGGTCTTTAACTTAGAAAGAAGCAGAGATAAAATATTCTAAACTAAAGGAAATTCATGCAAGTTGCCTCAACAGTAAGGATAGCTGTTTTAAACACATCTATAATTATATTAGCAAGAGAAAGAATGGATTTCAAAAATAAAGGGTGAAATCAACGAAACATGAAATAACAAACAGTTTGGGCTTATGTTTGAGAAAATATTTAGTATTAAATATCTTTGACAGTATTTTTAATATTTGGTATTTTTTTCTTTTTCTGTCAAAATAGATGTCATGAATAGGGATATAAGTATATCATATTTTTTATAATATTATAGGAATGTAAAGAACTAAAAGGTTAAAGATAATGCTGTAAGGTATAGTTGCTAACAGAATCTGAAAGTATAGATTGGTGTGATCTGTAAATGAGCTTTCAAGTGAATTCAGTTTTCTGAATGGCAAAACTAATTCCATTTGATTTTATAATTCATTATAAGTGGTCTTAATTCTTTCAAGTAAATTCTAGATTAAGCCTAAAAAGCTAATAATAATATTATTATTTGAGGTGTGTATTTGTTTAGATAAAAGAAGAGAATTTTTTTCACAAACACTTTGCAAGTGTGTCCACCCATCTATAAGTAATAATGATAACTAACAAAGGCATTAGTAAATCAACTGCTTGTCAGTCAGTTACATTACATACATACTCTCACTTAACCCTCTTTACTTTCTTTTTTTAAGTAATTTGTTTATTTTTATATTAATCACAGGTTATATATTTTGTATCCCAGCTGTAGCCCCCTCCCTCATTCCCTCCCACTCTCCCCATCCCTCCCTCATCTTCTCCCTGCCCCCCTCCAAGTCCACTTATAGGGGAGGACCACACCCCCTTCCATCTGATCCTAGCTTATTGTGTCTCTTCAGGGCTGGCTGCAATGTCCTCTTCTGGGATCTAGTTAGGCTGCTCCTCCCTTGGGGGGGAGGGGCAGTCCACAAGCCAGCCATTGAGTTCATGAGTGAAACAGTCCCTGTTCCCCTTACTAGGATTCCCAGTTGGGTACTGAGCTACCATGGGCCACATCCGAGCAGGGGTTATAGTTGGTATCCATACATGGCCCTTGGTTGGAGAAACAGTCTCATAGAAGACCCCTGTGCCCTGATCTATTTGGTCTTTATGGATCTCTTGTCCTCGCCAAATCTTACTCACTTTCCCTTTTTTCATATGATTCCCTGCACTCTGGCTATGGCTTGGTTGTGAGTCTTAATATGAGCTTTGATTCATTGTTAGAGTCTTTCAGAGCCCTCTGTGGTAGGCTCCTATCCTGTTGCTTATTTTCTCCTACATTCAATGTCCATCCCATTTGTCCATCTAACCAAGGATTGATCATCGCACCCTGGGTCCTCCTTCTTGCTTAACCACTCTGGAAATCAATTTGGTGCTTTCTTAGACAATTAGGAATAGTGATTCCTCAAGACCCAGCTATACCACTCTTAGGCATATATCCAAAAGATGCTCAAGTACACAACAAGGACATTTGCTCAACCATGCTTGTAGCAGCTTTATTTGTAATAGCCAGAACCTGGAAACAACCCAGATGTCCCTCAGTTGAGGAATGGATACAGAAATTGTGGTACTTTTACACAATGGAATACTACTCAGCAATTAAAAATGAAATCATGAAATTTGCAGGCAAATGGTGGGACCTGGAAACCATCATCCTGAGTGAGGTATCCCAAAAGCAGAAAGAAACACTGGGTATATACTCACTTATATAGACCTATAGGATAGGATGGACATGCTGAAAACTCTTTATTTTCTTAATGGTCACTTTCTGTATGTAAGAATTGTAATTTAAAATAATAGTTTCTTCAAGATCATGTAACTGCTAAGTGTTAGTTCCTAGGTGCCATATTTTCCTTTATAAATGTCCATAATTTTAGGATTGACAAATCTACTTGGAAGGGTGGAAGGAACATTAGAATTTACTATGGGAAATGTTTACTGTTTGGGGGAATGTCATGCACTCAGTGTGTCCTGTTTACAAGTACCTACAAATTTCTCTCAGGTACCCAAACTTTTATAGTTACTTAATTCATCTGTCTGGCTTTTCTTAAAAAAAAAACTTTTTTGTGTTATTTTTCTTTTGCTTTTAAAGTTGGAGATATCACTAGGAGAAGAGGCTATGAATATTCTGTCATATGACAGGCTTGGCTCAATAGGTCTTTTAGGTTACTGTTGTTAGTGAGATAAAAAAAAAATCTCAGGAGTCCTGTGTACACCTCATGTCTTGAAATAAGCATTTCTACACCTTTGTCACCATTTCCCCTCAGTGAACTGACATCTTCCAAACAGGAGAGAAGTTGCCTCGATTAATCTTCATGAATCTATGTATAGTTGACTAGAAGAGCTGGAGTCCTTAAAATTCCCAAATCACAGATTGAAGTAACTTTATGGGAAGGATATAGAGACAGAGTCAGGTACTAGGACTAAGCACTCACTCAGTGGGTGAATGTGGGAGGGAGGAAGAGAGAATAGGAGAGACAGAGACAGACAGAAAAGGAAACTTCCATACTGTGCAATTTTTAATTATGGATAGCTTCTGTACAAATTATAATGAGAGCAAGATTTTTGATGAATGAAAGGGTGGTGAGTGAGACGGGGATTCTCAGAATGGGTTGAGGCTTTTCAGTTGTTGGGTAACTCCTCTTTTCTGTCCTCATGTGAGGCTTTGTCCTAGGTCATGACATTGCATATGATAGAAACAGCCAGCTGGATAAGGATAATGAAACAAACATGGCATTATAATCATGCTAAGTTAATGCCATTTCAGTAGGCTATGTTGGTTTTTCTTGTTTCATAGTTTTAGAGGTCACATGATATCCCATTCTACAGGGGCTCTTTGCTTGTATCAGATCTTTGCCACTCCCATGCTTTTCTCTGATGTTGATCTAGCAAACTTGAATAATTAAATGAATTTTATCCCTGATGCAATTGATTCCTGTTTTGAAATGGAATCAAAGTTTCATATAGACAACAATAAATATTTTGTTGGAATTTCCATATCCTTTTCCCTTATATTATTTGGGTGGCACTAATAAGAGCTTATCTTATTAAGCTCGACCCTTCCCAGTCCTTCATTCTTTTTAGAATGTTAGCATTGTTTGTAAGGAGTTGTAGTAATACAATCAAGGGCTTACCCTGGGACTTGGGGGAGGCTAAACATCATCTCCTATGCCTGATAGTGGGAGAAGGTAATATTAAGGAGGAAGGAGTAATGGGTGATCCTTATTTCACTACATCAAAATGATTAAAATATATTCAGAATGCACCGATGTTTTCTAAATATCAGTGAAATAAATGCTAAAGCACTGGTTTAAACTCTCACATGTAACGGCAGCGTGCTTAGTTTATTGTGTATAGCAAAGGATAAGCATGTAACTGCTATTTGAACTGACAGCAGCTTTCAGTGATTTCTTCTCTTGATTCATCTGAACAGTTGTGACTGGAAGGTAGTAGCTCCTCCTTGTGAGGCTGCAAGAGAGAAACTGGCAAGACAAGAAAGATTAGCTTGACATGTAGGTGTTATGTTTTAGATGTTTCATTCCTACTCCCTGAAAAAATAAATGTACTTACTGGTACACCAAGTTGACGGCTGAATAAATTAGACTAAGAATTTTTTATCTTCTAGATCCACACCACTGTCGCCCAAATCCAACCTGACCCAGAGTTTCCTCATAAATTTATGCAGGCTTTTAGTAGTGTAGTTTTCTGATAGCATATATTTTAGTCAGTTTAGAGAAAGACTGAATGGTTCCTGTGATACAAAATAGGAATCAGTTGCCTTTAAGAAAAACCTTTCATAAGATTCTCTGCATTTTGCCCAAAAGTTGGCTATAAGTCTCAGCATCTGCTTTGCTAGTCTTCAGGGCAGAGCCTTTCAGAGGCCCTCTGTAGCAGGCTCCTAACTTGTTCCCTATTTTCTCTTCTTCTGATGTCCATTCTCTTTGCCTTTCTGGCTGGGGATTGAGAATTTTAGTCAGAGTCCTCCCTTTCGATTTCTTTAGGTGTACAGATTTTAGTAGGTTTATCCTATATTATATGTCTATATGAGTGAGTATATGCCATGTGTGTGTGTGTGTGTGTATGTGTGTGTGTCTTTCTGCTACTGGGATAGCTCACTCAGGATGATTCCTTCCAGTTCCCACCATTTACCTGCAAATTTCACGATTTCTTTGTTTTTCATTGCTGAGTAATATTCCATTGTGTAGATGTACCACAATTTCTGCATCCATACCTCAGTTGAGGGACATCTGGGTTGTTTTCAGCTTCTGGCTATTACAAATAAAGCTGCGACAAACATAATTGAGCAAATGTCCTTATCGTGTACTCGAGCCTCTTTTGGATATGTGCCTAGGAGTGGTGTAGCTGGATCTTGAGGAAGCGCTATTCCTAGTTGTCTGAGAAAGCACGAGATTGATTTCCACAGTGGTTATGTAAGTTTACATTCCCACCAGCAGTGGAGGAAGGTTCCCCTTTCTCCGCAACCTGCAACCTCTCCAGCATGTGTGGTCACTTGACATTTTGATCTTGGCCATTCTGAAGGCCATAAGGTGAAATCTCAGGGTTGTTTTGATTTGCATTTCCCTGATGGTTAAGGAAGTTGAACATTTCTTTAAGTGTTTCTCTGCCATTCTATATTCCTCTATCAAGAATTTGAAATTCTGTTTAGCTCTTTTCCCTGTTTTTTAAAAAATTGGATTACTTGATTTGTTGCTTTTCAACTTCTTTAGTTCTTTATATATTCTGGATATTAGCCCTCTGTCAGATAAAAGGTGGTGAAGATTAGATCTGGAGAGGACAGGAGCTCTGCAAGGAGAGTAACAGAACCAAAAAATCTGAGCACAGGGTTCTTTCCAAGACTGATACTCCAACCAAATACCATGCATGGAGATAACCTAGAACTGCTGCACAGATGTAGCCCATGGCAGTTCAGTGTCCAAGTGGGTTCCATAGTAATGGGAACAGGGACTGCCTCTGACATGAACTGATTGGTCTGTTCTTTGATCACCTCCCCCTGAGTGGGGGGAACAGCCTTTCCAGGCCACAGAGGAAGACAATACAGCTACTCTTGATGAGACCTAATAGACTAGTATCAGAAGGAAGGAAACGAAGACTCCCCCCCCATCAGTGAACTTTGGGAGGGGCATGCGTAGAGAAGGGGGAGGAAAGGATTGGGAGGGGAGGGAGGAGAGGATACAAAATGAATAAAGAGTAATTAATAAAAAATAAATATAAATAATGAAAAAAAACTAATTCAGATATTCTCCATTAAGTGATAAGTTTAAATATATAATGTATTTTGTCTAATGCCAGGAAATAAAAAAAAAAGAAAAGAAAAATCTTACAGATTTTTTTTTAGTACAGGAAGCTAAGAAACAAGTTAGCATGCATTTGATGTCAGGTAGCCATTAGCTACTTACAATACATATGGGCATATCTAGAGTAGGGAGCTGAGGAAGGAGGGATAAAGGGGGTCCCTTGTCTGGGACTCTGACCAGTGGTCTCAAAGCAGTGTGCTTGCTTGCTCCTTTTCAAACTCAAAATGTCAATATTTCCT
Organism: Pachyuromys duprasi; assembly: GCA_028658305.1. Lineage (NCBI taxonomy): Eukaryota > Metazoa > Chordata > Mammalia > Rodentia > Muridae > Pachyuromys > Pachyuromys duprasi. The sequence goes on from CM053754.1 coordinate 51,523,253, forward strand.
TACCATCTTTCTGTAAACAATTATTTCAAATTTCTAAAAGAATTCTGTTAATATTTGCTTTAGTAAAGTAGGGATTGTTGGCTTGAGAGTAAAAATCTGTTTGTTTTGTGTTTCTGTTTTATTTATTTACTTTTAGTTTGGAGCAGGGGTTCAATCTGAAGTGGCCAAGCTTCTCTAACCTGATGAGCCATCTCAAAGTATCCTGTTTTGTTTCTTGAGTCTGAGAAAAGTCTTTCCTGGATTGACTGGGGTCGCATACCAGTCAATGTGTGTGTTTGTGTGTGGGGGGGTGTGTAAGATGGTGGGTATTAAAAGTGTAATTAAGTAGGAGGATTTCTCCGTGGAGAACTGCTAAGGTAAATAAGAGTAATGGCTATTCATTACAAAGTGCATCTGAACACCAAACACAGAAGGCTAAATGTTAATTGAACCTGACAGCATTGGCTGTAGAGTCTTGATTGGGGAGGTAGCCACATTTTCTCTAAAGCGTTTGAGCTTCACAGCTCCTGAGTTTCATTTCTGGGAAGACGGGGGCAGGATTCTAATTTCTTCACAGTAGAGAGATTAGAGCTTAAAAGGCAACACGACCTTCCTTTACTGGTGTCTTTCCTTTCTCTTTAACACTGAGCTACAGATTCAGTGTTTGTGTCCTACAAACAGTATAATTTCTGATCCCCTGAGAAAAAAAAGCAGAAAGTTCCCAAGGGTCACCCTGAGGCAGTTCTCTTTAATGAATATGTCTATGGATCCAAGGATTCTTTTTCAAACCAACCATAACAAAAACATTCAGGAAGCCTTTAAAGCAGTGGTTCTCAGCCTTCATAATGCAACCCTCTAGTACAGTTCCTCATGTTGTGGTTACCTCCAACCATAAAATTTTCTGCTGTTACTTCATAACTGTAATTACATAACTGTAACCATAATGTAAAACTGTGTTTTCTGATGTCTTAGATAACCCTTGTGAAAGGGTCACTCAACCTCCAAAGCAGTTGCAACCCACAGGTTGAGGACTACTGCTTTAAAAGGTCACAGTAACTTGAAGTTACTGCCACCAGATGTTAGTGATACAGTGTGGACTAAACTAAAAATGCTTTCATGTTGAAATGAACAAAATTTAAGAGACCAATTGCCTATGAGTATATATGTAGGTAACAGAATCACTTCACTACAACACACAGGACTAATGGCTGAACTAATGTACTTTCATGTCCAATGCTTCATCACCTTTTGAGTATTTTATTAATCCTCATAATACTATGAGGAAAGCAGACTGTGTCTACCTTCACACATGAAACCATGGATTCAGTCCTGATTTAATTTCTCACAGGCACTTAACCACAGAAAGGAGACAAGAATCTCTGTGCTCTGACTCACAACTCATTGTAAATTTATATCAATGAGAAGTCTGATTGAAACAACTTTGTTTATATGCCATAGCTGAAGCTAGAGTGGGAGGCACAGTTCCAGATTAAATATATTTAACTACCTGCAAATTTCAAGGAGGCTCAGCCTTTTTGTACTAACTGCTGAATAGCAGCTGTCATGAACAACACTTTATCTGGAGCAGGTGACTAGTCAACAGTTGCTCAATGAATGAATGGGTAAGAACACCACAGCTTCTTGGATGGTTTGCTGCGCTAGCCCTAGAATACATCAGGAAGTCACTCTTTATTAAGATGATCAAAATTACTTGTGTAGATTTACAGAGTTCCTATTTATAATGTTTCCTGTTAACATGTGAACTTCTCTGCTGATTTATTTTGCTTAGACCAACAAGTATGGAGTTCTTAGGATATGCATTCTTTGAATAATGCCTTTTAGGAGGTGTTATTTTCTGCATCCTTAACACAGGGATGGCCCTTTACATATGAGTGAATTAAAGCCAAACACCAAAAACAAACAAAAAACCCTATAGAGGAGGGTGGGTTTTTGTTTGTCTGTTTGCTTGTTTGTTTACTGTGGTTTGTTGGTACAGGGTCTCATCATGTGGATCAGGCTGCCTCAGGTTGGGACTGCAATTGTGCCCTGGAATGCCCTGCAGGGAGTTTTGAAGGCTTTTGTTTCATCAGCTGCTTCCCTATTCTTTTGTTTCTCTCCCCTCCTTTTTCCTTCTTCCCCTTGGCTTTTTTCTTCTTCTCCTTCTTTTCCTCTCCCCCTCTCTTCTTTTCTTCCTCCTGTTGTTGCTATTATTTTTACTATTCAGAAAAAGGTTTTCCTGGCCATCATATGTTAACCTCGAACTTTCTGTCCTTCTGCCTCAGCCTCCCAAATGGGCCATCCCACCATTTGTGTTTCTGTGTGTTTCTCTCTCTCTTTTTATTTAAACCATTCTTTTTATTATTATTATTTATTACAATTTATTCACTTGTAACCCAGCTATCTCCCCCTCCATCATCTCCTCCCACCCTCTATCTCTCTCTCCCCTATGTCCCTCCCCATGTCCACTGATAGGGAAGGTCATCCTTCCCTACTATCTGACCCTAGCCTAGTTAGGCCATCTCGCCAAGGGGTGGTGATCAAAGAACCAGATACTGAGTCTATGTCACAGACAGGCCCTGTTCCCATTACTAGGGAACCCACTTGGAGGCTGAACTGTCATGGGCTATATCTGAGCAGAGGGTCTAGGTCATCATGCATGATCCTTGGTTGCTTCATCAGTCTCTGCAGGACCCTGTGAGCCCAGATTTTTGGCTCTGTTGGTCTTCTTGTGGAGCTCATGTCCCCTCCAGGTCTTTCCATCTCCCCCTTCTTTTATATGGTTCCCAGCACTCTGCCCAAAGTTTGGCTATGAGTCTCAGCATCTGCTTCAATACCATGGTGGCTAGAATCATTCAGAGGCCCTGTATGAAAGGCTCCTGTCCTGTTTCCTGTCTTCTCCTACTTCATATGTCCATCCTGTTTGCCCTTCTGAATGAGGATTAAGTCTTTTTCCTTAGGGTCGTCTTAGCTTCTCTGGGACTATAATTTTTATTCATAGTAGCCAGAGTCTGGAAACAACCTACATGTTCCTCAACTGAAGAATGGCTACAGAAATTGTGGTACATTTATACAATAGAATACTACTGTGCAATTAAAAACAAGGAAATCATGGAATTTTCAGGCAAATGGATGGAACTAGAAAAGATCCTGAGTGAGGTAACCAAGAAGCAGAAAGACACACATGGTATATACTCACTTATAAGTGGATATTAGCAATATAACAGCATAAACATAATAAAATCTTTGTATCTCTTAAAGAATATATGGAGCCCTGAACTTAATGATCCCAGGACTTAACTTACATCATCAAATCATTCAGTTATTTTATTTAAAGAGTTAGCATAGTAATAATTGCTTGGAAAAAAACAGAAAAGGAAAAGATTATCACATAAATACTTAAATGTTTAAAATGTTCAAATTATGATATGCTGACTAAAATATAAAAAGAGAGAGTTCAGTTCAGTAAAATATAAATGGTTTGATTTCATGTAATTCCAGCCAGAGATATTTTATATAACTGTCTTGAGAAGTTTTGAGCTCCTTTTCCAAGAAAGATTATGGTAAACTTGTCTACTGAGCAGGTGTAGACACCAAAATGAATAACTGCCCTTAGGCGTAATAAGACACATTCAGCCATCTCAAGGTATCCACAGACTAAAGAAGCTGTTGACAAACAAACACAGCAAGTTCTTTTATACAAACACAATAAGGTATACAGTTCAGCCTGTGTTTCCTGTGAGACCAGGAAGTAGAGACTACCAGTAAGGTAGCAGGTGAGAGATAGTTTGAGAGTTGCCCAGCCAGAGATGATGAGACATCTGAGAAGTTATAATCCTCTGCTATGAGTACCTATATTTATTAATTATTATTTATTCACTTTGTATCCTGGTTGTAACCCTCTCCCTCATCTTCTCCTCGTTACACCCTCCCTCCCTCTTCCTTCCCTATCCTTCTCTCCTAGTGCACTTATAGGGTAGGTCCTCCTCCCCTGCTCTCTAACTCTAGCCTATCAGGTCCCATTGGGACTGCGTGGATCCTCTTCCTTTGTGACCTGGCTAAGTTTTCCTACCAAGGAGAAGGGATGGAGGAGCAGGCAACCAAGTTCAGGTCTGAGACCTTCTCTTCCTTTTACTAGGTCACCCACATGGAGGTTGAGCTGTCTGGCTACATCTGAGCAGGGGTCTTGGTCCTCTCTATTCAAAGTCTTTGCCTGATGCATCAGTCTCTGCAGTATCCCCTGAGTCCAGCTCTTTTGCCTTTGTTGGTCTCCTTGTGGGGCTCTCCTCTGGGTCCTTCTATATCTGCCTTCTTCCATAAGACTCCCTGTGCTAAGTCCAGAGCTTGGCTGTGAGTCTCTGCATCTGCTTTGCTCCCCGGCTGGGTGGAACCCTTTAGGGTATCTATTTATATGTAAGACTGAAAGGACGTTTTCCTGCTGTGTCATGGAACACTTAGGCATTCTTTGCACATGTCAAGATGTGGCTCTTTTACCACATGTAAGACCTACATTAGCATAGAATAAACAGATAACAATTCAACAGTCAATTTATTTATTTACTTTGGGAAATTAATTGAAGGAAACAGTTCGGAATACATTCATAAAAGAGTTTTCCATGTTACTGCATATTATAGCTTTGGTGAAACTTGGGCAAAGCTCTTGCCTTAACACAGCCATGTGGAGTTTACAGCCAGCTATAGTTTGAACTTGTTTATAATATCAAATTTTGGGAGCTTTAAGTCTCTTGAATATGAACTAATACTAAGGAATACTATGTGATGGCAGTTTTCAATGTACTGCAGATGGCTTGGGATAGAGTGTTGCAGTTTATCAAACATTAGAGTAGCTTAGAGAGTACAGGGTTATGTTGTTGGGGTCATTCAAGTCCATTAACTACAACACAACAAAGTTTCTTGGCATGTAAAATATTGTGAGCGTATGCAAATTCAATGCCCTGTTTATTCAGAAGGACCCTTCAGGTACTAGGGAAGAGGTTCTGGGTTGTCAGTAGAGGCAAACAATTTTCTTTGTTTCCTGGAAAACAGATTTGATTATTTGGCATTTCTGGTTATACCAATTCTGGATAAATTAATGCTTGAGTTTCTTAGCCACAAGATTACAGCTTTTATTTTTTAGTCTACAAATATCTAGAATGTCAGTAAAATAGGGTTTTCACTGTTTTAAAGCCTTTTATTTGGGATGAAGATTTGATTTCTCCAGATTAGAAAGCCACTAATATTTACAGAGACTTTTAAAAGTTTAAATATTATGAGGGAGAAAATAGTCATATTTCATATTACTATTTCAAAGTCACATACTCTGATGTCTAATAAATATTTTGGGCTGGAGAATGCTCAGTTGAAGGAATAGGTAAATGAGGATCATTGTAATTAAATGACATTAGTTTCATATCTGAGTAGCATTTTGCGTTAAAATCAGTGTTCAAATCTTCCACTGGCTTCCTCTAGTTCCTAACAAAGAATGATTCTCACTTTTATGTATTTAGAAATCCTTTCCCAGGAGTTTGACATTCACATTCGAGTCTTATTAAAATTTACTTATACCTCAGCAAATAGGAATTACAGCAAGCTAGACATGGTGGCACTTAGCTGTCCTTGGAAGCTGAGGATTCAGAAACCTGGTCTAAATAGCCAGACCCTGTCTCAAAGAACAAACAGTTTAAGGCAGTTCATCTCTAGTTCCCCTGGTGCTCACATACTCACATGCTGTCCTGTGACTTAGGTGACTGTTTCAATTGTGGTGCCAGCGTGGGCATGGTTGACTTCACAAGCTCTGTTTGTTTCATCACAGACACTTGGCAATTAATTTATTCAGATATGCCTCTAGACTTCAAGTTACAGAGTCTTTACTCCCTTTTCAACTATATGATAAAACATGCATTGTTAACAATAGTAATAATAATAATAATAATAATAGTAACTTATTCTTTTTAAGACACGGCCTTGCTACCGATTATCCATAGCTTGTTGTGTAGACCATGCTGACCTTGAATTTATGGAGATCGTCTTGCCTCTGCTGCCTGAGCTAAGATTTTGAGAGTGAGTTATTGCACTCCTTTTTTATTTTTTTAATTTAAAAACTTGAAACTTGTTAATTTTTTTCTGTATGCTTTTTGCTTGTTTTTTATTTTGTTTTATTTGAGATAGGCCTGGAATCACAGAGATGACATGCCTCTCTCCTAAGTGCTGGGATTAAAAGTGCTTATCACCACAGCCAGCAACTGAATTCATCTCAATGTAGAGAGATTGCTTGAAGAAGTGTTGTAATTCTATTCTTTGGATGTAATTATGACATAGCTGTTCAGAGTGGAAATTGACATAGGTAGCTTGGACTCTAGGAATCAGACTGTGTAACTATTTTCTAGTCTTAAAATTGTTAAACTCTTAAAGGATCTTACAGTTTTGTTAATATGTGGGCCACATCAAAAATAGTGTTCAGATGATAGCAAACAGTAGATTGATTGGTATTTAACTTGAAATTTTCATTTAAGAGAAACCCATTGTATTGGTGGTGTTATCAAGCCATGGAGTAAATTTTCCCTCTTGATTTGTTGTGCTTTGTAGGTGGGCCATTTTATTTTGTCATTTAAAGTAAAGTAAAGTAAAGTAAAGTAGGTAATAGAGTAATCAAAATCTTTTCCCATTATGGGTTTGTCTTAAAAATAGTAATGAGATTTTAAAATGACTTCAGAAATGCTAAAATGATTCATGCTTCAGGCTAAAGGATATTAGAAAATCCAAAAAACTTACATATGTGTAGAGAAGAACAGCAACTTTGTATTAAGATTGGAGCAAAAAGAATTTGCAGTAACAAACATTGATTTGTGTCCCTTTTGTAAGTCAGTAATCAGCCACAGTTCAAAGACAGCTGTAGTTCATGTGTTTAATCATAAGTTCATGTATCTTCACCTGATCTCTAGCCATCATGTTGGTATCCTCTGATATTTATTTTATGTTTAAAAGATTTTCACTGTGTGTTTGTCTATGTGCATGCATATGTGTGTGAATGCATTCAGAGTTGAGAAGAGGGTGTTGGATCATTTGGAGGTGTAGATGTGGGTGGTTGTAAACTGCCCCAAGTGGGTGCTGAGAACTGAGCTCCAGTCTGGAGGAAGAACAGCAAGTGCCATTATGAGCTGAGCCATCTTTCCATCCTGAACATTGAGTTTTTTCTTTTCTTTTTTTCATTTGCTTTCTTATATCCCTGGAGTCAAGAGATGGATCTATAGTTTATTTTAGAGGGAAATAAAAATTTGTCCCTCAAATGTAGCTGTAAAATTATCAATTACGATAAATTCTACTAGAGAATTTCCTGTAATTATTTGAAATTCTTTCAGAGTGGTGGATACAGATAAAAGGCAATTCTCTACACAGCTTGACAAGCAGTGTAACCTAATGGGCAGCAGTATGTGAAATGGGCTTCAGTGTTTTTGAATTTCCACACTCTCTGATTCCTCAATTACATCCTCTTCCCCCATGAGCTAGACATGTTGCACCTCCATCTGCTTTGTACTGTGGACGTGTCACATTTATTTTTGTAGGGATATTTTTTTAAATGAGTTTAGGGAGCAGCTGTTTCTGTGTGCCTGCTTGCCTTCCCTTTCCTTTGCTGATGTGTGTGGGGGTGCATCCCTGCTGTCCCTGGTGTGGTTTGCATATCTCTGTTTCAAGCTGCTGCACGGTAATGCCTGATAATGGGAAAAGTGCAGTGAGCAAGCCTTTTTCTTACTTCCTTGGTGTATTTCTATCGGGAGCACAGCTGTGCTGCAGGGATCTGGGAAACCCATCAGCTTTTACTAAATCTCCCTAAGGTATTTGGGTGCAAAGCAAATCTATCCAAATCTCTCCCTCTGATACTTTCTGGTTCAAGTGCCTCCCAAAGTCTTATTTGTTAAACTTGGTCACCAGCCTGTGGAGTTCTTGTGAGGTGGTAGACCCTAGCCTGTGGGGTTCTTGGCAGGAAGTTGGGTCATCTGGGTCACGCCATTGAAGTAGGTCTTGGGACCGTGAGCATTTCCCATTTCTTTCTTTGTTTCTCTGCTCTCTGAGGTTAATTCTTTGCTATGGCACATATTCTGTTCACATCATTTGCCTCCATGATATTATCTCTGTTACAAGGCCCAAAGAAAGGAAGTCATCTAACCATGGACTAAAACTGAGACAAACTCTGCTATTCCTCCTTATTGCTGTCTATTTCTGGAATCTTGCCACAGTAGTAGAAAAGGGAACACATCCCCTTAATCTAGCCTGTGCATTCACATGCTGCGTTGACAGTTACTTGAAGAAATTGGTTTGCTATTGTCCAAAAATGGAGCATTTCAGCTTCGTGTTCCACTTAAGAAATGACTACAACAGGTAATTTCACACATTCTAGATAAATCTCACACATTTCTTGCCTCATTACCCACCCAGTCCTGATTTTTATTCTATCTCATGTCTGAGATAGGTATCAAGGAGGGAATGAAGATTTTGGAATTTACTACAGATGTTCTGTAGCCCTGAGCAGTTAAAAGCTTTTAAAATGTTACCTTTTGAAATGGCCTTTAAGCTGAACACCTGGTTCAAAAGAGCTGTTTGTGTTCTGTCGTCCACCCATTAAAGTTACCTCTCCAGGAACTGCTGAGCACCTCAGACCCTCAGGCCTCCTTCTTCATCACCTCTGAATATCATGAACGACTCCTGACCCCTCCTCTTTAAAGTTCTCAAATCCGCCCCCCCTGCACTCCACTGTTTGTCTTCCCCATAGCTGCCATTTTAATTCTCTTGTAACTGGAGTTCTCAAGGCTTCTCATTCTTTTCTTTGTAATTCATCGTGCCTATAGGTAACAGTTGCACCTAAATGCTCATGAAGCATTCCCAATCCTAAAATACATTATTAACTTTTTAGGGTCTAAAGTAGCAATGCTGACTAGATCCTTCCTAGTGATGGGGATGCTAGCACACATATCATATAGTCCAGTGAAGCAACTCCTAAACAATTCCCAACTGTGGCTCTCAAGCACTTGAAGTATGGATAGTTATGCTAAGGTTGTTTGTGTGTGTATATGTCAGCGGACAACTTTTAAGAGTCAGTTCTTTCCTTTCATCTTAGGTTGGTTTTGGGGACTGAACTCAGGTTCTTAGGCCTATACTGAAAGCATGTTTAACTTCTGAGCCAGCTTTATTTGTGATAGCCAGAACCTGGAAACAACCCAGATGTCCCTCAGTTGAGGAATGGATACAGAAATTATGGTACTTTTACACAATGGAATGCTACTCAGCAATTAAAAAACAGGAAATCATGAAATTCACAGGCAAATGGTGGGACCTGGAAACGATCATCCTGAGTGAGGTATCCCAAAAGCAGAAAGAAACATATGGTATATACTTACTTATATAGACCTATAGGCTAGGAAGGTCATGCTGAAATCTACACACCTAGGGAGGATATACAGGAAGGAGGACCCACGTTGCTATGATCAATGCTCGTTTGGATGAACAAATGGAATGGACATTGAGTGGAGGAGAAAACAAGCAACAGGACAGGAGCATGCCAAGGAGGACCTCTGGGGGGGG
>CM053754.1:51532904-51594289 GCA_028658305.1 Pachyuromys duprasi
AAGTACAAGATTCCTAAGTGTCCTGGAGGTAGTACTCTACTGGCTGAAAAAAAAACAACGTTCAATAAATAACAAATGATGACAAGCGACAGTATAGAAGGCAATAGGAAAATGAAAGACAGACTGGGCAAAAGAGGGATGGAGAGGAGATGTAGGTTGTAATGTTACAGAAGGTAGTTAGAGTAAATTTTGTCTGAAAGCAAAGTTTTGAAGCTACTACACATGGAAGGGTGATGTATTCATTCTAGACAGAGGGAGAATCCAGACCAAAAACCAAAGGCCAGAAATGTACCTGGGTGGGAAATGTGGCTGGAAGTGGAGTGAAGGCATGCAGAGAGGGCAGCACAGATGGAAAGAGAAGTTAAGAGAGGAGGTAGACTTTCAAGAAGAAGTTTTAAAAGTTTTATTTTGAATAAAGAGAATCAGAAAGAATTAAAGTAGAATGGTGTTGTGAGCTGCCGAAGTTTGTAAAGCAATCACAGGCAACGTGATGATATTGGTAAAGGGTAAAGAGAGACAAAGTGAATTCAGGGTCTGTATTGGGAAGCTGTTTGCTGCACAGGTGCTTGATGATCTTGTCTACACTAGCATGGTAGCCGCTAAAACAGTGCTTGAACTTGTGATGCTTGAGGGCTCAGCTGTTTCTAGTGGGGGTGGTCCAGAAAGGCTGGTCTCAGCCTCATCTTTCATAGCCCTCTCTTCCCCAGAAGAGAGAAGTAACCATTGTTCTTATGTCTGTAGTTATTTCATACTCATTTTCTTCATAATTTTGTCATCTGTAGATGAATCCCCAGACATTTTCTTATTCTTCTTTATAACATAGAATAAAATTGTATGCATTCTTTTCATGGGACTTTGGCACAATCCCATTTTTGTAAGGTCTGCTGATGTTTTTACATTTGTACACAATTTCTTGATACTCTTGGGTGTACAGTGTTCATTTGTGTAAGTATCCCACACTTTTATCTGTTGAACTATTGTCCAGTTTTTGTCATTATGAATAGTTCCACTCTGAGCACTGTATATGTCTTTTGTTGTACATGGACATTTGTCTCTTACTCACTGACAATGAAATTACTTATCCTCCCCTGTCTTTATTGAGCACTATGTCTTCTCTCTTGGGAAGTGCCTGTTTTTGTCTTTTGTATATTTTTCTACTTGATTGCTACCATTTTTTGTTGTTAATTTATAAGACTTATTTATATTTTGTTGGTATCTTCTTTTGCCAGTTGAGTGTACTCTAGATGTTCTGATGTATGTAGCTTTTTTTCTCTTCTTTGGTTAAATAATATTTAGTTTCCCCCCTGCACAGATGTAGCCCATGGCAGCTCAGTCTCCAAGTGGGTTTCTTTAGTTAGAGGAACAGGGACTGTCTCTGACATGAACTGATTGGCCTGCTCTTTGATCACCTCCCCCTGAGGGAGGAGCTGCCTTACCAGGCCACAGAGGAAGACCTGATAGGCTAGGATCTAGATAGAAAGGGAGGAGTACCTCCCCTATCAGTGGACTTTGGGAGAGGCATGGAAGAAGATGAGGGAGGGAGGGCAGGATTGGGAGGGAATGAGGGAGAGGTTACAGCTGGGATGCAAAGTGAATAAATTGAAATAAATAAAAAAATTCAAAAAAGAAAGAAAAATTAATTTGAATGCATTCGTTAGCATTTTCATTATATTAATTCTTTTCCTCTATTGTTTAAGAAATCCTTTTCTGTTTTTCAACAGAAATATACATATTATAAAAATCATATAGTGTGAATATTTACATTTAATTGTTATTCTACTTGGAATTACTCATTACCTCATGGTTTGAGGTAGGGTATTATCACTACTCTAGAGGCTTCAGGTCCTGGGAATATAAAGCCAATAAATGAAGCTAACTAAAGTCTCATGCAATAGCCAGCTTTATCAGAGCATCAGACATTATTTTAATTTTTATTTTATTCTTATCAATTACAGCTTATTTACTTTGTATCCCAGCTGTAGAACTCTCCCCCATCCCCTCCTAATGCAACTCTCCCTCCCTCTTCTTCTCCTATGTCCCTCCCCCAGTCCAGTGATAGGGGAGGTCCTCCTCCCCTTCAATCTAACCTTACTCTGTCAGGTCTCATTAGGACTGACTGCATTGCTTTCCTCTGTGGCCTGGTAAGGCTGCTCTCCCCTCAGGTGGAGGTGATCAAAGAGCCAGCCCATGAGTTCATGTCAAAGATGGTCCCTGATCCTATTATTGGGGAACCCTCTTTGACATTGAGCTGCCATCAGCTACATCTGTGCAGGGTTCTAGGTTATCACCATGCATGGTCCTTGTTTGGAGCATCAGTCTCAGAAAAGACCCCTGTGCCCACATTCTTTGGTTCTGCTGCTCTCTTATGGAGCTCCGGTCCCCTCCAGGTCTTTTTATCTCCCCTTCTTTCATAAGATTCCCTGCAATCTGCCCAAAGTTTGGCTATGAGTCTCAGCCTATGTTTTGATACCCTGCTAGGTAGAGTCTTTCAGAGGTCCTCCGTGTTAGACTCTTGTCCTGTTTCCTGTTCCCTATTTTCTCCCTCTTCTGATATTTGCTTTTCTGAATGAAGATTGAGCATCTTACCCAGGGTCCTCCTTCTTGATTAGTTTCCTTAGGTGTAAAGATTTTAGTGTGATTATCCTGTATTATATGTCTAATAGCCACTTATAAGTGAGTACATACCCTGTGTATCTTTCTGCTTCTGGGATACCTCACTTAGGATGATCTTTTCCAGTCCCCACCACTTACCTGCAAATTTCATGATTTCCTTTCTTTTAGTTGTTGAGTAGTATTCCATTCTGTAAATGTACCACAATTTCTGTATCCTTTCCTCAACTGAGGGACATCTGGGTTGTTTCCAGCTTCTGGCTATTACAAATAAAGCTGTTACAAACATGGTTGAGCAAATGTCCTTGTTGATCATCTTTTGGATATAGGCCTAAGAGTGGTATAGCTGGATCTTGAGTAACACTATTCCTAATTGTTTGAGAATGCACCAGATTGATTTTTAAAGTGTTTGTACAAGTTTACATTCCCACCAGCAGTGGAGGAGGGTTCCCCTTTCTCCAATCCTCTACAGCATGCTTTGTCACTTGAGTTTAAATCTTAGCCATTCTGATGGGTGTAGGGTGAAATCTCAGGGTTGTTTTGATTTGTTTGTTTTAAATTTCTAGGAAGCACTCAGAATTCTCACACAACTTTGTTCTTGGACCTTGTTCTAAGAGAGTATACCTTTCTTACCTTTCCTCCTATTTTAGAATGTTAAATCTATTTTTTATAATTATTTACAAATAATTCTTGTTGTAACCCAGTTAATAATAATGATAAGAATAATTACTGTTTTTGAGACAGGGTCTCACTGTACTTGGCCTACAAATTCACTATGTAGACCAGGCTGGCCTCAAACTCACTGAGCTCTATCTGCCCTTGTGCTGGGATTAAAGACATGTGGCATGACCCAGACCTACTGCATAGATTTTTTCTTATTACTACTACTAATCTACTTGAAGCTTGAAACAATTTCTTTGTATTGCTAAACCACATCACAAATACTTAGAGATATTACTTGCAAGTGATGGTCTCTGAAGCTCAGCCAAGTAAAAAGAAACAATGATGATAGAAACTTCATATATAGCTCACAGAATTGTGAGGTGGGGGGGGGGTGGAGTTTGAAGATTAGATTGGAATCCTAGTACCATCTGGGAACTGATGTGTGTGTTTCTCATGCAAGTTAGTTCCAGTTAAGGTTACTCAAAGCTCCTGACATCATGTGCCATATTTCTGCTGCTGGGAGGCTATGCCCATTTATGTTTCAAGTTTTTATTGACTTGTTTATCTGCAGGTCTTTTTGTTTGTTTGTTTGTTTTTCTTTATGAAGCTCAGGATGGTCTTGAATTTGTTTTGTTGCCAAAGCATGAAGAAATACCGTTTCCTCTGTGTGTGCCCCATATTGCCTCAAAGTTTCCATTTGAAATGTGTGTATCTTCCCAGATCACAGCTGATCAAGATTACTCCCCTGCATGGGAGGACTGAGAGGAGAGAGGGAGGGGGCACCCTTGGGATATAAAGAAGGCAAACTGAAATTAAAAAAAAAGAAACATAAAAAAAGATTACACCCCTGTCTAAACTGGCAGATTTGGTAAAGGATTTCCTAGTCATCATTCTGGCAAATGCCATTCTCAATATCAATATTTTCTGTTTGTGGTTTCCTGAACCTTGATTTGCCTAGTGTGAAACTCTGCTTCACAGCACTTGAAGGACTATGCACAATGTAGCCGCCCCTGCCCCACACCCCTTTGTAGCCTCCATGTGTAGCTTGATTTTTTTTTCCATGCCCTTTATGCACTTGGCTAATTGACAGCGATCCTGTGGCATGGCTTTGACCAGGAGAGCTGTTGTTGGGAGCCAAAGCCCTCTGCAATCTGGAAGCAGAGGAATTGGCAGGAAGCAATAGGAAGGCAATTCTTACTGCAACCTTTTACTGAAAGTGTGAGTACACACTATAGGTCATCCAAAGGGTATTCATGTTCGGACAGAACCACGGCTAAGGGAATTTACCGAAAGACTCTTGTCTTCAGAAAGCCTAGTCAGATTTAAACTCATCTTTATTTTCTTTCACAGGAATGAAAGTTATGATCCGGTCAGCCACGAGGCTTCTGTCTGTGCTAGCTTGCCAGATGGGACTGTAATAGGGTTTCCTTGGTAGATTAGCACCTTCTTCCGTTAGTCACTGCCGTTTCTTGGTTCCAGTCTCTTTTAAATACATGTTCCCTCTTCTCAGACTTCTTTTTTTGTGCCTTTGTGCCTACCCAGCCATGAGTTTGGTGGGTGGCCTCCTCATTTCTATCGAACAGCTTCATAAGGAGCCCAGCTGTTCTCCGTCAAGGGTTTTTCTCTTTTATTAGTCTCAGAAGGCAGCACTGGCAGGGTGCAGCATGTTGGTACAAGATCCCAGCTGTTGTAATTGAGCCTTTGGACTCCCTGATCATTTGGAACTTGAAGAAAAATTTGACCCCATCATAACATTTGTTTCTGTTTCTTCATTTGTTTGGTTTTGCATATCTTATAGTACAGTGATCACTCTAAAACATAAAAACAGTATGGAGAAAAATTGAATTTGGATTTGCGTTTCAGTTTTTGTTTTGTTTTGTTTGGAGTGGGGAGTTTAAGAACTGGGTAAAATGTTAGTTAGTGGGGATTCAGATAAGTCTGTCTGGAGATTCCTTTATTTGGTAAACAGCCTAAGCAACCTTACCAAAATGTATTCACAATTTTAAAAATAGTTTGTTAAGCAAGCTCTTTCTAGAGGCACTTGGAAAAGTGGTGCAGAGTTGAAAGGATTTGGTGCTGCTTAATTAAAAGGAAACATACAGCCAAACAGAGATTCTGTTTAAAAAGGACTTTGCACTTTTATGTATTTATCTTTTTCCCTAGTTTTTGGGGTGACTCTGTAGGACAGGAACTCAAGATTGATGCTCTGATAAGCTGACCAGCTATTGAATAATTGGATCAAACACCACGTTAAGCAATGAAAATATCCATTTTCACTTCATTGTAGAAGATTGACAGACAAGAACATGCATAATAACATACATTTATATTTAAGAAATGTAACTTATTTAAAACAGGGAACCTTGAGGGAAATGCTTGGTTGGGACTGAGTCATTACCCAGTTAAAAATAACCTTTCCAGGTCATGGCGTTTTGTTTGCCGCAGTGAAATAAGTTTATTTCAGCAGAATGAAGCCATTATTAGCTTGGCAGAGTCCACTTGTCAGAATTTTATGGAGCAGAACACCGTTTGGCTGGGAAATTCAATAAATACTGTAATGTGAGAGGAGTTAAACTCCAAGGGCTGAAGGGGCAAAGAGTGGGGGATTTGTTGCTAATTCATAGTTTTACAGCTCCGGTATAGCATTAGGATAGATGATGAGTTATCATTAGAGGTCAGGTGCACAAACGTTTTGTGAATTGCTGAGGAACCAGCATGTGTGAGTAAAATAAAAACTTTAAGGTGTATTGAGGAGGGATAGTGCTAATTGAGTGACATAAATATGAAGTGTCCTCATACTCAAGTTTTTTTATTATTTTTCTTTTTAGAAGTTAATATCTTCTTTACCTGCTGTCCTGTCGTACTTAGGGTTTCTAGAGCATTCAAATACAGCTGAAAATCTTAGGACAATCTCATTCAGTCATCAGAGTAATACTGACATATTAAAATGGAGCCGAACCATTTGTCATCCTCACAGTGTAGAACCCCAAACCATTGGCCACTCTCAAGTGAGGATCTGCTGGCTTCACCTTGAGCAAATGTGTTAGCATGACAGAGGACTTAATTCCTATCTCTTTTACAGTATCACCCTAGGCAAGTTCTGTAACTTCAGCTAGCCTTGGTTTCCTTATCTGCAAAATGGTGCTAGTAATAGTATTTACCCTATGGAGTTACTTGAAGGTAGAAATGGAATCATGCATATAGATTTAGCTATCTATCTAACAAATTAAGCATAACGGATTGATATTTCTCAGTTGAAAGCACCAGTCGCTCTCAGATTCTTAGGGACTTACTAAGGCAAAAAGTCTCTAACTTACTGGAGATAAACTCAACAAAAAAATGTGTCTGATGCCATTTCCTGGCTGTATGCCATTATCCACTCACTTCTGAATGTCAATGCACAAATATAGTTTGTATTTTACATAATTAACAATCATTAAACAATAGATCACTTTGTGGGTATTTACATTCATTTTTACGATTTGTAAATCTCTTTATTAGTTATTTACTATTTTGATTGTGTTGATATTCCATAATTTGCTTGATCTTGTTGTGGGCTGCTGAGCTTGCTTCTGCAGTGGAATCTTCACGGATGGTTAGAGAAAGTTTATTTGGATAGAAATATCCAAGGCATGGAGAAGAAAGCTATTTTGAAGTAAAATGATAATGCATACCTGTTTAAGATTATTTTCTTACTACTTAAGTTGTTGAATTTAATATGAAGAGAAAGAAAGTATTATTATGTGAGTTTTCGTGGACCTATTTCTGTACTGAGATTGGTTGGAGAGCCTTTTCATATGTATTGTAAAGGATGGGTTGGGTGTATTAAGGCCAGGTTTTGAAGAAATTGAGGTTACAGAATCCAGTTTAAGCAGGTGAGAAAGTTCAGGATTCTGTTATACAGCATGGTGAAAGTAGTTAATAACAGTGCATTCTATACTTGAGAATTGCTTAGAGTAGATTTTTAAATGCTGTTACTACAAAACACTGACAAGGATGAGAAGCAATATATATGCTAAGTATTTGTTTTTTCCCTTCCACAGTATGTACATATGTAAAAGTGTGTTGCACATCATTATTATACAAATATTAGTTATACTCATTGTTATGAAAGAAAATTAAGAACATTTGCTAACAATACCCTACTTTTAACATGCCTAACCAGAAACTTTTATGGGCACTTTGTTGGATGAATCCACCTGCTGAACTGTGTAAGGAGGTACAATGAAGCCTTTCACTTTGTCAGAATTATTAGAACTTTAAAGATAGGGTACTGTGTCCCTGCAGAAAGGGTGTTCAGTGGAGGGTATGAACTCAACAGTGTGACCTCCTCACATACTCTACCAGTATGATTAAGAGCTTTTGGATTCATTTAATTATAAAACCTCCCTGGAGTGCACTATTGTAGAATATGAACACAGTGCATGTAACTTTAACAGTTTAGGAAACAAGAGGAAAATGCAGTTTGGCTATTTTGTACTTTGGGCAGTGCTTTGCTAACAGGCGTTTTCCCATTTTCTTTCATTAATTGCTGCCATCTCACTTTAATAACCTTTCCATTTGTCATAAATATTTTGATAAATCTTTTCCCTAGAGAGGGTGCAGGTCTTCTGACCTTGTCTCTTCTTTTGCTTAATACCTTTATGTCCTAAGGGTACTTTATTTGCGACTAATATAGATTAAGAGACTTCTTTACCTCAGGCTGCAGCCTCTAAGCCTTATAGAGAAATCACCAAAGTCAATTAAAGAGCAGTCCCTGGGCTCCCAAGATGCTTCAGATAAACAATGCACCTCTTGACAGCTGATTGCCAGCTGTCGACAATAAATTGTATTTCTTGTGCCATTCCTTCAGTCTGAAGGTGCACCAAGGCAAAACATATTTTGAGTCATAAATCGTAGAGACTCACTCTCAGGGACATCAAAGAATGACTGGGAAGAACACAGCTACTCTCTCCCCCACATTGTCCAGTGAAATCCTGCTTGTAATTATAGCAAAACATATGAGAGGATTTCTTCCCAGAGTAATGGTTCCCATGGGCATTTTTCACTGGAGCATGTTAATTTATACTTACAATATCTGCCCACGCTGATCAATAACAAGTCTGAGATGTGCAGAGCCAAGCTCTAGAGAGACTCTGATTACATTTATCTCAATAACTGACATGAGTCTAACCATTGCCCAGCTCATCTTGACGTGATCTTCCTTAGCTGGGCATGTATAAAGTGAATTACAATTTTTCCTGTTTCTCTGATCTCAGTTTTTTGAGGGACACAATATCCCTTGCCTTGTAGATCACACGTGTTAATTAATATTCATTTAAGAGTTATCATTCAGGCTTTTTCAATATATCAGTGATTCACTCCAGGAGTCTTCCCAGCTGAGAACCTGTGGTGAGCATGTGACTCAGAAGTAGTGTTAAAACTAGAGTACTTTACCTTGGCAGAAACTGCTCTGGACACTTTCTTTGGTTTCCCCCAGATATGTTCAAGTGAAAATGTTAATCCTTTGGCTGTTTGAAAACAAGCTGCTCATCAGCCTTCTCTTTTTCTTAGATGTTATATACAGTCTAATTCCCTTCGGGAGATTGTGACCAGATTATGAACCAGTATATAACAACAGTGTTTGAATCTTTGCAAGTCTTTCTATTGTGCCCAGGACATAATGTGTGAGCAAATATGTCTCCTTGGCCTGCTGACTACAGCATTCACAAAACCCCAGGATTTGGCTGAGTTTGTGGAATGCCAGCCTGAGGCATAGAAGCTTGTTTACTGTGCTGATTAAAAGGCAAGCTTGAAATGACTGAAGAGATAGTGGTATTTCTGGCTGTATGTGTGTGAAGAGATGGTCCGTGGTGATGTGGTGTGTGCCCTCTCACTCACTCTTTCTCTCTCATGTGTTTGTGTGTGTGTAGAAGATGGTCCTTGGTGATATATGTAATAGAATATTTTGCATTCATTGGAAGTGGATACAGGCTTTAAATTTTCCATCTCATCCAGAAGGAAATTTTAGGAACACATTTTAGGAACATACATTCCCTTTGGCAGCTCCTCTCCGCAACCCTTTGTGGCAATGCTAATCTGTCCTGAAGATCTGCGAGACAGGCAAGGCTAAGGGATAACTGAGAGGGTATATGACGTGCTGAGGGAAGCCCATAGTTACTGGGTTAATGTCAGAAGTTCCAAAATGAAAGGGAACATATATATATATACATATATATACATATATATATGAGAATGGATTGGAATTGCACTATTAACAACTCCGTGTTTGTTAATTCATAACCTTGTTTCATATTATACCTTGCTCTCAATATTTATGATGCCATGTCTCAATACTTTGTGGTATGCAGCTGTGTTGCCTCCTCATATGGGCATAAAGGAGCATGTTCTCTTACCTAGTTTGTGACGCTTTATATATCTTAAGATTTACTGTGTTTCCCAGGCTTAAAGACAGAAGGGCATGGTGGGAGCATTAGGCAGTAGTCACATTGCTTTTTTTATTCTCAGGAAGAAAAAGAGAAGGCTGATACGCAGCTTATTTTCTCCTATTTTCCTGTTTTGTTTTTCTTTTATTCTATTAGGCCAGAACTTCAACCTTTGTGATGAGTCTTCCCTTCTCCGATAAACATTCTTGAATACCCAGAGGTGTATCTCCGAATTGACTTTACATCATGTCATTTGGATTAAAAGCATGAGCATTGTACACTCTACATGAAATTTACCGATTAAAAACTAGATTCATAGAAACACATCTTTGGCAAAAGAGACATGAAGCTAGAAAAATTAGGAAGTGAAATGAATAAGGAGTTCAATAAAATTAAACACTTGGGCTAGTTAGATGGCTCAGTAGGTAAGGGTACCTACCACCAAGCTAGATAGCCTGAGTTCAGTCGGCTGGAATAAGAGGAGAACCAACTCCCACACGTTGTCTCATCTCTGAGCACACACACAGAGTAAATAAATGAAAGAAACTAAAATTCCATACCATCACCTTTATAATCACTGTTTTCATATTGCTCATGTTTATAAGCAACACATAAGATAGCAACGTTATAGAATTTAAAATTAAAGTATGCCTTGCTCAAACAGGATTCTCAGGATAGTTTTAGGACTGTCAACAAAAGCATTGCTTTTCAAATCTTTCCCAAATTATAAAGTATATTTTGATCCAAACAAAGTTGTTTTTCTTTGCACATCTGGGAAGGGAAGCATATCAATAATTTGTAAGGTTATATAAAAATATCCTGCTGTTAATTATTACCAGTCTGCCCTGAAGTCGTTTTTCCGTTAATGCATGCCTATTCCCAAAGGAAATATAGCAGAGTGAATGTGTTATTACCCAGTTGGGCAATGCCTTGTTTAAATTTTATTTTAGGCATACTCACTTAACAGGAAAGCTTTAATAGTAACTTAAGGGTAGGAGTTATGTCTGATGAATGAAAGCCTCAACTAACCACTTAGCCTTGTTTCTTCCTAAGGGCTTTCCCCCTCCCCCTCTGGTTTGTGGTATTCATAAAGCTGTTACAGTAACCTTGTAGCATCTTTGGCCATTACCATCACAGTGTCTGTTGCTGTTTTTCTGGAGTGTTTCCTTTAACATGGGCAGCATCCAATTTTCTCCATCGCAAAAGAGGTTTTTGTTGCTCTTCCAAAGTCCGTTCTCACCATTTAGCTGACCTCAAGTCAACCTTCTTTTCTTCTGTCTTTTGTGCTGGATCATAGAAATTCTATGATGGTTTATGCAGACATGTATTTTTCTTTACTCTTAAAAATTACACAATAGAAAATAAAAGCATCATGAAAACAAATCTTCATTTCTCTTTAACTCATAGTTTTCAGTCCAGTGAGTATTTTCTAATTCAGTCTCCATGAACTCTCCCTGTTGCCAGGGCTTGAGAGTTACGCAATATAAAGTAAACACCATGCTACTTGTGAAAATAGTAGTTTAAATTACTAAAATGATTATTCATTGTTGCATATTATTTGGTCTTAGAAATTTGTCGTTTATAATTGATGTAATAGAAACAGCATGTAGTGGAGGCTTTCCAGTTTCTCCTCTAAGTCCAAGCACTCAAATCCTCCACACTGATTTACTGTGATGTCTTACCTAATTGGCCTTTGCAGGGACATAGACTGTTTTAAGAGTTCAAAGTTATCTATCCCCTTTCTCCAAGGAGAAGACTATCTCAGCATCCCCAGTCCTGCCTCAGGAAGCAAGAAAGCTCCTGGAGCATCTTAATTAAATGTTGCCCAGGGCCTTTCTTCTTGCTGGGAAAGTAAACAAAGCTTAACCAGATTCCAATCCAGGAAAAAATAAAAAATAAAAAAAAGACTTTTTCCTCAAATGTCTTAAAAATTATGTTTTACTCTCCGCTGTTTGTTCTGCAGTATTACAGATTGTGTGTTTTAAATACAAATACTCAAAACATATTCGTAATTCCTTCCAAAGGATTTTACAGTCTTTTCTTTAAAGCATCCATAAACATAGCCACCAGTAAAGAACTGTCCATTTGTTTCTTTGTGGGTCATTATGAAAGACTGTTCTCCACTTTCCCAATTTCCAATGCTGGTGAGCAGGGCACTTTTTCATAGTGCCTTTAGATCCATTTTATTTCCAGTGGAATAATCAAATAGTTTCGTAATCAACAACTGACTTGTTATTCACCACTAATGCATTTTCTCTATTTTTACATGCATTTTGATTGTTATCTTACTTCATATATGCTAGAGTATAAAGACCTTTAGGTAGATCCTGGGGCTCTCTGATACTTCTAAAACCTTATTCAGTTATCTTCCCACTATGGTTCTCTCTTATCTGCCATTCTGGAGCCTCTGAGGTCATTCCTGTTTTAAGATTATTTATATAGTATTTGTATCAGATTAGTGAATGGACGCAAATGCTTTTAAGGTATATGATATTGAAAAGATATTCTGAAATGGAAGAGAACAAATGGACTATGTTAATGGAAAATAAAGTTAATTTACCAGTTTAGATAGATTTCCAGCATATGCCCCAACTTTTGAGCACCCTTCCTTTTCTCCATTTCACATGAGAGAATTGAGTCTGAGAGGCTTCCCCAAGGTGAGGAAAAAGTTCAAATGAACAGCTATGACACAAAATAGTACACACCCTAGTAGAAGTCGAGAGGACAGGACCACTGAGTAGGAGGGAGGGTGGCAGTTTGAAGGTCAGTGCCACAGAGATATTACATTTGTGTTGCTAATCCATAGATAAATACAAAATTCATAGCATTCAACCAACTGATGATCTTTCCAAATAGAAAGAACATCTGCACATGGAATGAGAACTATTTTGTGTATTTGAAACTGTAATTATTTTATTCTGAAGAATTGTGAAAAAGATTAGGAAAACAGACATGCTTTATATTAGAAAATCAATTTCTAAATCAATAAAAACCTTGGAGTATATTTTAACAATAAAAATTCAATTGTACATTTTAAACAGAAGATCTGTGATCAAAACTGAATTGTTCAAAGGTAATTTTGACTTTGGTTTGGGGCATATAAATAGTGGACGCACTGGCTAGTTTGTTCTACAGCCTGAAACAACATGAAGCAGGTAAACTGCAATAGCCAGCGGTGCGTTATATAGCTGATATAAATTTACCCGGGCCAATGGGCAGGACCAGTCAGTGGGTCACGGAGAGATGAGCTGTGCTCCTAAAGAGGACTGTTATATCTCGCAGGACACAGTGTTAGAGATGAGACGGCTGAGAAAATTATGGAAATCTGCAGTGCTGCCACAGAGTGCTTCTAAGAACTATGGGAGTGATCTGTATTTTTCAAAGGGGGCTGGGAATGGAGTCTGGCCCTGCCCATCAAAGAAGTGAACTCCAAAGTTCTCGGAGCATCTGATACAAAACTAAAAAAAGTGTCTACTGCAGAAAAATTAACTTGAGGCTTACTCTTGAGACCTCACATTGTTCTTAAAAGAAAGATCTGAAGAAGTCAAAATGTTTTCAAGAATTTCTGTCGCTTTACCAGGACAGAAAGCAAGAATACTTAAAGGATCATGAAACTACCCAGAAACCATAAAATGAAATCGTGTCTAATATCTCATAAAGAAATGATAGGAAAATTGTAGCATTGAATTGTTTCTTCTTTTAACCCATGGAAGAATAAATCTTAGGATTTTTAGTGCTAATTCTTGTAGTTGGATGTTTCCTGACTCATGGGCCACTTTGTATAATGGCCTATTTATTTGGTTTATGATTTAACTTTGCTTAAACACTGAGAAGCTGAGTTTCAAATGAAGGACACTGGCAGATGCTGATATTAGGAACTAATAGCTGAATGAGCATGTTTTTAGCCCATGAACATACATTTATGTGTTTGCCATTTGAAGGTAATGCTCTCATTATTTTTTTAAATATTACTTTTGTCCCTTTGGAATTTGGGATTTTTGAGTACGACTCTTTTATGTATAACAGAAATATGCAAGGGCTCATTCATAACATGTTTCACTGCATGGGCCAGGCCCCAAGTTATATCCATAGCCCAGTGAAACAAAACATAAAAATCAAAATCAATATAAAACAAAGACCCTCTTCCAAACCTAGTGAGTGTCCTTAGAGATCTCTTAAAGGGTAAATCAGGAGCAGAATACAAGTGAGCACTGCTTGTAGTACTAGACACTCACCAAAACCTGTGGTATTTCATCACCATTCTAACTTACTTATATATGTCGCCTGTCACTGGGCACAGACCGATGTTTTTGGTTTCATCATGATAGTTTAGATGCTGCTGCTCAATGATGTGATAGTATACATAAGTGACCCCAAAAATTCAACCAATTCTTTAGCTGATAAACATTTTAAGCAAAGTGGCTGGATACAAAATTAACTCAAAAGCTCAGGGAAACAACACCCTTCACAATAGGTACAAATGACATAAAGTACCTTGGTGTAACTCTAACCAAGCAAGTGAAAGACCTGTATGAAAAAACTTCAAGTCTCTGAAGAAAGAAATTGAAGAACAAATCAGAAGATGGAAAGATTTCCCATGCTCAGGATCGGTAGGATTAACATAGTGAAAATGACCATCCTGCCAAAAGCAATCTACAGATTCAATGCAATTCCCATCAAAATTCCAACACAATTCTTTACAGACATTGAAAAAAATGATTATCAATATCATATGGAAAAACAAAAAAATAACCTGAATAGCTAAAACAACCCTGTATAATAAAAGATCTTCTGGAGGTATCTCCATCCCTGATCTCAAGCTGTAATATAAAGCAACAGAAATAAAAACAGCATGGTACTGGCATAGAAACAGAATGGTGGATCAATGGACTCTAATCCAAGACCCCAAAATAAACCCATATACTTATGGACATTTAACTTTTGATAAAGAAGCCAAAACCGTATAATGGAAAAATGATAATGTCTTCAAGAAATGGTGCTCCTCTGACTGGATGTCTACATATAGAAAAATGCAAATATATTCATATATGTCACCCTGCAAAATTTTAAAGCCCAAGTGGATCAAAGATATCAACATAAAACCAGACACAATAAACCTGTTAGAAGAATAAACCTATGGAGAAGAGCCTTGAACTCATTGGCACAGGAGACAACTTCCTGAACAGAACATCAACAGCACAGGCTCTAAATAAATGGGACCTCATGAAACTGAAAAGCTTCTGTAAAGCAAAGGACACTGTCATCAGAACAAAACTACACCTACAGACTGGGAAAGGATCTTTATCAACCCTATATCTGAAAGAGGGCTGATATCCAGAATTTATAAAGAACTCAAGAAGTTAAACACCAAACCAAGTAATCCAATTTAAAAATGGGGTACAGAGCTAAACAGAGAATTCTCTGTAGAGGAATATCAAATGGCAGAGAAACAATTTGAGAAATGTTCAACAACCTTAGTCATCAGGGAAATGCAAATGAAAACAACCCTGAGATTTCACCTTATGCCCAAAATGGCTAAGATCAAAAACTCAAGTGTCAACACATGCTGGAGAGGATGTGGACAAATGGCTCCATTGCTGGTTGGAATGTAAACTTGTGCAACCACTTTGGAAATCAATCTGGCTCTTTCTCAGGAAATTAGGCATAGTGCTACCTCAAGATCCAGCTATAGGCATATATCCAAAATATGTTCAACCATACAACAAGGACATTTGCTCAACCATGTTTGTAGCAGCTTTATTTGTAATAGCCAGAATCTGGAATCAACCTAGATGTCCCTCAGTTGAAAAATGGATACAGAAAGCATTGTACCTTTACACAATAGAATACTATTCAGCAATGAAAAACAAGGAAATCATGAAATTTGTAGGCAAACTAGAAAAGATCATTCTTTGTGAGGTAACCCAGAAGTAGAAAGACACACATGCTATATACTTACTTATTGGTGGATATAAGCCATGTACTATAGGAAAAACATACTAAGATCTTCGTCCTCGAGAAGCTAAACAACAGGGAAGACCCTTGGGAAGATGCTTAATCCTTATTCAGAGGGGCAAATGGGATGGACATGGGAAATAGGAAAAGACAGGGAACAAGACAGGAGCTTTTCAATGGGGGCCTCTTAAAGACTGTACCCGGCAGGGTATCAAAGCAGACGTGGAGACTCATAGCCAATATTTGAGTAGAGTGCAGGGAATCTTATGAAAGAAGCTGGAGATAGAAAGTCCTGGAGGGAACAGGAGCTCCTCAAGGAGACCAACTGAGCACAAGAAAATCTGGGCTCCGGGGGTCCTGCAGAGACTGATGAAGACCAAGGACCATGCATGGAGAGGATCTAGACCACCTGCTCAAATGTGGCCCATGGGCAGCTCAGTCTCCATGGTGGTCCTCTAGAAGGGGAACAGGGGCAGTCAAAGGTATGAACTTGGTTGGCTGCTCTTTGATCACCTCCCCCTGATGGTTTGGCCTCACTAAGCCACACACAGAGAGAGGGTATCCAGACAGTCTGATGAGACCTGATAGGGTAGGGTCAGATAGTAGGGGAGGAGGACCTCCACTATCAGTGGACTGGGGGTGGATATAATAGGGGAAGAGGATGGGAGAGTGGGACCAGAAGGAGAAGGTGGGGGCTACAGCCAGGATACAAAGTGAATAAATTGTAAATAAAAATAATGATGATGATAATAAAAAATAATAAAAATTGAAAAGATGCTGCTGTTTATGTAGTAAAGGATGAAATGATAGTGCTGAGTATTATTTGTACATTCTCTGCAGTAGGGAAAATACTGTAAATAGCTAAGAAAATATATTATTGGATGTAATAAATTGGAATGGAAAAGGGCTTAAAGTTTGTGTGTGTGTGTGTGCTCCTGTATGTCTTTGTGTATATATGTAGCATGGTGTGTATGTGTATATTAGAGGACAAGTTGTCGGAGTTGGTTTTCTCTTTTTACCATCTGAGTGTTAGGGAGTGCACCTAGCTCAGCAGGTTTTGAAGCAATTTAGTACTTTATATACATATTTATATATCTCCTAAAGTTTTTCTATAATGGTAAAAGTACAGTAAACAACTAAGAAAAGTTTGTTGAGCATATTTAGTTGAAAGGACACAAGGCTTATTTATTCATGTATTTATTTAATTATGAGATTAGTTGTGGTTAAACCCAGGTTTTTCTTTTGATAGCCAAGAACTATACCATTAAGCAACACTTCTGATCTCAGCCCCCGGCTTTAAGTTTTTATTTTGAGATAAGGTCCCATGAAGTTGCCCAAGCTGGCTTTGAGCTCACTGTTTTGCAAAAGGCAGATTTTGAACTGCTTCAGCCTTTGATTATATACTTGGACCACTAAGCCTGGCTGGGAGTTTTAAACACAGAGCAAAGACTGTTGTGAACACAGGTATGTAGAGAGAAGGTGATTAATTCTTAAACTTTAAGATGTTTCTATTCTTTTTTTGTGTATCAGTTGAGTTTGTGTACTTAAACTTTTATTTTGCCCATTAATGTATGAACAATTTTAAACAAAAGAAGTCAAAATAGCCAGAGGAATACAGGCAGTTTAAAAAGAAACATTTATTTTCATAACAGTTATAAAATTCTAAGTTATAAAAATAATTCAAATATCAGATAGATTTTTTAAAATAATTTTTTCCTAGTTTGGTCTGCTCTAAAGTGTAGGATGTATGTTTGAAAACAGAGACCCGAGTGAACTGTCACCTCCTGTTTGTTACGACTGTGTCTATATAGTTTGTTTAGATTATATTTTATGGCACAGAAATAAACTTTTGAATAGACAAGCTCTAATCATGTATGTTGTCATTTTTTTGAAAAAATACCTCATTTAGTTATTTTGTTGGTCTAGAATAGATGATTGGTCTTACTTCCTTTTTTTCTATCATAGCAAATTGATAAACAAACTGCTTTAAATCATAGCTACTAACTAATTTCTTGTCCCTTGACACCAGCTAGCATCATTTCTAGTAAGAGGGAATGCCAACTAAGGAATTGCCTCTACTATAGTAGCCTGTAGGCAAGTCTGTATTCTTGATTAGTGTAGATGTGGGAGGGCTCAGCCCATTGTGGGAGGTGCAGTCTTTACAAAGATGTACACAGATGGCTCTAAGAAACTTGGCTGAGCAAGCCACAAAGAGCAAGCCAGAGAGAAGCACTTCTCCATGGCCTCTGCTTTAGTTCCTGACTCTAGGTTCCTTTTTAAATGTCTGTCCTGACTTCCCTCAGTGAAGTAATGTGATTTGACAAGTGATAGGTGACATGAAATTTTTTTCCCTAAGTTGTATTTGGTTATTTTCTTTATCGCAGCAATAGAAAGCAAACCAGGACTATATACTAAAACAGTCACAATTCACAGGCTAGTTCTTGTATCTTTTTCCCCCCAAATTTGGAGGCGGGTGAATAGGACTAGATGTCTATGCATTCTTTTTAGATTAAAAACAACAGAACAAAACAAAATTAAAAGAATAGTAAATCTCTACCCCTAAAATATAGAACTCTAAGAAAGAAATCACTAAAGGAACAGTTTATTCTGCCCTACATATTCACAGAGTAGTCCCTATTACATTTTGTTCTAAGTGAGAGTTTCAAAAGGAAACCTGTTTCTACTGTCAGAATTCAAATGAGTGGTGGGGACACAGTATTTTACCCATCATATTAGCATCTTGGCAGTTTTCCACCACTTTGGAAAGCAAGAAATCCATCATGGGCCTACAAACCCCATTTCTGTCTACTATCTAGGCCAAAACACATCATAACCTGTAGGTGTTCAATAAATCCTGATTGACAGCATTGTGCATCCCCAAATTTGGAGGCTAGAGCTCAAGCATGAGCTCTTCACTTCCCATCTAGCTCAAGTCATGCTTTTAGAACTCTATTGAGTTCCTAGTAAAATTCTTTGCAAAAAAGAAACACGGAGAGAAAGCTGAACAGACACAAATAAATAGTGAATGAGTAAGGGAAGACGTTTTGCTTGAATTTAAACAAATCCTAGACGCATAAATGTGTCTTAACAAGTAGATATTTGTAACATAAATTACTTGGTACCTTTAGCAATTTCCCATTATTACGTGTTTAAATATGTTAAATATTTCAGTGATTACATAATATATTTTTGGGTGATTCATAAATCATTGAAAACAGTTGGAATAGTGTTAACACAAAAATTAAGTGATTTCTTTTGAAGCAACATTTTTCCCATGCCTACTGTTCACACAAACACCTCTGAGACCTGGTTACACATCATTCTTATGTTACTTTTGTATTGCAGAACAGGAGCCATATTAGACTTAGCATGAGTTGAAGTATTAGTCCTTTACTTACTGTTTAACAACTGTTTGATTCCTTTAATGTCAGTTTCCTTATGCCTTAAAAGGAAAGCTAGATTCTTTTGTCTCTATTATCATTACCATAAATTACACACAGATTTTAGTCAATTTAATTTTAATAAAAGCTTTTACATTTTATCTTTAAATACTCATTAATGTGAAAAAAATAATTTTTTGCAAGTAGCAATGTTGTATAATATTGGTTAAGTAGTTGTATCTTTTTCATTTTTAATTGGGCATCTCAGTTTGTAGGTAATGTATTTGTTAAAAAATCATTTTTGAGATTATAAAACAATTACATCATTTTTCTTTTCCCTTTTTTCCCTCTACACTCTCCCTTTTATCTGTCCTTGGTCTCTTTAAAATGTATGGCCTCTTTCTTTCCCCTTTAGTTGTTGTTACCTGTGTGTGTGTGTGTGTGTGTGTGTGTGTGTGTTAAATAGTTTTGTGTCAACTTTATCATTTGATTGGAGGGAACCTCAATTATGAAAATGCTTCCTTAAGACTGGGCTGTGCAGAAGCCCAGTTTATAAATTAGTGATTGACAGGGGAGAGCCCAGCCCATTGTGGGTAGTGCCATCCCTGGCCTGATAGTCCTGGGTTCTATAGGAAAGTGCGATGGCTGGCTCTTTGACCCTCCCCCATACATGCCAGGGAGTAACAGCCTGGCTAGATCCCAGGGGAGGACATTGCAGCCAGCCCTGAGGAGACAAGATGAACTGGGATAGGATGGAAGGGGAGGAGGTCCTCTTCCATTGGTGGACTTGGAGGGGACTTGAGGGAGGGATGGGGAGAGTGGGAGGGGAGGAGGGAGGTGGATATGCTGGGATGCAAAGTACCTAACCTGTGATTAATATAAAAATAAATAAATTACATTAAAAAAAAAGTGAACAGAGCAAGCCTGTAAATGGAATCCCTCCATGGCCTCTGTATCAGCTCATGCCTCTAGGCTCCTGACTTTGATTCTCTGATGAACAGTGTTGTGTTAGCATAAAGCAAATGTGTTAGCATTAACCCCTTCATTCCCAACTTGCTTTTGGTCACATCGCAGACATAGTAACTCTAAGACAATATGTATATGCATACATATTTTTTATATAACCTACTCAGTTGCATAATGTTATTTGTATGTATGTTTTCAGGACTGACTACTTGGTATTGGATAACCAGTTCATATTTTTTCCCTGGAAAAGACTGTTTCTTCAGATTTCAGTTTTCTGTACTTGCCTGTGGTTCTTTGTGTAGGGGAGAGGCCATCTTGGCTTTTCCCATGAACACATTAGCTGGTGTTTCCTTGTTGAGCTCCTGTTGATGCAGTCATGTAGGTGAGGAATTATGGTTATAGCTTTTGACATTTCTAGAAGATAGGCTATCCTAGCAAGCTCCCTAATCTTCTGGTTTTCTTTACCTTCTTTAAAATGACTTCTGAGCCTTAGGAGCAGGAATTGTAATGTAGATGCATATCTGCTGGCACTGGGCTCCACAGCTCTGCTTGTTGTTTGGGTTGTGATTTTTTGTAGTGCTCTCTGTTGCAAAGAGAAGTTTCCTTGCATCAGGGTTAGAACAATACTTATCTGTGCTTGTAAGGACAAATATTTAGAATGCAGTTAGGGATTATGCTTTTATTTTGTTAAGGTATGTTCCCTCTAGTTCTGCATTCTCTAGGACTTTTATTACGAACGCATATTAGATTTTGTTAAAGGCTTTTTCTGCATCTATTGAAGTGATCCTGTGATTTTTGTCGTAAAGATCCATTTTTATGCTTTACTACATTTATTGACTTGCATATGTTCAACTTTTCCTACATTTTAGGGATAAAGCCAGCTTGATCATGGCAGATAATCTTTTTGATATATGTGTCTATTCTGTTTACAATGGTTTTAGAGCATTTTTGATTTTATTATATCAGCAATATTGGCTTGTAGTTTTCTTTATTTTTACTGTGTCTTTATCTAGTTTTGGTGTTGGAGTGATACTGGCTCCATAGAAGGGGTCTGGAGAAGTCAGAGATGGTGTGAAAATGACTGTAAGGTTTGGGGCAGGTAAGAAGGGTACAGGTAGATACCTAGAGATCAGTTGTAGCTCAGGCAAGGAGGCAAGACTAGGCTCTGGCTGTGGATGTTGGTCAGTGCCATATCTGTAGGGTACTGGAAGTAGAATAGAAGGGAGAGCCAGGTAGATTCACTTGGCTGGAGCTTGGAGACAGATGTATAGGATCTTACTGGGTGGAGAGGCTGGGTGTAGACTACAGTATTTTTTGTTTATATCCACCTGCTACTATTTCCATATAGCCCCCCTTACTGGCCCCACCTCTCACTTCCTTCTTTATATCCTCTATTTAAATGAATATTGTTGTTGAAACCCCTGAGTCCCATTAGTGCTGACTGCATGTGACTAGGATGAAGGCTTCCACAGGGGAAAGGGCAATCTTGCCTTAGCCACATTCCCGAAGAAAAGTGACTTTTCTTTCTCCAGAGATGTCAGCTGTCTGTAGCCCCCAGGGGGCGGGGGATGAGGCCATGGAGCCCTTTCCTTGTCCATGCTGGAATTTTGGCCGGCTTGATATTGTGCAAGCAACCTCAGCTGCTGAGTGTTGATGTGTGTAGCTGTTACCTCATGTCCTGAAGAAGCATTTCATAGCTTTCCTCCCCGTTCCAGCTCTTAAATTCTTTCAGCCTCCTTTCTTCAGTGTTTCCTGAGCCCTGGATTAGAGGATATTGAGAGAGATGGTGTATCTGTGGGTGAGCACCCACAAGTACTAATTCTTAGAACTTTAAACAACCTTTGCAAAATGACTCTTCTTGACAAACCTTGAGAGCAGTACAAATCCGCTATATGAACATAAAAGGTTAGAAGGCAGTTTGTCAACATGGCCATTCATGAATCACTTCTTCAGGCTTACAATGTTCCCAGCCATGGGTTTTCAATACTGCACAAGAAATGCCTCATGTCCAATCATACAGCCATTGCTTACTTCTTTTTTTAAAAAATATATTTATTTATTTTATGTACATGAGTGCTCTGTTTTCATGCATAGAAGAAGAGGGCACCAGATCTCATTATAGATGGTTGTGAGCCACCCTGTGATTGCTGGGAATTGAACTTAGGAGCTCTGGAAGAGCAGCAAGTGCTCTTAACCTCTGAGCTCTTAATCTCTCTTGCCACATTGCTTACTTCTATAGCTGCCATTTCACTACTGTCCCTGGGAGCGAATCTTGTCTGGTGGGTGAGTGTTTTAGCATTTAGAGTCCAGCATTGGGTTAGCCCATTGGTGTCTTTTCTCCTCCAGCAGCCTTCCTAATACCTTCTAGCACCAGGAAAGTTAGCCCACCAGAAAGTGAGTTTCCTGGTCAGACAGATTTCATGATGCACTGTAACCAAAATATGTGAGGTCTTCAGCAATGGGATCTTTGTCTTTTACTTCTGATGGACAATCAAGAACAATGGCAATAACCTGTGTTATTTTAATTGCCTTTGGGTTCTTCCTGTCAAATAACTCAAAGGGAGGTATTCTAAGATACTGAAATTTTCATTCAATTACCCATGCTATTGTCCACCGATGAAGGGGACCTCTATTCAAACTCTCTATTTTCATATTTATTTTTTAAAATTAGGTTACAGTCTGCTGGATTTTTTTTAGTGGTTTTTAAAAATTGAGGCCAAATAGTAATAACAGTTTTGTTTGTTACATAGAACATACTTATTTGAAGAATTTGTGAGACTTGGTCTTTTTGACCTTTTGAGTTGCAGCAATTCATACTCCTTGTTAAAAAAAATAAGGGTAAAATTTCCTTCCTACTTTAGTTAATGTGTTTCCTTTGAGAAGGGAAAGATACCCAAAATGGGGCCTTTCCCCATAATTTTTAGTAATTCAAGACCATGCTCATGATGCCTTTCAGCTGGGATGTACATTATATCACTGAGTAAATTGTACAAACAGCAGTAGCTGGGGCTTGTCTTCAGATGTTTTGGATAAAGATGTCTGTAGCATGGCCTCAGCAGCTGAGCTGAGGAGCAAACACCCAAACCCAACGATCCCTGCCCTTTAATTTTTGTCATTACAAAACAGAGAGAAGTCTAATAAATGTTTTTTTTTTAAGTTTTTATGGAATTTTTTTGTAGGCAGTGTTTTACAAGGCTTAAGTATTCTTTTAAGCAATGTGGGAAAATATTTTACCTAAACCTCTTAGAAAGACTTGTTTGAGTTTAGTTTAAGTTAATGAAATTATGTCTTCCTTTTTTTGAAATATAGAGTGGAAATACAGCACATTAGATCATGCTAGAACAAAGCACACTATTTTCTCTTTCCGACCAACTCAGTTTTTGATGATAGACCCATTGATGGATTGTTTTGTTGATTTCTTTTTGCTCATTAGAAGTAGAACGTCATGAAATATTTTGTTTGCAGTATTTGCACATAGATGAAGAGGTGATGCTTAGAGATGCTGTGCCATCCTTTTCAGTATCATACAATGGAAAGTCCTGTTTCTAGATTTGAAAACTAAGACTCTGCCTCTTCCCTTCATAGCATAGTCTTATTAGATGTTGTAGTAGCTAATTACCGCTGTGTGAAAACCTGTCCCAATATGGATGAATTAAATCAATTCTTTCTATCTTACAGTCCTCTGAAATTATACATACAGGAATAGGTAAGCCTGTGCCATGAGGCTGTTGTCATGATGTCCCTAGAGCTGAAGTCATCTTAAGACCTGACTGGATCTGATTGGATGTAAGGCATTCTATACATGAGCAATTTCTTGTGCAGTACTGAAAACCTTGTGAAAAGCTCCTGGCTGGGGACATTGTAAGCCTTATGAGCGGATACTGGAAATGATTTATGAATGGTCATGTTGACTTCTAGACTCACTCATTTGGCTAGTGATCAAAGTCACCTCTGGGTCATTCATTTGGTCACTGTCAGTGATGAATTACTCAATATCTGAAGCTCTTCAGAGTCTATCTAATCCTCAGGCTGTGGAAGCAGGTAAAAAAGACAGAGAGAGAAAGGAAGAAGAGGGGGCATGGAGAGAAAGCATGGGATGGGAGCACATGATTTGTGTGCCAGAAGAAGTTGCCAGGTCTGGCCCTCACTTGGAGTAGAATTATGTTTTGTTATGAGATTAAGAGTCTGAAATACTTCACAAACACTTCTTTAAGTATGTTTGTGTGTATGTGTGTGTATGATGTATACACATGAGTGCACTAATGTATGTAAAGGTATTCACAGGTAGAGGCCAGAGGAGGATGCCGGCTGCCTTCTTCCATCAACTTGCTGTCTTACTCCCTTGAGACAGGAACTACTGACAACCCAGAAGCTTGCCTTTCTGTCTTGGCTGGCTGGGTGGTGTGCTCTTAGGATCTTCCGCTGCTTTTACCCCTTGAGCCATCTCCTCAGCCCATAGATATGTCTTTACATTGCCATTATGTGTTTATATGTGCTTCAAATCTAGAAATGGCAAAACTTATGTATTTAGCTAAAGGGATGTTTACTTATTACTTTTTTGGTGTTCAAAGGAAGTTGGTAACTTTGTGTCAAACTGAACAATTGCAATATAGTTCTAAAATTAATATGAAGCACAACAACATGCTCGAAGCTGCCCTGTTTATAAATAGGTGATATGTGCAGAGAAACTTCTGACTTGTGGATCTACATGTCCAGTCATGAAAGTTGTTCACTAATGACATGATTATATATAAATTTATGCATCACCTGAACCCAGTCTCCACCAAAAGGACCGTTATTTTGAGTATTCCATAATGATTGGTATTTTTAGTGCCAGACTCATGATCCCTAAAATCTTAATGCCTGCATTCCAGATGTTTTTAATCTCTTAACTGTCAGGGTGTTACTGGGAACATAAGGTAAATGCCTTGAAGCAAAACAATAATGTGTTTTTAATGAAGAGGACTTTGTGTGGTGCTGAAATCTGAATCAAGAGGTTCCCTCTCTTGCAAATAGCCTTTCATGCCACTCTTTGTAGGAGAACATATGGCTCACATCACAGTGAAATATGCAAAGTAGGAAGAAGAAGAAGAAGAAGAAGAAAACCCTGTTCCATGTGTGTGTCATGTCTAATGTAAGGCCACATGTGCAGTTTCCATAGAGGATAAAAAATTAAGTACAGCCATAAAATAAGCTTGGGAATCAGGGCTCCTTCTTGTGTCTTAAATGCTGCAAATGATTTTGCATTTCAAGTAATTAACACTCCCTTCACTTTTAATATTTGCATTTCCTTATTAAGAAACAATCTTCCAATAATTCTTTATGAAAGCCCGAAATGGTGATATTTAGAAAGCATTAGCTTTCTGGAATTAAATTACCCAGGGAAATAGTTTGGTCTTAAATTTTCCATATTTAATATGGTAACAAGAAGAAATTAAAAAAATAGAAAATATCTCCTGTGATATGCATATGATTACTTGTGTTTGTGCATATGACCTCATGTTTAATTTTTTTCTTGGTGGTGTGAATGTACCCTTGTAGAAAATACTGTCCTCCAAGATAGCAAAATTCTAAAAAACCGTTATAGCTTCTCTTTGTGAGATGTTTTTTTTTTTTAAGGTCTGACATCTTTTATTTTTCAGAATGAAAATGGTATTCCTAACAATGTTACAGTCTCATGCATTTGTTATATGCACGCAGTGGTAGGTGATTATTGTTATTTGCAGTGAGCTTGGTTATGGTAGACTTGAAGAGCTCTACTCATAACTGTTCTAAGAAGTGGAAGCCAGGGAGTCTTCTTCAGCAGCTATTACCTCCTCTGAAGACATTTCAGCAGACAGAGCAGGAAGTTTGACTGACACTGCTGCTGGAACGTAAGGGAATGTGGCTCTGGAACTTTCCTAGCCTAAAGCTGACTACCAGCCTGGAGGACTGTGCATAACTGGACATTTTGGTGCTTAGTTGGGACATTCCTCCTCCTCACCCATAGAAGAGAGTGGACCACACACAGTTTAGAACCCTTATTTCCTGGTGCTCTAGGCTTTTATCTTACCTTTGGGAGGGTGTGCTGAATTGCATCACTCATCTATATAGCTGTATCTTTGGGCACATAAAATTTTCTCCCTGCTATAAAGAGAGACATTTTTCCTATGGGTTAACTGGAAGAAAGAAGGTGGAGAAAGTGCTCTTAATTTCAAGGGTCAGAAGTTAGGAGAAAGCCCATAAATATTTCCTTTCTATGCTCTTGTGACATGCACTAGGCCATGAGTTTTGAGAAAGGTTTTGCTTTGAAAGTACCAACTTCTCTGCTGACTGGATAGGTGAGTCTGTGCTGCTTCTTTCTTCCATGTAACAAAATGTTGCTGAGGAGCAAGGATTTAATTTCGGGGTTTATCTTAGAAAAACTCTAAAAATTAGATTAAATTCCAAAAATAGTAAGGATGTATATTAAACCCTATCAAAATAGAAGGATTCACCTATGGTTTACAAACATCATGAAGCTGATATCTGCAGTTTCATTAATATAATTCCAACAAAACTGCTGTTTACTTATGCTTTATACATGAAAAATTCCCAGAACTAGTCAAGTTTTGTTATTTAAGCGTGAATCCCCTTTGTTTCAAGGAGGAAGAAAGATAATACAGTTCCATACCAAAATTGGTTACGAAAACTATACTGACACTCAATTCAGTGCGGAAACATTTACTGTAATGGTAATTTACAGTGCACATATTGAGATTTTTAGGCAATTCATGGACATGTCCCTTGCATGTCTTTAGTTTAGACACTGGAGCAGACAGGCTTTCAATTCCTAATCTCTACTCACTATTTTCTCCAATAGCTATTTTTAATGCACCTAAATTCAGCATCCAAGTTTACTTGACCATCTGTAGTTCATGTGTTGATATTGCTTGAGGGAATTTGTGTTTATAGCTCACCAGAGAAAAGGGGGATAATGGACTATATTTCCACTCTTAGGTTCCTTTGCAAGTGTAGTTAAACTGAAACTTCATAATCTCATCTTTGTTCAGTCTCTGTTGTGATGATTTCTGCCTTACCATTCACCATCGTTCCAATCCTTTTATTAATTGATCCTGTATCTTTTAATTTATCTTCCTTAGACCTGTATTATTATTCACAGTATGATTACACTATAAAATTCTCTGGACCAGTAGACTTTACAGATAGCAATTAGTGCTTTTAGGACTATTGTGCCTTCCAAGATGTGCTTGATGGATCTGAGTTCTTTTAACCTTTGTCCTCTGCTTTCAGTTGTAACTTTGGGTGTAAAACCCCATGCAGGAGCCTCTGTGTTTAGCTTTTCCTTATTGTGATTATTCTCTCCATCATAGTTATTGCAAACCAGGAATAGACTGTGACATGTACTTTGATGAAAAGAGCCACTCAAAGAAATTTTATAACTGATTGTGGAATCAGAGTCTTTCTATTCCGTTTGCCATATACAATATACTTTCCT
Source organism: Pachyuromys duprasi (assembly GCA_028658305.1). Classification (NCBI taxonomy): domain Eukaryota; kingdom Metazoa; phylum Chordata; class Mammalia; order Rodentia; family Muridae; genus Pachyuromys; species Pachyuromys duprasi. The sequence continues at coordinate 51,560,381 of CM053754.1, forward strand.
AGGTTATTCGTTGTTTAACTACTACTTTTGGTAGTTTTTATTCTTTATGCTACAGTATCTTGGTCTCTTTTTATAGCTATAGTGTTAAAAGTTATTTCCTATCCTGCTATTGCTTAGCAATCACCTCGATGCCTTGCTAGGATAACATAGGCAGCTATACCTACCTTCGATTAGACAGTGTTGTTAGCTGAGCTTTTAGATGGCTGCTTTAAGGCAAAGAAATGTCCTCAGCTTGTCTTTTATTTTAAAAATTTCTTATATGCAGCTTTATTCCACAATTATGACAGAAGATATTTTAAAAACATTACTATTTTAGCTCCCTCAAATTATAAATCTTTCAGTGAAAACTATTAAAGGTTAAATGATTAATTTATTAAGTAAAATAGAAGGTCTGTTTAATATGTGCTGCGTAGAATCTTCTAGAATCAAAGTCAAACTGATTCAGTCATCAAAATTTACAGTCAAGAATGCACAGGGAGAGAGGGTGGAGTAGCTCAGGAATGCTTGCCTAGCATGTACAAAACCTGAGTGAACCCCTAAGCACCAAAAAAACCAAAACAGAGCAAGCAAACAATTTCTAAACCTTAAACCTTTATTCTAGTTCTACTTGTAGAACTGATGATGATGATGATGGTGATGATAACAGTAATAATAAAGATTTATCTTAGCAGGAAGCAGTGGTATTAAGGATAACTGCCTGAAAACCATGCTTTCTCGGAACCCATGTAATTATGAAACTATGTACCACTGTTCTAAGTTGAAGTGATAGCTTCTCTTGCGAAATAAGGTGCTTCCCCAGACAGTAGAGAAAGATGAAGAAGTGGGAGTGGTGAGAAGAGGAAGAAAGGAGATAGAATGTATATGTGGACACTGAGGGTGTCTCACATTCTGCTTTTGGAATCAGAATTCAAAAGACCATGTTCAGAATCAGAAAACATTTAAATGTGACTAGGAATAAATTAGGAATGACAATCAAACTGCATTCTTACTGTTTTAACTAAAATACTCAGTTTAAAATGAATACTTTAAAAACTAGTCAGCAAAAAAGTAAAAATTAAATAATAAGGAACCAAATAAACCCTAAAATATAAAATATTAATATTAAACATCTTTATGTCTTAAGTATAGGAAGAAGAAACTAATTCCATTTGCAAAAAGATAATATATACAGACATTTATTTATACATATGCGTATATGTAAGAAATGTTTTTTAAATCTAAGCATTTCCTTTTAGAAGGATATTAGACCAGGCATGGTGGTGCATGTCTTTCATCCTAGCACTCAGGAAGGAGAGACAGGTTGGCTTTCTGAGCACTGGAGGTCAACCTGGTCTATGAGCTCTTGGTGCCAACCTCTTCCATTTTACCATAAAGATATAAAAACATCTCATGGACCCTGAAAAAGAGAATGGAGTAATATTAGAAACTAACATGACAGACAACTATTATTCAACTCTAAGAGAAAGTCCTTCATTGCATAGACAGAGAAACCAGGCACTTTCCATAGTGCTGGGACCCAGACGTAGTATAACTATATACGGTTTTGAAATGTTGTCATTGAAGGCCCTGCTACACTAGTGTTTAGTCAGTGTGTTGGCCCTTCTCATCTGGTGCAGTTAGTACACCAAAGCTACTGTACTCATTCCTACATCCCTTTGCGCTCTCTATTAAGAAATCCAGGCACTGAGATTGCAGAAAGGTCATGCATTGACTCAGGAAGGTTGCTGTTGATCAGTTACAGCTAAACAAACTTTAAAGTTCAGGCCTGAAAATTTTTTCTGCTAGTATCTCACAGGTGGTAAACTGTAGGGACATGAGTGTATCTTGGTAGCACCATCACCTGGTTACCAAGTGTTCAAATGCTTGAGCCTATGGGGGACATTCTTCATTCAAACCAAAGCAGGTAAGCTTTGACCATGTATCTTTGAGCACATAGTATCTACATAAGGCTTTAGGAGTTAAACCATGCTGTATGAGAATAAGAACACTGGCATGATGCCATGAACCTATATTCCAGCTGAATGGAAAAATAGTTCTGAGACTGAGGAAGAAAAGATGCAGTGCACTTCTGAGGAAGATTTATTACAGTGGCCAAGAGAGAACGTTGAACAGATGTTTTCTTTCCTGACCAAGAAGGGAGAAGATTAATGCTTATGGAACTGCAGAAAGACATGGGTATCAGAAAGAGGTGGGGAAAAATAGTAGACGTGATTGGAAAGGGAGTTTGATGAGGAATAGAAGGAAATTGGAGAGAATGAAGAGGATAAAGGCAAATTAGAGAACTCATTGATACATAACTGAGGAAATGTGACAATGCAAAAATTTGTGATGTAAAGGATGTATTGTTAGCTTTTCTGAGATGTAGATAGTCACAGATGTAAACTGTGAGGAGGATGAAGGGGATAAAAACAAACCTAAATAAAAAACAGACGTAATAATTGAAAGGTATCACTGTGATCTTAAATATCTCCTGATTAAATGGTTGCAAAAAATTGTTGCTTATTCAGGGGAATTAATTTAGAAAGAGATTCTTGCTTATAATATGTATTAATTTATGTCTTTATTACCTTCTTGGTAGTATTTAGAGAAAGGAAAATAAATAACATTATTAAAATCTAAATTTTAGTCCATTAAAATTTAGTAAAATATTAAATTTCAGTAAAATATTAAACAATTTTGAGTATTTTTACACTTAATACTAGATTTAAAATGAGCTGGGCTTTTGAGTTTCATTTTTATTTTTTAAGTACATGTACATGTGTGTCTCCTTGTCGGAATGTACATGTGTGTGCAGGTACCCGTGCCATCTAATGTAGGTATTGGAAACTGAATCTGGGTCCTCTGTAAGACTAGTATGTTTCTCTAGTGCCCAAATAAAATGCTTTAAAAACCTGCTTTAATAACAGTAATAACAATAAATTAGCTACCATTCATTGGACATTTTCCCATGTGTCTTTCTCATTAACCGTTTCTTGAAAGATCAACTCCCAGAATAGATGAAATATTTCTCATCTCTTTATCTTCTCATTGATGAAAAGTTTATCATCTTCATCATCGTCACCTTCAAAATAAGCAATAGAGCCTGAATCATAGTTTATGAATATGACCAATAACATGATAAAGTTGGAAGGTGCCCTTTTCTTTTTTATTAGTTTTTTTAGCGTTTTACAGTATGTGTTTTGATCATATTCAGTCCTCAAGTCTTCCTGGATCCACCCATTTTACCTACCTGCCCAACTTTAAATTCTTTCTTTTTGATCCCTTAAGACCAATGGGTCTTCTGGAGCACTGTTGACTTGGACCTACACTCCTAGGTCTGTGTCCCAGCAGCTAACAGTTGCTGGTAGCTTTATAGCTAGGGGTTGGATTATGTATCCAGCTTCCCTCTCTGTGCTGGTTTTTGGTCTGGCTTGGTCTTATATAGGTTTTGTGAATGTTATTGTAATGTATTTACTTGTAAATTTCATTTTTCTGAGTAGATGAATTATATTCTATTGTATAAATATACCACATTTTCCATTCATTTATCAGTTGATGGATGGTTAGGGTGTTTTCATTTCTTGGCTATTATGAACAAAGCACTATTAAACATGGGTACTCTACATCTGTGGAGTAGGATATGAGGTCTTTGAGTGCATACCCAAGAATGGTGTCACTGGATCATTTTATTTTGAGGAGCCTCCATACTGATTTCAATACTGGCATTCCCACCATCAATGAATAAGTGTTCTTCTTTCTTAGCATTCACCTGAACATTTGTTCTTATTTTGTTTTTGTTGTGTTTTTTGTTTTGTTTTGTTTTCACCTTTGCCATTCTGACTGGGGTGAGATGAAGTATCAAAAAGTTTTAATTTGCATTGCTTTGATGGGTAGGGATGTTGAGTTTTTTGTTTGTTTGTTTTGTTTGTTTGTTTTGTCTATTGGTGTGGTCCTTGAGGCACTTGGTGTGGAGTTTTATGCAGGTGAGAGATGGGGACAGACCCACCTGGTTGAGGGGGCCAACTTCTGAGGGGAGCCCATATAAAAACATGATTTCAGAAGGAATTTCCCAAACCTTTTGCTGGCATGGCCTTCTCTCTTAGGGGACTTACTGTTCTGTTGTTGCCACCCTGATGATTCCTTCCTGTTGGGTAGCTTTCCAAGCTACTGTCAGAGAACATTCCAAGATTGCAATCATGGATTAAAAACTAGTGGCTCTCCCAAAACACTAAGGGCTCCTGGTTCCAGATTGGGACTGAGGCATTCTGCCCTGTGGACTGAGTAACAGCCTGTTGTTTCCCTTCAGCAGGAGACAGACAGCTACTCTGGGACTAAGAATATGTATAAGAAAAATGCTGTGACACCTAGCCTCAACTAGTGAGTTTTCAGCATCCTGGGTGTGATTTGGCAGTTGCCACTATTTTAAAGCTCATTTATTGAATATTCCTTCTCTCCTTTTCCCTCCTCTCTTCCCCTCCCTTGCTCCCTCCTTCTCTTTTTCTGATCCTCTCTGACTTTCTGCCATTCCTTTTTCTTTCTTTTTTTAAAAATTTTTTATTTTAATCACAGGTCATTCACTTGTATCCCAGCCATAGCCACCTCCCTCATTCCCTCCCAATCACACCCTCCCTCCCTCATCACCTCCTTGCCCCTTTCCAAGTCCACTGATAGGGGAGGTCCTCCTCCCCTTCCATCTGACCCTAGCTTATCAGGCCTCTTCAGGACTGGCTGCAGTGTCCTCCTCTGTAGCCTAACAAGGCTGTTCTTCCCTAGGGGGTGGCGGGGAGGATCAATGAGCTAGTCATTGAGCTCATGTCAGAAATAATCTTTGTCCCCCTTACTAGGGAACCCACGTCGATACTGAGCTACCACGGGCTACATCCGAGCAGGGGCTTTAGGTTATATCCATGCATGGTCCTTTGTTGGAGAAACAATCTCATAGAAGATCCCTGTGCCCCGATGTATTTGGTCCTTGTGGAGCTCCTGTCCCCTCTAGGTCATACTCACTCCCCCTTCTTTCATAAGATTCTCTGAACTCTGCTGAAGGTTTGCTTATGAGTCTAAGCATCTGCCCTGATCCACTGCTGGGTAGAGTCTTTCAGAGGCCCTCTGCGGTACCATTCCTCTTTCATGCCCTTGATTTTCTTCTTCTGGAAATCCCTTACTAAAGTCAAAGACTGATCAGTTTCCTTTTCAAGATTGAGGGAAGAATCCATTTCCATCTTCTTCCTTTTGCTAAGTAGATGGGCACTCACTGTGCCTTTTTTTTTTTTTTCTCTTTAGATATCTGGCTCTAACAGTCCTCTGAATGAATCAGAACTGCTCCAGGCTATTTTGTTTTTCTCCAACAGTGTAGTGTGGCTGTGGATCCACAGGTCCATAATCTTTTTCTTAAAATTACAGGACCTGCCAAAATCTTATTTACGTATTATATAAAGTGCCAGTTCCTTCCAACTTGAGCTCCCAGGGAAACTGAGGCTTAATGCCCTGTGGCATCTGTGGTATATGATGACTTACCTTTCGTCCTGTGCATATAGAATGGCTCTACCTTTGTGTCGGCCTTGCCAGAATTCAGAAGTGACACTCAAATCAAGCACAGCATTAACTATTTCATGGAACCCCACTTGAGAACGGCAGACTAAATTTCACCATGAATTTATTGACTTGCGACTGATGTTTCGCTCTCAAAGCCTGTTGTGTCACCGATTTGAATGCACTTTGTTTGCTCACTGATGTTGAGGCCTAGAGGAGGCAGTGGCTGTTTCCTTCCATACAGATGGACTTCAAAGCATGGCAATGTCAGCAACTGTGTCTAGAGCCTTCTAGAAACAGATAATGACAGGGTGAGGCAAGCAGCAGTCTACTACTGGAGGATCGCAATTCCAAATTACATAACAGATGCCAGGTGCTCTTTAAAGACATGGATCCTAGAGAAATCAGAAGTGTGGCATGCCATGTTGGGCAGATGGGTGATAATTTCATCACAATTGTGGATGTAGCTTGAATGTACTCGCATTATATTTTAATATTCTCAAATACTCATCCCTGTATTTGTTATTTGTTGTTGTTGTTGTTATTTCGTTGGGATTAGGTAAGAGATGCAAGAATTCTGTAAAATACAGGAACTCAGTTTGTGTGTGTGTGTGTGTATCAGTAAGTGAGACATTTTTAAATGCTATTATTTCTTCCTCCTCAACATATTTATTATTGGTATGCAGGAAGCCTTTTGGTTTTCATGTTAATTTTATAGCCTGTCACTTTGGTGATTGTATATATCAACATTTTCTCCTGGAGGCTCTTGGGTTTCTTATCTACAGCATCAGGTCATCACAAGTCAGGATTCTATGACTTCTTCCCTACCTATTTGTATCTCTTTGATTTCCTTTTGGTTCTTATTGCTTCAGCTAAGAGCCCTAGCACTATAATAAGAATGCTAAACATGTATTCCCTTGTTTCTGATTTTAGTGGAAATGTCTTGTTATCTCCCTTTTATTTTAATCTTGACTTTAGTTTTTTGTATATCACCATTTAAAAAATTTTCTTTTGATATAATGTTTTTAATTCCAAGTATTTTTAAGGCTTTTGTTATGAAGGGATGGGAGACATTGTTGAAAGTCTTTTTGAATCTGTTGATTATGTGATTTTTTTTTGTCCTTGAATCTCTTTATGTGATTTTATTTTTTTTAATTTATTATTTATATAACATTCTACCCATACACCGGATCTTACTATAGATGGTTAGGAGCCACCATGCGGTTGCTAGGAATTGAACTCAGGACCTTCAGAAGAACAGTGAGTGTTCTTAACCTCTGAGCCATTTCTCCAGCCCGTGATTTTATTTTTAAGGTGTTTTAGTTTCACTCTAATTTCTACATAATCTTTGCTTATATTAGTCTTAGTAGTTAAAGTCTCCCAAATTATAAAGAGTAAATTAGACAGACATGTATTGATAAGAAGTTCTTTTTTCTTTTAGATTTTTAATAAATTCTTTATTAATTACACTTTATTCACCTTATATACCCCTCTAGTTTCCTCCCTCCTCCCGTCCCAATCCCTTTCTTCCTCCCCCCTGAGACCACTGATAGGGGAGGTCCTCCTTTCCTTCCCTCCAACCCCAGTCCAATAGGTCTCATCAGGAGCTGCTGCATTGTCTTCCTCTGTGGCCCAGCAAGGCTGCCCTCCCCTTAGGGGGAGGTGATCAAAACGCAGGCCAATCATTTCATGTCAGACACAGTCTCTGTTCCCATTACTATGGAATCCACTTGGACACTGGACTGCCATGGGCCACAACTCTGCAGGGGTACTAGGCTACCTCCATGCAAGATACCTGGTTGGACCATCAATCTCAGGAAGGACCCCTGGGCTCAGACCACTTGGTTCTATTGTTCTCTTTGTGGAGTTCCTGTCCTCTCCAGTACCCACTATTTCTCATTTCCCTCCTAAGATTCCCTGCACCCTGCCCAAGTGTTGGCCATAAGTCTCAGCATCTGCTTCGATAGTCTGCAGGTCAGAGCCCTTCCGAGGCCCTCCATGGCAGGCTCCTGACCCATTCCCTGCCCTCTCCTTCTTCTGATGTCCATCCCCTTTCTCCTTCTGGATAGGGATTGGGCATTTCAGCAAGAGTCCTCCCTCTTGATTAGTTTCTTTAGGTGTACAGATTTTAGTAGGTTCATCCTACAGTATATGTTTATATGAGTGAGTATATACCATGTGTGTCTTTCTGTTTCTGGGATAGCTCACTCAGGATGATCTTTTCCAGATCCCACCATTTACCTGCAAATTTCATGATATTCTTGTTTTTTTATTGCTGAGTAATATTCCATTGTGTAGATGTACAACAATTTCTGTATTCATTCTTCAGTTGAGGGGCATCTGGGTTGTTTCCAGCTTCTGGCTATTACAAATAAAGCTGCTACAAATATGGTTGAGCAAATGTCGTCAGAACAAAAGGACTGCCTACAGATTGGGAAAGTATCTTCACCAGCCCTATATCTGACAGAAGACTAATATCTAGTATATATAAAGAACTCAAAAAAATTAAACAGCAACAAATCAAATAATCCAATTAAAAAATGGGGTACAGAGCTAAACAAAGAATTCCCAATAGAGGAATATCGAATGGCAGAGAAACACTTAAAGAAATGCTCATCATCCTTACTCATCAGGGAAATGCAAATCAAAACAACCCTGAGATTTTGCCTTATACCCATCAGAATGGCCAAGATCAAAAACTCAAGTGACAACACATGCTGGAGAGGATGTGAAGAAAGGTGAACCCTCCTCCACTGCTGGTGGGAATGTAAACTTGTACAACCACTATGGAAATCAATCTGGCACTTCCTCAGACAACTAAGAATAGCACGTCCTAAAGATTCAGCTATACCACTCCTAGGCAGATATCCAAAAGAGGCTCACGTACAAAATAAGCACATTTGATAAGAAGTTCTTAAAGCTACAATTTTTTTCTAATTAGATGTTATAAATTTTGGTTGATAGATTTGCGTGGTTTATGGATATGCCTCAAATTATTCATATTAGTATTGATTGACAGTTTAGTGTTTTCTGGTTTGTCCCATTAAAAAATAATGTCTAATAATATTGGAAATAAACTTAACAAGGGAACTGTTGGTATGGTAGGATTAACTTTACTTGCTAATGCAGAAGGTGTTTGAAAGAAGGTTTTACCAACTTACACTTTAAGCAGCAGGATGTGAGAATTTGTGTTTTCTACACATAGGTAACAGTCAGGGCCTTTTGATTTCTGATTTTAATTGTCCTGTTGATTGCGTAGTGACTGCTTATATATATATTGTGATACTCTGCATTTACCCAGTGACTAACCATAATACTCTCAATGACTACTAACATAATGTCTTTTATGAAATGCTTAATGCTTTTGTCTCTACTGCCTACTACTAAAAGAGACATGGTCCTTCCCCAGCTATACACGCAGGAAAGCACCAGACATGTAGTGGATATATGCCCTGAAAATATTTCTACTCTGTCGATGCCCTTCTTAAAATGATACCTTTTATGAACAGATCTTTTTAACTTAATTGAATTGTAATTCATCTGTTGTTATTGTAATTTTGCCTTTTATTCATAAATCTTGGCTAGCTCAAGGAAAATATATTCTGTATTACTTTTTCATAAGACATAATTTATCTTTGTATTTATGTATCTTATCCACAGAAATGTGGTGTGAAACAGAAGGTCAACATTTATTTTCATATATACTATTACCTATTTGATCAAGCACCACTGATTCAAAGACATATCCTTTCCACTTTACCAAGGGTTGAGGATGTGTATTAATCTGTTTGGTCCTGTTTCCTGAATTTGCATTATATTATGTTTCTACTTAAACCATTACTTCATCATACATAATGCTTTTTGTTTCAAACCTGGGCCATATTATAATCATTTTCTCATCATCTTCAGTTTGTTACTAACGCTATAATTTCTTGATAACTTTTATTACATGGATTTCTTGTCAGTGTTATAGGTAGTTTTTAAACTGTGAGCCTAGAGATATTTTGACATCAACTTTGCACTCATTATCCTTTCTAAACTTATTGATTCATTTTAGTTAATTGTGTATCCTCACTTTTCAAACTAGTAGAATGGATTTGCTTTGATCCCAGTACAGACACATCTAATATACTTTCCAGTTACGTTGGCCTGAGGAACACATAGACGCAATTGAAAATGTCATTCCCTTAAAACTCTTGATTTAAAATGATCCTGCTTTTAGATTATTAACTCAACCTGAATGATGAGACTTTCCCTGGACAGAAACCTTTTAAGGAAAACAGCATTTAAAGTTGTGCTAAGCATTTCCTGTCAATGACAGGTGGTAATATCAATTGAGAGCTCACTTACTTCCAATGCTTCAGCAAGACCACTAGGACAGAGTGGCATGCAATGTGCTTTTAGTCCATGACTAAAGATATGTGAAGACACTTTTACTCTCTCTGACCTATGAGACAGAAAATATTCAGAACAGAAAGAAAAAGTCCAAATGAGTTCCAAGTCACTGGTTTTCCTGTCACAAAACAAGGTACTGTACTTTAAACATTCGAAAACTGGCAGCAGTAATTTTTTTAACTGACTGTTATCAGACAGACAAATGAATTTACTTGGAACCACCAGAAACCTGTTTGCCTTAGCTGACTAAATATACCAAAGACAAATACTGATTTATCTTTGTTTTATTGTGGATAATGTGAAAAAACAAAACAAAAAACCCCACTTGCTTCTCTTCGATTTTTGCAGTGTAACATCCTAAACCCTAAGTAGCTTGACACAATATCAACGTATTTGTCTTCATAATTCAATAAATGGGCTCTGTGAGCCTGTTCTGCAATGGTGGCCATGCTCAACCCTTCTTGACTGGGTCTTCTGGGGGCACTCTGAAATGCTGTAGATGTTTCTCACCCTCACAGGGTAGCCTAGGATTATCTACATGGAAGTGGTGGGTGAGCTGACTCAGATCAACATGTGTAGGGTCTTTCTAGGAAGTTCTTGAGCAAAGGACTCAGCTCCCTAAGGCACAGTGGTACTTTGCAGGAACCCCTAGGTTCTGACCTTTTAGTTTTCTTGGTCTCCATCATCTTGAGTGAGTAAACCCAGAAACAGAAAGACAGACATGGCATATGTTCACTTATAAGTGGATATTAGCCGTATAATATAGGATAGCCATCTACAGACCTAAATAAGCTAAACAACAAGCAGGAACCTAGGGAGGATGCTTAAATCTCATTCAGAGTGGAAAACAGGCAGACATCAGAAATGGTGGAAAAGAGGAAACCAGATGGGAGCCTACGATAGAGGGTCCTCTGAAATGATTCACCTAACAGGGGATGCTGAGACTTAGGGCCAATCTTTGGGCAGAGTGCAGGGAGTCTTATAAAGGAAGAAAAGGTGGGAAGAGAGGGACATGGAGATGACAGGAGTACTGCACAGAGACATAAAACCATTTTAAGTATAGAAAGCTTTTCCGGAACCAGAGATTTAAAAATGTGACCAAAGAGGCCCGGTCCACCCACCAGTTCTTTGTACATGAAAGCTCATTTTTTTTCCATTTGCGTTTTTTTCAGGACACAAATGAGAACTAACATCAGGAACTTTGCTTTTAGTAACATTCTAAAGTATGTTAAATTTTTTCATGGGAGATTACAAAGAGAGCAAAAGAAATAAATGTTTTTAGCCCATGTTGCTATGGCCAATCCAGCCTCAGAAAAGCAGCACATTATTTCTGATTGTCTTAAGGAGGTTCTCACAGGGAAGACTAGTGAACAATGAACTTGGGAGAATGTATCAGGAGTCAAAATACAGTAGACTAGTGTAATCTGAGTTAGTGATTTGGAGTCAAATCATCCAAGAACATTTAGAACCATCCACACTGGTCATTGGGAAGATCATCTAAGACTAAATATAAACTAGATGTTTAATATAATAATATAATAGATGTTTAATATAATAATATAATATATAAAATATTGTATCTAAACATAAAAAGCACACCAAATGTTTTTTAGTGTTTTCATAGGCATTCTTAATGAAACTCTGTCTCTCCTCTGTGGCCATCACTGTTGTGTGATACTGGTGTACTTCGCTTTCCAAGCCTACCAGGTCATCCTGTGCCAAGGCAGTCTAACTCTATGGCATGACCTGCATGTCCCTGAGTATCTGTCTGGGCAGTTTGTCTCTCAGCCAGCGAAGTTCTCCATTCTTTCTTCCCTGTTCAGGCTTAACTTCCATTTCTTCAGGACCCTTCCCAGGGCATACCACCCTATATAAACTTCCTTTTTCCACAGCTCACATATTCTCTACTCCATTGCATTGCTTAATTTTTCTTAAATTGATTACTAGGTACTTATCTTTTCCCTTTATCCCTTTTATCTTGTTTGTTTTATGACTTTGAAGATTGAACCTGGGTCTTTAACATGCTAGGGAAGCACCTGAACACTGCACTGCTAACACACTCCCCCCCACACACACTTTATTATTGCTAGTTTGCTACTATCTCTTCACAGTAGCAATGCCAGTATCAGAGACCTCAATGTCCTTTGTACTCTTACATGACTCTTGCACCAGTCTATTCCTGCCATGTATTCAATTTCTGTTCTGGAAACAAAAGCACAAAATTAGTCATTTTTAAGACAAAACCAGTTTTGTGTAGTTTAGTGTTGATGGCTTATATTGATAAGAAAAGGGCATTGTTTGAAATCTCAAACAATACCAATGTCTTTTTCTTCTGTGCATTACCTCATGTGGACATTGTTTACTGCATGGACATAGAGACTTTTAGTTGTCACATTAAGCATTTGAATCCAGAAAGATATTGGTGGACAGATGTTCATTTTTGTCTCTGACCATCAAAATATATATGAAGAAATATAGCTGCATGATGTCTATGGCAGCAGGTCCTACCTGCTTATCCTGTGGCTTAGGAAAAAATTAGAAAATTTATATTTCTAGTTTAAAATTTTATTGGTTAGTATACTAAAAGTGTGAAAGACATTAAATATATTTTCATATGTATATTGAACATGCTGTATTTGTATGTGAAATGTAGATAGTATTATTAATCTAACGTAAAAGTTTGTAAATTATAAAATCCACTGTAGTGAGTAATTTTGACTGTAGTGAGACTTGTATTTGGAAGAAATGTGGCTTTTCAAAATTTCAGGGAGCTAATATAATCGTTCCTTGCCTTAATATCCATGAATAGGAAACATTAAGGAAAATATGATAAAAAGATGACAGTCTACAGTGTAAAAATTATGCAGGCCACAAAAGGAAATGTTCCCAAGAAAATGGCATTTTAATTTGGGGATTTATTCCCCTTACACCTGAAAAGTAGGCATTCTGTCCCGACCTCATATTTGCATGTCCGTGTCTAACATCATTCCTACCAAGCTCCCTGAGTTTGCTCCTGTATCTTGTCTTCCTGCCCAGTCCACTCCCCATCGAGCTGTGAGACTTGGATCCAGTCATGGCGTTTGGTTGAAGTGTTGTTGACTTCTCATTTTCTTTTAGTTATATGATTATTCATTTTACAACTGGCATCTTGAAAGTTTGGTATTGAGAAAGTTACTGTGTCTCACTTATTAGTATGCTTTTGATGACTTTTAACTCTTTTTTTTATATCTGTACTATATGTTTCATTAAAAGATTTTTATGGGACCATAATAAAAATAACAATATTTTACAAAGCTTATTTTGTGGAGGTCTTGAGTATATTTTTTTTCAAAGTGAGTCTACGGGAAATTATTTTTATCATTGCTCTTTTGACACATCTTGCTGTGGGAAATGCATAGTGCTTTTATTGCTGTGGGAAATTTTAGTGCTTTATTATCAATTCACTTTATAATTTAGCCAACTGCTTTTGAAAAGCAACCATTGTATGCCTTCATTTTTTTTTTCTTCCAATATGACCGTGTTGCCCTCAGCAGCTTTACACTAAGGTGCATTTGCCCTGGCAGCTTCCCCTGGGATGAGCATCCCCACGTGGGTGAACTTACCTTTAGAATCACCTCTTTTCTTTAGCCAGCTTGTATCCATGCTAAATTTTAAAGAGAAAACAACACATATAAAAACTTGATGGTGATATGTAAAATGCCTATGTCTGCAGGTGTATGTGCATTTTATTCCTTCAGTTTCTAGCTATGAGAGTAGCAGTTTCTGGTTGATCCATTCTCTTAAAGTACATTACCTAAGCTCTTTCACTCTAAGATATACAAATGTGTAATGATGTACCACTAAAGAAACACAAGTCCTTTGGAGGTTTTTTTGCTTCTGGAGTGAACTTTCATTCGTGACTTCTTTGTAGGTCTAGGTCAAGGACTCTGGTGCAGACCTGTTTTGTAGGTTGTCTTCATCCCTTTCAATGCAACTTCCAGATAGATGTTTTCTGCTGTTCAGAATTAGTGCAGTCTTACCTGAGCTAGGGTTAGAGAGGACAGATGCAGATCCTGTACTCAGAAAGTAAACGAGTACCTACAGACTCTCTGAGATCAGCCTAAGGCACACCTTTAGGTTCCTGGTTCCATTATGCCCTTTTGGATCATTTATTGTCCGTTAGGTTATGGTGTTGATGAAAATGGTGGGTTTTTTTTTTCTTTTTTTCTTTTTAATCTCTCTATAGTTTCACTGAAGTTAAGAGGGAAAAAAGAGCAAAATGAACATAGTGTAACAATGAAAAGTGTGCAAGTACTAGGAAGACAGTAGCTTTGAGTTTCTAATTAAGAGTTTTTCTTCCCACCTTCCTTTACTTTGCTTTTGTTTGTGCTGGTGACCACTTTATTCTACAACATAGAAAGAGATTCCTTAGTAAAGACCCCTGTGCCCAGATTTTTTGGTTCTGTTGCTCTCCTTGTGGAGCTCCTGTCCTCTCCAGGTCTTACTATCTCCCCCTTCTTTCATAAGATTCCCTGTACTTTACACAAAGTTTGGCTATTCCTATATTATATGTCTAATATCCACTAATGAGTGAGTATATACCCTGTGTGACTTTCTGCTTCAGGGATACCTCACTTAGGATGATCTTTTCCAGTTCCCACCATTTGCCTGTAAATTTCATGATTTCCTTGTTTTTTATTGCTGAGTAGTATTCCATTGTCTAGATGTACCACAATTTCTGTATCCATTCCTCAACTGAGGGGCACCTGGGTTGTTTCTAGCTTCTGTCTATTAAAAAATAAACTGCTGCAAACATGGTTGAGCAAATATCCTTGTTGTATACTTGAGCATCTTCTGAATATATGCCTAGGAGTGGTATAGCTGGATCTTGAGGATGCACTATTCGCAATTGTCGGAGAAAACCCAAGATTGATTTCCAAGTGGTTGTACAAGTTTACATTCCCATCAGCAGTGGAGTAGGGTTCACCTTTCTCCATATCCTCTCCAGCATGCATTGACCACTCATGGAGATAACCTAGAACCCCTGCACAGATGTAGCCCATGGCAGTTCAATGTCCAAGTGGGTTCCATAGTAATGAGAACAGGGACTGTCTCTGACATGAACTGATTGGCCTGCTCTTGGATCACCCCCCCCCCCTGAGCGGGGGGCGGGGGGGTAGGGGGGGAGAAGCCTTACCAGGCCACAGAGGAAGACAATGTAGCCACTCCTGATTAGACCTGATAGACTAGGATCAGAAGGAAGGAGAGGAGGACCTCCCCTATTAGTGGACTTGGGGAGGGACATGTGTGGAGAAAGGGGAAGAACGGTGGGATTGGGAGGGAAGGAGGGAAGGAGTGAGGGAGCTACAGGGGAGATACAAAGTGAATAAACTGTAATTGATAAAAAAATAATAAAAAAGAGATTCCTCTACCTCCTCTGTTCTCAGTAGAATCCCAGAGAAATTGAGCATTAATCAGAGCATGACTGGTGTGATAGACATACACGATTCCACTTTCCCAGCCTGTCCAGATATCCTCTCACCATTTCACTTAATATGTAGTCCTCAAAAAGAAAAAAAAAAGTCACTCCTTGCAGCTGAGTCATTTCTTCCTTGGAGCTGCAGCATCACTGTGAGTGGTGGGAAGGCTTCCCTTTAAGTACATGCCTGAGTGTTATGTTTGCAGAATTTCACAGATCTGCTGTTTTATTTAATGACAATATTCATACACCCAGTCTTGCAGATTACATTTTCCATGAGTCAACTGAATTTTGATTATTCTTGAGTACAATAAGGAAAATTTGGATGCAATCTATAGTTCTGATAGAACTTTTAGATATGTCTGACTCAATGTTAAAACCATACTGGAAAGATCTTAAATTTGGGATTTTAGAGATGTTCTACAATATAGGTCTACAATATAGGAAATCGCTCTCCCTCCCATTCATTTTTCCTCATTGCTCATTTATTGCCCTAGGACAGTATTTCCTAGCTTTGTTGACATTTTGACTGGCTTATTTGACAGGGGTTTCACTGTACATTTGGCATTGTCTAGGATTTCTAATTCTCAAGAAAACATTAGACACCTACTTCATTTTATGTTATCACTGCAAAAAGTGTGTTCAGATCCTGTGCAAGGAAAGAGGACAATATCATTCTCAGCTGAAAGCCATTGTCTAAAGGTTTGTTGCAAAGATCTATCTGTAGATACTCCAAGCAGGAGTAGGTGAAATTAGTTTCATTTGAAATGATAATAGTGTTGAAAATGATCAGATGCAGGAGGGTGGATGGATGGATCAGTTGGCCTGAGTTCACCTCCCAGTGCTGCCTTATTATAGCCTGTCAAGGCAGAGAGAAGCTGATGCTGGGTACTTGCTGGTGACCAGCATAGCCTTTTTGGTGAGTGGCAGGTAAATGGGAGACCTGGTATTAAGACAAGGTAGATGATTCTTATGGAATGGTTTGCAAGGAACTGATACTTAAGGTTGATCTATGGGGAGGTACATGCGCACATACATGGGCATGTGTGTTCACTCCACATGTGTACATCTATGTGAACATACGTACAAATAAAATGATTGAAAAACTTGGGCTTTTTGGCTTATGCTTATAACCACACAATTTGGAGACTGAGGCAGGAGCAATTCCAAGGGTTTGAGGGCAGCTTGGGCTACAGAGTGAATTGTGTACTGAAGGAGGACCCTATTTCAGATCACGAATTTACACACACACACACACACACACACACACACACGAGAGAGAGAGAGAGAGAGACAGAGAGACAGAGACAGAGACAGAGACAGAAAACAAAATCATTTCATTAAGGAGAACAAAACCAGTGTTAAAGTGCGCAATTAATGGGGAGGGGGTTAAATACACTCAATATAACCTTATCAGTTGCTTGTATAGTAAATTATATATTAACACAGAGATTAAAACAATACTCTCTGTGCTCTTGTAGGATGGGAGGTGGCTGGCTTGCACTTTTGTATCTTAGGAGAAGGATTAGTTTCATAATTCCACACTGTGTATTTGGAAGATGGAAACAAATAGCAGATTCCCCACGGCATGTTCAGTAGACTTATATTTGAGCAGCTACACGGTCAGTGTTCCCTAGATTCATGAAACTTAGAAAGGCATTGTGGTGTGTAGTCATCACTGAAGGAAATATCATATACCTCTAATGCAACTCTCCATATATATGGAGAGTTGCATTATATATGGAGTTTTAGAGTAAAGGCAGCCAGGTGGAGCGAGGTCTGTTTTGTTCACTTGGCTGTCCTTGTCTGCTTCTAATGACACAAAGGAAAATGGACTAAGGTTAGTAATACCATCCTTGAAAGGAGCTAATATTTCTGTGTTCCCATAGAGAGAACTCATATGGTATAAAGCTCAGACTAATAACTAGTAGCTTTTTTCTCTATGTATTAGACTTAAACATAAAAATCTTTAAGTGTTAATGGTTTTAGGCTTTTATTTCTCCTTAGTACTCTCAAAATTCTTCTGATTTCTCCCAATAATAATTGCTTAGCCACCCAGAATGCCATATTAACATGATCATCTCATTACTTTGATATCACATGTAATAGCATATAAATGTTTCTCAGTTTTTCTAATTGTTATGAAAATATATTTAAAAGAAACAAAAAACCTTGGATTTTCCATTTGTTGTACTGTAATGAGGAAGAATGCTGTTTTAAATTGCTTTTTAAAAAAATTTTTTCTCCTCAAAAAATCACTTGAATCAATCTGAACATTTTATGTAGTGTTACTTATTGTTTTCCTATTTTAGTTAATTCTATTTCAAAAGGTTTTTTGGCACTTAAAAATAATTAGTATGGCGTTATCTGGAATGGTGTATTTATTAATGATTTTTGGGTCACTTCCATCATTTATGCACAGCTTTTAAATAAAACCAATTCAGCACATAATTTATTTTATGTGATGTATAGAAGTCTTTCTGGCTAGAAGGTCCCATTCTCTTTTTTCATCCCACAGTGGGGTTTTCATATAGTAAGAAATACTGTAAAGTAGAAAGCTTTGCCTTTTTATTTTTGTTAAAATTGTTATCTGATGATTTATGTGTTAATGTGGTATAAAGCTACATTTTGATTCATTGGTACAGTGTTTAATAATCAGGTTAGGATAATTAGAGTTTCCACTGTCTTAGACAGTTGCATTTTTTATTCTAGCAAGTCTAGTACATTCTTGCAGCTCTGTTGAAATGTACACTAAAATATGGTTAAGGATAGCCTCTGTACTCTGCTGTAGACTAGACCTTACTATGCTTCTGTAACTTCTTTTGTGTGCCTATGTAAGCAACCTTTCTCTATCCTGGTCAGTGGTAATTGTCCTCTGTTCCAGGCTCTTTGCACTTAACATGATAACCTTTGGGCTTATCCATGTTGACATGAGTAAGAGAATAAGATGATTTTATTCTTTCACACATAAATATTATTGCATTTTCTCTGTATACTATTTTTTACAAAAAGGTATTCATCAGTGCGCAACTTCAGCTTATTGTATATCTTGATTTTAAAACACTGCTGCAATAAATGTGAATGTGCAGATGTCTTTTATATACTGGTGCCCCCTTCCTTGGGATATAACCTTGCAGTGTTATGTCTGCATTCTGTAGTAGTTCATGTACATAGTTTTGATTTTTTAAGATGTATTAAAATGTTTAGTTTATTTCACAGGCATATTTTTGCTCCACTGTCTTTGACTACCGCAGCACTATGTCCTTCCATAATATTCCAAATATATTTAAAACGAAGCAATGGGTGAATTTTCATCTTTAAAAACTCAACAGGTGGTTTAAAGAACATGTTCTCTACAATGGGACCTGGGCAGCATTTATGAAACACAGGAGGATATATTTTCCTTTGTATTATTTGTATTATTTGAAGGCTGGCCAGATTGCAACTGTTATAGAAATAAAGCAAGACAGGCAGTATCGCCAACAGTTTAAATAAGGTTTGAGACCTCCTGCAGTACCAAGGGTTTTGTGTGTTCTCTTCAACAGTCATCAAGAAGCAGTCCTGCACATTAAGTAACATACTTGTCCTCCACTCTGGGAACTTAACTGCATTTTTCATTAACCAGCTGCATTTTTTTTTTCCTTAAGGTCATCTATAGAACTAGACCACTTTATATTTTGGGAAATTTCCCTTGTCTTTTGAAAGAATTGCAAGCTTTTGTTCTTGGGGTGGATGCTTTTGGATTCTTTTCTATCCTAGATTTATTTATTTATTTTTGCAATTTTATCTGGAATATCTTCTATAGATTTAGTCACTGGAGTTATCTCATTTGTTTCTGAATCATCAGAATCATTGCCATTATCTTTATCTTCCTCACCACCACCACCATCTTCATCATCATAATCATCATCATCACCATCACTGAGTTTTGCTTTATACTATAGAATTTTGCTATCCCTTCCAGAGCAGATGGCTTTCTGGGTATACTTAAGAGTTTAATGTGTTCCTCTTCTTGATCTTCTGATGGTGTATGTTCCTCTATAACAAGAAGGTGCTGTCACGTTCCATACATAACCCTTAAATCATGCTTCAAGCTTATGACCACAAGTGATGATATTTCAAAGTCCCAGAGGAAACCATTCACAGTGCAGACATTTTCAAAGTTATCAGCACTACTCTAAAGACAGGCTTCATGATTCCTAGCCTTTGCCTCAGTGTCATCCAGTTTACCCTTTGCCAAGTTAACCGTTTTAATGGTAATGGGTATAATAGTTGCTCTATTTTATCATTTTTGTCTTCCTTAGAGTGATAATCTCTGTTTGCTTTTAGTTTATAAAGAAAGAGATAGCTCTGAGACTTTTTTCATGACCAGTGAGTCTCCTGTAGGGCATTGGCACACATTTCAGTAAGAGAGAAGCCAGATTGAGTTCCCTGACAATCAAGATATTCCACTTGTTACTCTTGTTGGTGTTAGGATGTCTTTGGAGAAATAACTCTTCAGATCATTTCTCATTTACATTAGTAAGGGTTCTCTAAAGGAACAGATCTGATAGGATGAGGAAAATAATTTTATACACACAAATTAATTTTATAAGTGTGTGTATGTGTGTGTGTATGTTTATTAGAGTACCTCACAGGCTAGGTCTGGACAGTTCAACAATAGCTGCCTCCCACAAGAGAGGTTAAGAATCCAGCAACTGTTCAGTCCATAAAACTGGATGTCTTTGTTGTCCTAATCTGGTGCCAGAAACTGGAGGATTCGTAGAGAGCTGATGTCTTTAGTCTGTGTAGACATCAAAAAACAGTAGGTTATACTGGTAATGGAATGCCTCACAGCAGGAATGCCTCGCAACAGGATTGATGATCTTGCCAATGAGAGTGAGGGCAAGCAGGAAAACCCAAAAGCTTCTTCCATTTCTGGGTCTTATGTAAACTGCCAACAGAAAGTGAATTGAAGATTTAGGGCACATCTTCACTAATCAAATGACCCAGTTAAGAAAATCCCTCAGCCGGCCTTGGTTGCCCAGGCCTATAATCCTAGCACTCAGGGAGGCAGAGGCAGGTGGATCTCTTTGTGAGTTTGAGGCCAGCCTACAAATCAACTTCAGGACAGGCAAGGCTACACAGAGAAATCCTGTCTCAAAAAACAAAACCAAAACCAAACAAGCAAACAAACAAACCAAAACAATCCAAACAAACAAACAAACAAGAAATCCCTCTTATGTTAGCCCATCTAACAGTGTTTTAGTTGATTCCAGATGCAGTCAAATTGTCAACCAATATTTGCTATCACATCACTTTTTCTTTTTATTGAAAATAGCTTTATTTTTTCCTTACATAATATATCCTGGTTATGGTTTTCCCTCCCTCAACTTCTCCCAGATATTCCCCACTCATCCTCTCATCTGGATTGTCTCCATTTCTATGTCTCCTTAGAAAACAAACAGGCTTCTGAGGAATAATAATAAAATATAAGATAGACTAAAAACTAATACATTGGAATAGGAAAAAACAAACCGAAACAAAAGAGTTTTAAAAAAAACAAGTAAACCTGCAGTGATGCTGGTAGACCCTGAAGTGATGCTGTTGAGTTCATTTCAGTTCATCTCAGTGCGTGCACCTGTTAGAGTAGTTTGTTTCCTCAGTGAGACTCTCTTGGAGAATGCTGAATTTTCTTTTGCAGCTGGTTGTCACTTGGAGATTGTATCTGGGTTAGGGATGGGGCATATACCCACTTTTCTTTTCAGCTATAGGACTCCATCTGGTAGAGACCTGTGCAGACCCTGTGAATGTTGCCTCGGTCTCTTACTTCATGTGTGTGTCAATCCTGTTGAATTAGATTTAGTTTGTTTCCTTGGTGTTTTCCTTCATTCCTTCTTGCTCTTTAATTCTTTCCGACTCTTCTTCCACAGGGATCCCTGAGCCCTTTAGGATCCCAGTGCTCCAAAGTGTCATTTTGTAAATAATATCTGGCTGTGGGTCTCTGTATTTTTTCCCATCTGCTTCAGGAGAAAGCTTCTGTGATAATGGCTGAAGAAGGCACTGATATATCAGTACAGAAGAATGTCATTAAGAGTCATTTATTGCTATATTTCGGTTTTTGTTTTATTGCAGCAACATTTGGTTTTACCCTACATCCCCATGCTATCTAATCTCAAGTTCTTGGTCACCCGAGCAGTGTGTCGTATGGGTTTTATCTCCTGGAAAGGGCCTTAAATCATATTTGATATTGGCTTGTTACTCTTACAATCTTTGTGCCACCATTGCCCTAGCATGTCTTGTAGGGAGGACACAAGTATAGATCAAAGGGCATCACATCATTTTTAATATTTTGAATACTTATTTTCTTACTGTTGAGTTGTTGGAGGTACTTCTATCCACTGAGTGCTAATCTGTGGTTTTTTGGAACCTGATCGAAAACCTCTTTGACTGCGCCAGTGCTCTGTTCCCTCCTATGGTCTCTTCTGTTGCTTTCAAAGCTTTCAGTTTATCTTTGCCTTACATTGATTGTTAGTCTTTATCTACATAATGCATACATACATATGGAAGCTTTGAGATATGATATATATGGCTGGAAATAGAGGTTCAGTTTCATTCTTTGCATATTGTAGAACTTTCACTCAGTTTTCCTTCAGCAATGATAGAAATAATTTGATGAAAATAAAATTGTGCATGTGTGCATACACAGGATGTAGTTAGGAAATTAATGGTCTAAATGTTAAGTTGATTTCCTTAATAGCTCTGAGTATAAATTCCCAATGATAACAATGACTCAGAAATTGTACCTCATTGTTTCAGACAAGAGTTAGAACACTTTTTAGTGACTTAGTTGTACTCTTTAGTTTTGAATGTGCTGTTCTCTAGAATAGCCAGATACACATGAGCCTTAATTAATGTAAATAAATGTAAATAAAACCTGCTCCACTTGCCAAACTTCAAACAATCTGTTATTACAGTGCAATAATAATTCCATCAGGCAGGAAATATTGTTGAACAGAGTTGGAATCTTTTGTGATGTATCAAGATAAATAGTTTGGCATCTGTCTTGACTTAGAAAATCAATATGAGAAATACTGAGAGTCTAGGTCTTGAATTTTTTGTTTGTTTGTTTGTTTGTTTTAAATTTCCTTTTTACTGTGCTTCCCATTGAGGACACGGAGAATTTGTAGGGTGACCAGAGAAGCTTCTGTAGGCATAGGCATCGGCTATAGATACTCCTCTTCTGCCTTCTGCCTGAATGGCTATGCTTTTGTCTCATACAAACTGAAGCTTACTGGTAACACATCCTTTGAACAAATAGCTCCTTCTCTTAAATAATTGGAAACAAGTTCCAGTTGATTTATCATGGCCTAGTTAAGGAGGTTGAGAGCTTTCACAGTATGTGAAGACTCTCCTTGCAACTGACTGGGTTTCTGTAGGCATGTACACCCAGGTTGGTACTGGCTCTTGATAGTGTGTTATGAGACAGAGGAGGCCAAGGCTTAGAGATAAACAGTGATACCTAGTTTTCTCATGATAGGAACAGTGTCTTCAAAATTCTTTTGGGTTTTTTTTTTCTACTCAATAGTTAATTCTTTTCTGTTCTTACCCTGTTTTCAGTGTAGTGGTTGTATTCTTGTGTTAGTCAGCTTTACATTACTGTATACCCAAGATAAAATCAGCTTGAAAGATAGAAGGGCTTACTTGCACTCATGGATTCTAAGAGGTGTTAGACCATAAATGATTGGCCCTGATGCTTTAGGAATGTAGTAGCTTAGAGCACATGGCAGAAGAACTTCATTTTCATGACTGAGGTACTGAAAGAGGAAGAGGAAGGGTTAGCTCCTTAGTATCCATGCTAAAACCGATCTGGCCAGAAGACCTCCCGTAGGCCCTACATTTTTATGGTTGTACTTGTTCTCCTTAGGGCCACAGACTGGGGACTAGCCCATTAGTACATTTTCCTTGGAACACATATTTTCAGACCGTAGCTGTTTATTAACGTCTCTGTAGAGTAATAAGTATAACTTAAAACTATTTGAAATATGAAGCCAGAGGTTTTTAAATGATGTACTTCTGTTCATTGTAGTTACTGTCCTTTGTCCCAATCAGATCTCCTTTTATTTAGCTGATGGCACATGATTGTACTGAGCCCTTTCTTGGGTATGTCCTGGGAGTTACTGAACACTTCCTTGCTCCTGACAGTGGCAAGATGTTCCAGAATAAATTTCTACATTTAATTAATGTATAAAATTAAAATATGCCATTCCTACTTTTTTGTTTCTAAGAACGCTCCATTTTATCGTTTCTTCTGTTTTATACAATTTTCATAAATGCATGTTAGCACTATGGAAAGCTGAAGACAGATCAGCACTCATTTTAGTTGGAATATTAATGAGTTTGTTGTAGCAACTGCTCCTCAGTTAGGGAAAAGAGTTGAATTCAGCTCATGTGATTCTCTAGCTCCATCCTGTGCATCCTGTCTTGGATGTTCCCCACCGTACAGGTGCATACTTCCGGTTAACGACTCAGTGATTTGAAATCTCTCATAAGAGCTGTGTGGTATGGGAAGTACACAGCAGAATTTAAAATATGATTTCAAGCTCACACACACACACACACATATATATAGTTTTATTTGTCTGTCTCTGTGGGTGAGTGACACATGAAAAGCAGAGTTGGTCTCTTCTGATGTCCTAGAGCACACTGCAGCTAATGCCTCGGTCTATTTTCTAACTCATATGGCTAAAGGCAAACATTAGTGATGCCCATTCAGACCTTTTTATTTTAGCTATCTCCTTAAAAATTAACTTCCCATTTTTTGCATTGTAATAGCAATTTCACTGTATTGCTAATACCCAGCATTTCCTTTATGATAGTGTTTGTGGAAGTAACCTCTGGTATATGAACTTTTTCCACACTTCTGATCACTTTCATGATGTCTTGGCCAAGGGCATAGCCCATTTAAGTGTAAATGTGTCTTTTCGTGTTAGCATTCATTTTTCGAGAGTTAAATCCTGTCACTGACCCAAGTGAGAGGGAGCATTTGCAGGCCTATTCAGAAATTGGGTCTTAATATGTTTTAGCTGAGTGCATGGAAAAGGCAAGTCTCCCTTCCCTGCGCAAGCTTCTGTGGGTGTCTGATGCTGTGATGGCCTGGAGTCTTTATGTAGCAGTTGGCTCTGATATGCTTGCACAGATACAAATTGAATCCGACAGGACCGATGTCTTCTGGACTTTGCTGCCATCTGAAACGCTGGCGTGAGAAAGAAGCAGTGGCAGGGGGAGGAGAGGCAGAGAGGAGAGCTGATTCCTGGAGCACTTTTCTTAAGCAAGGCGATTTCTAACAGCTGATAGCTGTGAACTGCTTGATAAGCTGTTTTCCAGATGAGATTGATAACCAATCACTGTTCTGGAACAGCTGGCTAGCTTTCAAATTCAAGATGTGTTTCAGTGTTCAGTTTACTTCTTCATGCCTCACACAAATCTGTCTAAAAACAAACAAACAAACAAAAGAAGGGGCCAGCGAGTGGAATGATAATTACAGTGATTTTCCTCTTTGTTTTTACTGTATCTTTTCCTGCATCTGAACTGTTCTTGCATATTAATGAAAACCTATTAAAAAAAGAAAGAGCTTTTAATTTTCAAATTCAGTGTCAGAAAAAATGAAGTGTAAATAGTAGCTGCATTACTGTCCTTTTTTGGGGGGACTGCATATTTAAAATGTCACATGGTAGAGGACATTTCATATTCAACAAGAATCAATGATTTTATATTTCTGCATACAAATTGGTCCCCGTAGTAAACATTTGACCCCCCCCCAATTCACTTACTTTGGGGTGTGAGGTTGTAATCTATGGTACTAACTCTCCATTTTCTTTTTTATTAAGAGGCTACTCTCTGTACAAAGCTATGCTGGATTTATTGACAGTTCTATAAGGACAATTACATATCCCTTTGAGAATTGCACTCCAGCGTACTTCTTAGACCCTGTCTATAATCACTTCACTCCCCTCCAGTTACTGCCTCACTGCTCAGTCTACCAACACGTATTTTAGGAGGAAGCACCTTTAATAATTTTATTTATTATCGTATTTGTGTGTGAGTGTGGGATGTGCATGTATGTGCTCATGCACAGGTGTATACAAATGCCAAGACACATGTGTAGAGGTCAGAGGACAACTTCTGAGTTGTTTTCTATTTCTACTATGGATTCTGGATATTAAACTCAGGTCATCAGTTTTGTGAAGCAAGCACTTTTACTCTGTGAACTATCCTGTCAGATCAACCGTCACTTTTGAATTTCTATTACATTTCACCGGGAACTCTTGCTTTGAATTTAGTGGCATTCTGTGTTGTCCCCGATGCAGCTGGCAGTGAGTTTTCCCCAAGTTTAGTTCTATATTGTTCTTCTGTTCTCAAACAGTATAAAGCTTGTTTTTCAGCTGGCTGGGTAAAGATCACTAGACATAGACTGATATCCAAGGATCTCTTTGTGTTCTCTTTTGTGTCATCGTCTGTTCTCCAAATAGTGACCTCATTCTAACCCTGAGGCGCTCACAATATGATCCTAAACCAGAAGGACAACAGCATTTCCCAGGAATCAGAGATGCAAAGTTGTGGACTCTACCAGAGAACTTGAGAAGCGTAAACTGTTGTGGTACCTAGTTCTCTGCTTTAACAATTTGTGCTTAAGCACTCCAGCATTTTGTCTTTTTCAAAGTTTTGTATGGAGTTCGGGGAATACCCATTCCCCATCTTGTTAAAATCCTGCTTATGTATGCTCAAGACATCCCCCAAATACATGGCAGTTCACAAACATCTATAACTCCAGTCCGGGGAACTAGACACCCTCTTTTGGCCTCTGTGGGCACCAGACAATCATGTGATAAACAGAAATGCACATGTTGCACACACATATATGCAGTCAAAACATCCATACAAGCCTTCCTTTATTCTGTTGTTAATACGTGGAAAGACTTCTAATTAGCCTTTTTTAAGGCTTTGGTGTGCTTTCTTCCATGATGAGCTCATGTAGAGTTCTGCATCAAGGAACTATGCCTCCCTAAAATATACTGCTGAAAAGATGACATAAAAGCAGAGAAAGAAATTTCTGGGGAATGGCTGTAGGTGGCCTGGCAATTTAGGTTGTGGTAAGACAGGAGGAAAGAGTGAGAAATCTAAATGTCTTTGTCTTTTCTTCTTTTCTTGTCTCCTCCCTTTACAGGCTCTGAAAGGGTTCCAGCTGAAGTTTCTGAGCAGACCAGTTGCTGTGGCTCCTTAGGCTGAGTTTCCAAGCTGCTGGTGCACGCCATTGACAAGCTGCAGGATGGTGCCCGTGGCCAGGCCGCTGTTGCTGCTCCTCGCCTTCTTCCTCTGCGCCTGTGCTGAGAGTAAGCCATCCTGCCCTTCTCTAGGGAGCTGTGGCCATAACGAGTGGTTTTGTTTGCAGTTGGCATGAGGCTCAGGCCTCTGAATATATTTCCTTTGGAAGTATATCCTGAGACACTGTGGGATCCTCCTTGGCTTCCTGCCAGCCTTTGAAAGAGATCATTGATGTGTCTTTCCCACTATCTCCTCTTCTGTTTAATGCCTCTTTTGCTTGTTTGTCTCACTGCTTCTATTGCTGATTTCCACTTTTATATATTTTTTCATAGTTTTGACCAGCTTGGTGTCAAAGATAATACAAGACCAACAGTATCACTTAAACTGTGGCTGACCAGTTGGTAGTGTCAATATGTAAACATTGCTGAGACCCAGTAGGAATTTCTTGAGTTGTATGGATATTTCTATGTTTAGAAAAAACGCACAATGTCACATTGAGCCCAATTAAACTTGCAAGCCCCTTGTAGCTGTCACAGCAGCTGTTCTGATGTACTGTTTCCGACAGCTGTCGTGGAGTACAATATTCAAACAAATCAAGCAGAACTGACAACGTTGTGGCTGGGTGGAGGGTCTGGAAGTGGGAAAATAATTCTATGGAATGCAGACACTGAAGTTTGGGTTTCTAGACTCGATTTATGAAACCAGGATTGTGGTCAATTAGCTTGCCAACTAATGAGATGATCATATCTTCTTTGTAACTAGAAATCATTAGTTCTACACTTTTGCATCTGTTTCTTTCTTCATCTCTTCTATTGATTTTTGGGAGATAATAGTGCCTATCCCTGGCTCTTATTCCCTGCCATGTCTATTACCTCGGGAATGGTGTAGCTCATATGTGATTTGGTCATTCTCATGGGAGTCTCCTAGTGTGATTAACATGTATAACATCTGCAGTCATTAACTTTTCCCTCCACTGGCTGTCTCAGGAAGATTAAATTTGATTCATGTTAAGGATATCTCAAAGACAAAGATCCCATGTCATCTTGGCTCTGTCTTATTAATTGTTCCTTGACAAGAATTCCCTCACTAGCAGCCAAGTGCTTCATTTAAATAGGGCTCTATTTTCTAAAGGAATCGTTCAAGGAGGAAAAAAAATGTGATTAATTGAATGCATATGGAGCATGCATGTTCTAAGCACAACATTCTGTGGTTAATAATATATATAGCTTGCTAATTAGCAC
Source organism: Pachyuromys duprasi (assembly GCA_028658305.1). Lineage (NCBI taxonomy): Eukaryota > Metazoa > Chordata > Mammalia > Rodentia > Muridae > Pachyuromys > Pachyuromys duprasi. The sequence continues at coordinate 51,588,290 of CM053754.1, forward strand.
ATGGGATTGTTGGTTTAAGGTTAAGCCAAGGAATTTCTAATACCATGCCAGGAAATAATTAGTTGGGGAAAGATCCAAATGTAAGGCATTGTTATTTTAAAGGCATTATGTCAAAACTTATTTCAAAATCTAAATTTACTTCATTCAAAAGCAATTCAATGTATAGCTTTATGAATTCCATTTTGGCCAAAGATCAGAATTAAGTAGTTTTACCATTGTTTATTTTTTGGCAAAAGTATGTTAAGACCCTAGGACCCCACTTAAATGTCAAATCACAGTTGTATGTTTTTTCTGGAACATACTAGATATGTATTTAATATCTGGAAAGTCATCCTTTCAGACAGTAAAAATCCTTTTCTTTGGAGAAGCTATGGTTTTACTTAATGCAATAGTGGAAAGTGATAGATGGACGACAAGAACTTAGGAACAACTATTGTTGAGATTATGTTTTCCTCTGCCCACAGATTACCATTTGTCACTAGTCCTGCTTACCTCTCTCTTTCTACTTTCTATTCTTTTTACTTTTTTATGACTGACTTAGTTTATCTTCTATTGCTGTGATAGAATACTGGCCCAAAGCACATTGGGGGAAGAAGGGATGTATTTCACCTTGCCAGTTGCAGTCATTCAAGAAGGGAAGTTAGTGCCGGGGATCAAGGGAAGAGCCTGGAGGGCAGGAACTGAAGAGTGCTGTCTACCAGCTTGATTTCCAGACCCACTCTGTTTGCTTTTTCACACAGCCCAGGCCCACCTTTCCAGAGGAGGCCCCTTCCTTATTAGGCTGCTCATTCTCATACCAATCATCAACCAAGAAGATACTTCACAAGTTTTCATGCATGCCAATCTGATGGAGGCATTTTCTCAATAGAGGTTCCATATTCTTAGATGATTCCAGTTTGCGTCATGTTGACAAACCAATTAATCAATCAAACAAACAAACAGATTATATCCAGACTATATCTCATTATATTATGCCATTCTATTTTCTAAAAAACACTTTAAAAAATTGGAACCAAGTAACATTCAAGGAATAACTGGTTTCATCATCACATAAAGATAATATTGTCAGGCTTTCATTAATCAGGTTGTGGGTTTATTTCTCCATTGCTTCCTTAGAACATAATGACACACGCTTTTTTCATTTTTCCTATGTCTCATGTTGATCCAACGTATTGCTTATGATCCAAAATTTAATAGTGACTTGTCAGAGATGTTTGAGAAATGTGAAAAACTATTTTTTTCTTTTGTAGCAGGAGATCATTTATGAATGGGGAATGTGAAGAAGCACCTGTAGCTTACTATGCTAATTTACTCATCCAGATTACTCCCCTTTAAAATAATTATTTCTCTAGAGCCTAGATTCTATCTGGTTGTGGACAAGGATATAGCTAAGTGTTTCCTGTGGTGTTACATTAAGTAGAGCGCTTAGAGTTTTAGTTCAAATGGAGGTTGAGAAATTGTGATAATATTCCCTTAGGAAATTATAGTGATTGCTGTTGCCAGTTTAAAGTGCCCTACTGGCCCATACAATTTCTTTAAAAGGCAAAATTTGTGCACGAGGTTGTTTTTACTTTTATTTTTTATGTCTTGAGTGCTCCAGGCGATTCTGCAGATTATTTTTATAAGAGTGTGTACATGAGAGAACTGTGGTCCAAGAGTCAAGTGTGACTTTTGTTGAAGTCTGGTGAGTAGCTCTTGCTGATGTTGGGCCAGCAGGTTTATTCCTTAGAGCTAGCTCACACACACAAATTAGACATAAATTTCGACTTCAGTATTTTAACTCTAGGGAAAACCTCTTCTCTTTCGTGTGAAATATACCTTGTATTTGATATTCACTAGTCTGTCTTTTTTTTTCTTTTTTTCTTTTTAATACAATTTACAGGCCAAGAAACAGCTCTTAATATCTTTTAGTTATACCAGTTTGATCTTTCATTTTGGCTACTATAACTGGGTCTCAGCCTTTACCAGGCCTCTAGTGGATACATAAACTTTTGTATTGTTGGTCCTCAAATGGTTTAGTTCATCTAGTCTGTTACTTTTTTCAAGTTTTCATCTGAAATGGTGATCCCTCCCTCATTTTTCTTGCTGAATCAAACACCGTACTTTATTTTTCTTATGGATGAAAGCATCAGACTTTTTGCTCCCTGGGTATGTGTTCTATATCCTATAGAACTTAAAAAAAATTCCTTTCCTTTCAGTGGGTAGATTGGCACCTGTGCTGGAATGTTGCTAGACTTTGGTTTTGGATTCTGGCTGTCACTTCACTAAATCATACACTTTACCTTCATTCTTGTTTTTGTGGTGTGGATGATGACAATAACAGAGGCTGGTGATATAAAAATAGAATTTCTAGTAATTGAGTGTCCTGAGAATTAAATGAATTGAAGCAAAACACAGGCTAGCTGATGACATAGGCTAGGGTGTAAGAAATGGTTGTGTTACCTTCAACACCCATCTTTTCCGAGCACTCACCTTGAGTCTTCCGCTGAAATTCTTCATTTAATTTGAAGACAATAAACTCTGGGTAACAGAGAAGTTATTCCTTCTTGCTGTATGTTAAATTTGCTAGCCTGCTTTCTGCAAAGCACACAGAAGATCCTTATAAAATTTGGGGGGAATTAAACTGAAGATCAGAAGAAATATGAAACTTGTGTTCTTTAGAAAGTCTTTTCAAAGAAGTTCATCTATAGAATCACCAATGTAAAAGTCATGTAGCTCAGGTTGAATGGGTGTCAGGAGATGTTCCATCTGTCCATTCTGCACAGTGGTGCATTTTCTTGAGCTGCTCAGAGGAGAGAATTCGAGATACTTTCTGGAATCAAGCAGTATCACATGGCTGGTGGATCAGGAAGAAGATGGAAGTGAGCATACTGAGGAAAAGAGTGAGTAGCCATTGATATGGTCAGGAACATTTTTGCAACAACAGCAACAACCACAAGCCATTCAAACAAAGAGACAAACATATGTGTGATGTAATGGGATGGGCAGATAATCTTTTTCATTTTCAGAGCTACTTGGACATCTTTCCACTGAAGTTAGATGTGAAGTGGGTACTTTCCTATTACTCAGCTGTCCATTTTCCAGGTGGCAGATTCAGTTTACACAAGCAACATTAATTTCTTCTTGAAAAATCTTCTTATTTTAGATTATTAATGTTCTTTCTCCCAAACTCCGAAAATATTAAATATCCTTAAAAAGGTAGTTGCTCCTGCAGATGAAAATATTCCAAAGTTTGATTGGCCTGATGATATTAAGGGTCTCTAAGTCTGCAGAATATTCTTGAATTGTATGTTTGAACTGTGTGAATTACTGGAAGGGTGGATTATTCTTAAAGTGTTAAAGGGACAATAAAAGGTTGCTGTTTACTTTGGTTGTAGGGCTAAGGTCCTTTTGTTCCATGCAACCTGAAGGTAGAGTTTTTCATGTGAGGAAGAAGAGAAAGCTGTCTGCTTTCCTTCTTCTCTGAATTGACAGAGGTGTGTTGAGCTAGAAATTGTGGTTTTCCTCATTCCTGTTCCTCCGTTTATCTAAAGTGGCTGCATTAGCGACAATCAGTTGTCTGAAAAGTAAGGGAAACATCCCACCTGTGCTGCTGGTCCTTGGCTCCACTGTGGCATTTCTATGGCTTTCAGAATTAATTGCTCTCAGCACAGCTACAGACACCTAGTAAGGTTAGGATGGTGTCACAAGGCCACCACGTGTGTAGGCTTCAGAGCACATGATTGAGAGCAAAGGGATTTGCTTTAAAATGAACCAACCAGGTTTAACTTCCCATTATCTTTGACCATCTTCTTGTTGAGGCTACAAGTGTGAAGGATGCTGCAATGTCGAAGATTTTGTGAATATTTTACTTGTAATAGCCTCTTGGCATGTGATTATGGCTGTTTATAATTTCCTAATGTTTTTTTTTCTTATTTTTGGTTTTACTTCCCTTACTTTTCCTCATTCAGCTACTGTGTTCCTGACCTATTTCATATGGCAGCTTCAGAGGCAGCTGTATCTTTTCCTTCCCATACATATGTGTTTCAGTTGCTTGAAAAAGAAATTCCAAGCCAGAATCCATCTTCAATTTTTTCCCCATCTTTACTTTTATTATTAGTTAAAAGTATGGATGTGATAGAGAGAAAGACAGAGAGAAAGGGAGAGAGACAGACAGGCAGACAGAGACAGAGAGAGACAGAATGCAGAGTGAGGGGGCCCCTGTTTGTCTTTATGTGTACCATATGTGTACAGACATAGGAAGAGGGTGTCGGATCTGCTGTTGTGAGCTGCCTGATATGGGTGCTGGGAATTGAATCCAGATTTTCTGCATGAGGTAGCAAGTGTTCTTCACCCCTAAGAGTCTGTACAGCTCACACCATCGTTAAATAAAGAATCATAAAGAAAAAAAAAACCTAGGGATTAAGGGAAATGCTACTTTTGGACAAGTTATCTGACATATGAATTTGCATTTTTCTTTTAGCTTCTTTTGCGCCATTTCAAAACCTTTGTATGCTTGCGTGCATACACAGTGTGTGGAATATACAAAATGGAGTGGTGTATAATGGTTGAAATGCGACTCTATGCTAGCATGTTACTTGAAGTCTATCTGCAAATTCCCTTAATATTACATTTTACTTGACTCTAGGTATTTTTGTTTAAACTCATCGTTATCATGTATTTGTTTAAAATGTTAACTGCAGAAACAATTTTAAATTATGAATGAAGTTCAGTACTTTACTATGAAGGATACTCAGTTTACATTTGCTTTAAAATACAAGCTGTAGATTCATGCTATAATTTGAGATACATTTCTGTGCGAATCACAGACTAGAATTAATGCAACCATTTCTAATAACTACTATTATTAATACTACCAAAGTATACGTGTACTTATATACTCAGTGTGGTAAACTAGTATATAATACATTGATTTTGAACTGAGAATATAAGAAGTATAATAATCCAATTACATATAACAAATCTATTAAATACATTTAAATATTTTCTTTTTTCAGTGTAGTAAACTAGTACATAATATGTTAGTTTGAGCTGAAATACAGCAAGTATAATAATCCAATTACATGTATTAAATACATTAAATTCATTTAAATACTTTTTGTTTTATTAATTTTTAATTTATTTTTATGTTAATTACAATTTATTTTCTTTTTTGTTAAATAAGTGTTTTTTAAAAATATACTTTATTTATTTTTATATTAATTACAGGTTAGGTACTTTGCATCCAAGGCGCAGCCCCCTCCCTCATTCCCTCCCACTTTCCCCATCCCTCCCTCACCTCCTCCCCACCCCCAGTCCAAGTCCACCGACTGGGGAGGACCTCCTTCCCTTCCATCCCACCCGGTTCATCTTGTCTCCTCAAGGCTGGCTGCAATGTCCTCCCCTGGGATCTAGCCAGGCTGTTACTCCCTGGTGCATATGGGGGAGGGTCAAAGAGCCAGCCATCAAGTTCATGACAGAAACAGTCCCTGTTCCCCTTACTAGGGTCTCCAGTTGGACACTGAGCTACCATGGGCCACATCTGAGCGGGGGTTCTAGGCCATATCCATACATGGTCCTTGGTTGGAGAAACTGTCTCGTATAAGACCCCTGTGCCCTGCTCAGTTTGGTCTTTGTGGAGCTCTTGTTCTCCACAAGTCTAACTAACTTCCCCTATTTTCATTATTATTCCCAGCCCTCTGCCGAAGGCTTGGTTGTGAGTCTTAATATCTGCTTTGATACATTGCTATATTCCCCTCTTTGGTATGCTCCTGTCCTGTTGCTTGTTTTATCCTCCATTCAATGTCCATCCCATTTGTTCATCTAAATGAGCATTGATCATACCAACCTGGGTCCTCCTTCCTGTATATCTTCTCTAGGTGTGTAGATTTCAGCATGACCTTCCTATCCTATAGGTCTATATAAGTGAGTATATACCATATGTTTCTTTCTGCTTTTGGGATATCTCACTTAGGATGATCGTTTCAGGTCCCACCATTTGCCTGCGAATTTCATGATTTC
>CM053754.1:51594389-51619412 GCA_028658305.1 Pachyuromys duprasi
CACTATTCCTAATTGTCTAAGAAAGTGCCAAATTGATTTCCAGAGTGGTTGTATAAGTTTGCATTCCCACCAGCAATGGAGGGTTCCTCTTTCTCCATAGCCTCTCCAGCATGCGTTGTCACTTGAGTTTTGATCTTAGCCATTCTGGTGGGTGTAAGGTGAAATCTCAGGGTCATTTTGATTTGCATCTCCCTGGTGGCTAAAGACGTTGAGCATTTCTTTAAGTGTTTTTCTGCCATTCTATAATCCTGTACAGTGAGTTCTCTTTTTATCTCCATACCCCATTTTTTAAATGGATTACTTGATTTATTGCTTTTTAACTTCTTGAGTTCTTTGTATATACTGGCTATTAGCTCTCTGTCAGAAGTAGGATTGGTAAAGATCCTTTCCCAGGCTTCAGGCTGTTGTTTTGTTTTGATGACAGTGTCTTTTGCTTTACAGAAGCTTGTCAGTTTCATGAAGTCCCATTTATTTATTGTTGATCTTAGAGCCTGTGCTGTTGGTGTTCTATTCAGGAAGTAGTCTCCTATGCCAATGAGTTCTAGGGTCTTCCTACTTTTTCTTCTAACCAGTTTAGTGTGTCTGGTTTTATGTTGAGGTCTTTGATCTACTTGGACTTTAGCTTTGTGCAAGGTGATAAAAATATGGATCTTAAGTGTTTGTGATGGATATAAAGCAATAAAAATTAAAATATTTTTGCTTATTACCAAGGTGATCATCCAAACCTATAATGATTTTAGTTGAATACCAATATGCCTTTTGGGTGTATACTTGTGTCAGAAATATAAGTTTTTATCACCATGTTCAATTTGACATTAATATTCTGCCAGTGTATCTGTAAACATAATGAATGGGGGGTACCTAGTGAGTGTATGAACTGCACACATGGGAAGGTGCTGTCCATCCTGGTACAGCCCTTCCTAATAGCAGGGAGGCAACAACTGTGAAAAAGTGGATTTCAAATATTTAAAGGCAAGAAGAAGGAAATTATTTGGCTCAAAGGACAGAATAAATTCAGGCTTCTGATGTACAATAGCTTCACAGGGCTTCATAGGCAGGGAGGAGCGAGAGCTGGAAAGCCTACAGGGAAGGAGCTAGCGGTATGCAAGTGTGTAGGAAAAGAGGAATGCTCTTAGAATATCTTGACTATAGTACAACTGTCCTCTACTGGAACAAAATAAATATCTTCATGATAATGGTCTCGTACCCTGATCAAGTCCAAGGAGCTCATTGTCTAAGCCATTTAGCTGAAATTTCCTTTCTCTTAGCCAGTGCAGAGTTGGAACACTAAGGCTTTCATTTAGCAGAAGCATGCATTTCCATCTCTGCTTTCATCTCTTTATCTCTGGCTGGTGTTGTTTCTCTTTTAAAGTGCGCAAAGTTGTGTTTTGGAACTGTGGATGCTTCCATCCTTTGCTTTAGAGGACGAAGAAATGGACATTTTAAAAGCGCTGCTCTAATTGGAGGTTGATGACCAACCGAGAATTGCAGGAAAAAAAAAGGAACTTTAACAGGTCTTTTCTCTATATTCTTCAAGTTAGACAAAATTGGTAGGATTTGTAAGTGATTTTTCTGTGGTATCTTTAAAGATAAAAGCTATTTTTAGTGAACTCTTGTATCTTCTTCCATTTATCGTATGGAGGAATCATTACTGCCTATGTGACTGGATTTAGTTTTGTTTTGCTTTATTGTTATTGTTTTGTTTGAAAGAAGGTTTTACTATATAGCCCTACCTGTCCTGGAATTTTCTCTATAGTCAAGACTGCCCTGCAACTTGCAGCAATCCTCCTGTTGTGCTTTCCAAGTGCTGGGTATGTCGATAGGTCACCACAGATAGGCTGCATTAGGTTTTAAATTTATTAGGCTAATATAAGATTACTAAACCACATTGATGTTTTCTCCAGAATAACATGTGGCACCAGGAAGGAAGTTTAACTTACATTTTAGCTTCTTTTCTCTACTCAACTGGAATCAGTTTCTCAGTTTTTCTGACCATTTGGAGCTGTTCAGAGCTCTGAATCCTTCCTGTGAGGTTTAAAATGGATCCTCATTGTGTGTTCTGTGAGCGCTCGTGAGGCACTTAGTGAAGTTTTATTTCCATCCCATTCTGTGCGTTTATAGGTGATACCTGCTATATGCAGCATCAGAATTCATTCATTTCTACCTATTGAAATGATTATTTTTCTTAGACCTTGGAAATACTTCAGAGAAGTAGCAAACACACAACAACAAAAATATCAAATCAAAAATAACCTCCGCATTGCCAGTCTCTGTTAAAATTTCTTCACACTATAGAGCTCAGGTACATAAGTGTGGCCTGTCATTTCCTATCTTGAGACTTAACATTTTGGATTAGAGAGATTATTTACCACAATTCTCTGAGAATTTTTATGTTAGCATCTTTGACTTGTCACAGCCAGACTATTGTCCCCCTTTGCTAGTGTCGTTTGGTAGGGAAGACACCTCCAGTTCAAGACCACTAGAATGTGTCTTACATGCCTGCAAGACAGGGCTTGAAAGAGAAGACTTTCATTAGAAATATGATCGAGTACTCACTGGTTTGGGAAATCAGCTTTGCCAATTTGGAATGATAAATTGTAGCTCTTTTACTACTTGTGTTGTCAGGAGCACATTGTATTAAGTCTGTGGTCCAGTTTTGTTGCCTAGAATACTGGATCATATAAATTCTCAGTGAGTTACCTAATTTGATATATAGTAAGTGCTAAGTAAATATAGCCATTGTTTATCCATTAATGGAATTATTAATTAAATTTTAGTAGTATATGATTTTGTTTTATTTTAAAGTCAGTTTTGCCCCAACTAAAACCTTCCCATTACTTAAACATGTTAAAATTTTAATGTCATTTGTTCCTGAGCATTGTAAGAGTAGACTGTGGTCTTGTTTTGCTTTGTTTTATATTGTTTTTTTAGAAAGTCTCACTATGTGGCCTAGACTATTTCTTACTCTGAACCTTTCTGCGTTTTCCTCCCAGCTACTCATAGTATACTTGAGCACAGCTACACCTGGCAGTGATATGGTGAGATATGTTTTGTCACCAGTTTCACTGAGAATCAACCAAAAATCAGCCTGGATGGATGCTTAGGGGAAAAGATGAAGTATTGGTGAGGCTCCTAGCACTTAGCTCTCTGCATGTTCTCAGGGGAGAAGCAGAATAGTTAAGCAAGCAAAAGGCAAACTGCTAGAGCCTTTGGCCTCACAGGGTAAGTGATGCTACCCTGACATCAAGCCAAAATTCATACAGGACTGACCCCTGCAGGCATGTAGGACCTCTCTGATTACAGTGCCAGTGAGGACATAGATTAATGGAGGAGATTCATACCATGTCCACAGGTGATTCATGTGTCAGTAGTAGAGGGGCCCTGAGTAACTAGTAAGTTGACATATCCAATTTCATTCAAAAAAGCAAAAGGGAACTTAGCCACTGAGAAAATTGAGTGTTTTATGATGAAATTACTTTACTTTTCCTTAGGCGTCCGTGTTGCTTTATCTGTTAATTTGATTCTAAGTTGTCAGCAGTAAGGTCTGTCTTCAAGATTCTATCATAAGTGGAGCAGTACCACTTCCATCATCACACATATGCAATCCATATCCCAGTTCCTTTTATTAAGGTTGAGTCAGACTTCCTGTGCTTTGGAGGTGTTAAGCCCTAAAGGGGGCAGGAACTGAACGAAACAGAAGTGACACTGTGATTGTGTTTGCCTAGTAACGAACAATTGAAATATGGTTAACTTTCTTCTGGCGGGAGGAGGGTGACTCAAGACATAAAGAAACATTGAAATTGATAAGGATCATGAAGCACAGAAGGTTAATATATTTATATGGCTGCTCTCTGGGGTCCTATGAGCTGTGAGGAGTTGCTTGGGAAGGGGCAGCCTTGGTTGCACTGCCTACAGCAAGGGCAGATGTCCCATGGATGCAGCTTGTGAGTAGTGATCCTGTTTATTAGATTGATCTTTTCCAAGATGGAGCTGCCTGAGGCTCATCAAACTCCTGGAAGGGATTCCAGTAAAGCCATTGTTTCACCAAGCTTCATCTGAGTGAAATCCTTTCTTTAGTCCATTATCTGTGCCACATCTGGATGAGTAAACTTCTGACCACATCTCATCTCTACAAGAAAAGTCAAGTAACATATCCCTATAAGATGGAGTTCTTACTAGCTGAATGGGTAGCTTTTGCCCTACATTTGTTTGGGCCTTTCTTTCGCCCTGCCATCATCACAGAGGTGGTGTTCTGTGTCAAAGACATCTACACGCAGTTTTATTTTTTCTTGTGCAAGAGTACCCATGGACACACAAAATTAAAGCTTAGTGTGAAATGTGCCACATGTCTTTCAGCTAGTGGTCCATCAGTGCTTCTGGAAAGTGCTGTATTGTAAATATTTTAGGCCTTGTGGTCACGGGACCCTGGAGCAACTCCCCAGCTCTACTAAGGTAGAAAAAAAAGGCGGCTCTTTTTACATAAATAAGTATGTGTGGCAATGTTCTAATTTGGTCCTAGGCTCATAGTATGATGATCTCTTCTTTTGACTTAACTCATCTTCACCTTCTCACTATGCAGCGAGAAGCTGAGTGCACCAGGAAAGGGCCTTGCTTAGCCTACTGAGATGAGTTAAGGGGAAGAGAAGTGCTTGATTGGTCTCTTTTGCACTCTGCTTAGTTAGTAATGTTTATTGGGAGCAGATTAATTAGAAGGAAGTTCAAAGAGCATATCTCTTGGTAAACAGAAGATGTTTAATAGCACTTAACCTTTGGAATTTATGCAGAAAAAGATTTGAATGTTATTATGCTTTATGTCTTTCGGGGGTGCTTCAGGTATTTGGCTGTTAGTGCTACTTCAATTGCAAGCTCCTGAAAAATGAATAATTTATCAGCTGTGGGACAGTTCTCATTGCACTGTGTGCCTGACATTTGGAGCTATGAACATCTTAAATAAAAGGGGGAAAATGTGTTGGAAAGTGTTGTGTTTGCTGGGAATGCCTTGAGACCCCTGCAAAGAGACAGTTTGATCATGGGTATCAAAACCTGATTTTGGTTTTCTAAAGCTAGGCAAGAGCAGACATGTCAGGGAGAGTTGGTCTCATTGTGGGCACTCCTGCTGCAGAGGCTCTGTTATGTTCAGTGCTTACACATAAACAAACAACAAACAAACAAAAATGAAAACGCTGCTAGGAAGGTATCACTGATCCTGCAGCAAATGCTCAGGATAAACATCCAGGCTCCATCATGTCAGAGAATTGAAAGCATCGCTGAGGCATGGCAGAGAAGGGTGATGTGCAGTATGCTGCAGTTGGAATCCTTGACACACATGGACAAATGCAAAGATTCGGCCATTGTCAGTTCATCCTGGCTGCTGGCAGATGATACAAAATTCTACAGAGGTGTGAAGGTTATAACCACATCCTCATAAGGATTGGGGTTTGTTCTAGTTATGTGAAAAAAGGAAGACTAATTAGATTAAATAAAAATCCTGGCTGAATATGAAGGCAAATGACTAATGTTAAGTCTATCCAAGTGTGGAGTAAAATCCCAAGGGGAAATACTGAGAGCCTCACAGTGAGAATCATTTGCAGGAAGCAGAGGAAGCCACTGTAGAGAGCTGCTGTCTTTGAAATAACCAAAATGGCTTCAGCAAAGGCTATAAAAAGACTGTTTAACAATTGTAAAATACATAATTCTCTTTTTATTTTAATTGTTCTGATTTGCAGAGATGGTGACTGGAGGGATATTGCGGTAATTATAATAAAACAGTTACTCACCTTCTGGGATCACTTTCCTCTAGAATTCATAGTTGGACAAATGAATCTGACACTACCATTGGGCAAAGAACAGGCGGGCTCACTTCCCTTTTGATTGTGTCCTCAGCCCTAGGCTTTATGGCCTTACGATTTCCAATCACTAACTTTTCCTTTTGTAAGCTCAGAAAAGTGCTTCCTGGTTTTCCAGTACTGTCTGTCCCTCCACACCTCTGCATTTTCAGACCCTGAGTTTCTGGTCATAGTCTGTCTTTTTCTCCGCTCAGTGTAATGTGCTGAAGGAGGTGAGCAGAGAGAGGGTGGAGCCAGCCTCTGCTGTCAGAGTTGGTAGAAGCAATATAAAAAGACAGTTGCCTTATAGGAAGTGGAATGTTGCCTGAGATACACAGAGAGTGTTGCTGGAAGCAGAGCCCTGTTGGCATGCAGAGGAAGTGCCAGTGTGGTAAGGTTGCAGGATCTGTTTGTTAGAGTAAAATAAGAGAGCTTTGGGGTTTGGTAGCAGCTCTGTGATTTGATCTGTTGAAACCATGAAACTAAGTAGATATACAGGTATGGATTGACCGGTGAAACAATGAAGTGTGACCAGAAGGGCCAAGCATGGGTAATTGGTAAAATAGTGCTTAGTTCATATATAAGTGCATTCTACCAGTAAGTAAAGGAAGCCACTGAAATGGCTTCCTGTGTAGTCAATTTTGGTCAGTGACTACTTTGTGTGAGATTTATCTGGCAGCGAGGAGATGACTGTAAAACCCAATAGAATCAGGATCATGGTGGTCAGAACTGAGGTTATAGTTGTAGAGTCCAGAAGGGCATGTGCAAAACTTACTCAGGATGTAGAATATAGAGGACTTTGTAATCGTTTGAATTTGGTTATTCCTGTCTAGATATGTGAAAATACACCAGAGATGATGAGAAGTAGAAAGGCAAACACATTTTTATTTTCTTTCCATTCCTGTTCTTTCCTCAACACACTGGATTCAAATTAATGTGGGTCTCCTACTTCTCTCAGACTTGTTTATGTTTCTGTCTAAAATCTTGTAATGTTCAAGACAACTGCCTCATCTTAGACTGTGTCTCATCTGTTTCTCCTTGTCTCAATATGCAGCTATGAGTAGTAAATTCAGAAGCCTATGATGACCAAGCAATTTGGATTCATTATTGAAGCAAGCTAGTTCAACTTTATACCATGTATACCAGTTCTGTATGGGAAAAAAAACCATTATTTATGTCTTGTCTTCTGGGGAATGCATGCTTGGAATCTTTTGATTTTCCTAAAGAATCTTGAAAACCAAATTTATAGGGGAAGTAAGCTTCACATTTATGATTATAATGGACTACAAACCATAAGTACCAGTAATATTGAAATTAAAGGACATACTTCTTTGTAATGGAAAAAATTTAGATTCAAAAGGTTTGAAGCTCTATGTGGTGGTCCTAGAAATTTGTAGAATTCTAGCAAGTGTAATTTCTTCTCTCTAGCAGTTTCTAGACTTTCTTGTGGTTAGTGATAACAAATCAGGTAGTGAAAACACCATGGCAAACATCAGGGCTGAGTCTGTGAATGAAGAGTGGAGTTCTCCAGCCTTGCCTCTTACACTGGGGCATAGACTTGTGGAAATTCAACATACCTTTTCTGCAGTTATATGGATAATTTGGATCAGTGTCTATATGGAATGATTAATTATTTGTTCATTCTTTTCTTTCCCTTATATGTTCTAGCAATGGCAGGTGTACAGACCTGAAGTAGCTTCTTATTGCCTAAGGCTAGGGAAGGGGCTCCTCCTTCTTCCTCTGCCCTAAGAAGTAAGTCAGCATGATTGTTCAAGATAAGTTTCTGTTGGGGCTACTCTCGCTACTCAGTGTGAAGCTCAAGAGCACTGAAAGGGTTGTCAGTCAGGGAGCTAATATTTAAAAGTGGGTTCTCCTTCTCTGAAGGCACTGCCCAAGAGAACAACAATACAGAGATTTACTTGTACATTAGTGTGTGGCTAATAAGACACATCTTTAAAAGTGGCTCTGTGATTGTCCAAAGAGTAAGGATTGGTGCTAAAACTTATTCAGTATCCACTTGGATGGAATCATCTCTAGAATGTACGTTACATTTTTGAAAATTAAATAGGCCAAATGAAGCATGATCTTGGGGTGGCTTTCAATAGAAATATTTGTGTGTGTGTATGTGTGTCTATTTATGTATGTGCCATGTGTGAGTGCAGCTGTGTTTGCACATACATGTTCATGGATGTAGAAGATGTGTAGAGCCAGAGGACTACCTTGGTTATCACTCCTACCATTCTTCAAGGGTTGTCATTTGGTTTGTTTGTTTTGTTGTTGTTTTGAGACAGAGCCTAGAACTCACCATATAGGCTAGACTGGCTGGCAGTACACTCTAAGGACTTCCTGTCCCTGTTGGTTTTATAAATGCTTCTAAACTTTTTAAATAATATCATTCTTTATTACCTTTTTTCATATCAAGATGCTGTGAATAATAGCCCGACTGATGCATGATTATAGATTGTGCTAGCTTAGTTTTATGTCAGCTTGACATAAGCCAGAGTCATTTGGGAAAAAAGAACTTCAGTTGACAAAGTTCCTCCACCAGATTGTCCTATGGCTAAACCTGTGTGATAAGATTTATAGATTGATGAATGTTGTAGGACTGTCCAGACTCAAAGGAAGCAGATTTAGCAAGCTTGGAGGAGTAATCCAGTAAGCAGCCTTCAGTTCAGTTCGGTTCAGTTCAGGAGCCTCCATGGCCTTCATTTCCTGCCTCTAAGTTTCTGCCCTACATAGGTTTCTTCCCTGACTTCACAGGATGATGGACTACTAATTGTAAGGTAAAATAAACTCTTTCTTCCCAAAGTTACTTTTGTTCATAGTGCTTCATCATGCCAATAGAAACCATAATTATGACATAGGTTCATAGATGTTTTTCTAATTTTATTAAGAAGAAATATGGTATGATTAACAAAACAAAGCAATTAGCTTTCAAACAGGAGGATTTGAGCTCATGCCATGTGTTTCTGTTTACTTAGTTGGGAGATCTTGGATATAGTGTTCCTTTATTCAGCTAATAGATGTTCTGTACCTTATTCTTGGAGCTTCTCACTCGGTGCTGGAGGTTATGATAGTGAAGGAGATAAATGTAGCATTGTTTGTGCCCTCTATCACTTCTAGTCTAACTGGCAGTTGCTCATCTGTAAATGGGTATGAGGTTCTTTTTCTCAAATTGTTTGTTGAATGTTAGTTGACATGTGTAAGAAGACCCTGACCATCACTCCTAATTAGGAAATGTGGCTGCAGCATTTGCTCTGCCTGCTCCTTCTGGTTTGTTGCTGTACAATCATGAAGCTCTTTCTTTCCGAGCTCTGTTTGCACTACATTCCCATTCATGGATGTTGTTTGGGGCCTAAAGATGGGGACATCTCTTCCTTTTCCAAGGGTTTTGTATTGCACAGTTCCTAAGTGACTTACTCATTTCACAGATCTTCAACATTCTAGACTCTTTAGGTATATCAGTAACCAAGATAGATCAACAATAAAAATAAAAAGCCCACATATGAAGGCTATATTTTAATAAATTTGATATAGTGAGGTAAAGTGATTAACATAGAAGCCTAGTTACAAATATGAGAATATGGAATGGTCAGAAGCAGGTGAACTCCCCCCTCCTCTTGTGGTGATTCACATGAGATCTGCTTCTGCCTTCTGAATGTTGAGATGATCACCATGCATCACCACACCTTGTTTATTTAGTGCTAGGGATTGAATCCAGGCACTCATGCCTGCTAGGCACATATTCTACCTACTTCCGTTCCCGGCCACAGCTCTCTACTTTTGTTTTTTAAATATTTTTTACTAGACAGAATTCTGTAATTATATTTAGGTAATAAAAGACTAAGCTTCAAATTATTTGTTTCTCTTAAGGATCTAATTTTATTTGAAGGTGAGAGTTGCTCTATGCTAATTAAAGCAAGGCCATTTAAAAGGTGCATTTATTAAAGTTTAAATAGTCCTGAAAGATACTTATTTATAAAATGACAATTATATCCCTTCAATATCTTAATAATTATATATTTTATTAAAAGGAGTACTTTGTAGTTATATAGTGTAATTATATGTTTGAACAAGCTGTCACTAGGACTAAATGAGCTTCATTAATTACCAAGAAAATTACTTTATATTGCTGATGAAATATGTTATTATCTTATATACAGTTGGTAGTGAGTTCATATAATTTTTCATTATGATATTTAACCATTTAATCAATTACATTAAGTTAAAGTGTGAAACAACATTAGTGTCTTGTGAATTTGGCACTTTAGGTATTTAATATTCAAATAAAGTTAAGATATTTTCACATCAGCCACTAATTAGAAAATAGCAGAGGAGGTTTAAAAATTTCTAGCTCCCAAAAGGAATATTATTTGAGAGCTGTGTGATTTGGTGTTCCAATTGCTTACCAAGTGTGCTAGTTAATGTTTGCCCACTTGATATGAGCTAGAGTAGTATGGGAAAAGGGAAGCACAGTTGAGACAATGCCTCCATCTGAGTGGCAAGAGGGCAGCACTGTGGGGTATTTTCTTATTTATTTATTTAGGCACTTTACAGCCTGATTCCAGGCCCTTCCCTTCTTTCCTTCTACTCTTACCATCATATCTCTTTCCTCCATTCCCTCTCCCCTTCTTCTCAGAGAAGTGGAGCCCCCCATTTCATGGGCACCAACTCATCCTGGCACATAAAGTCACAGCAAATTCTCAAAAGACAGTTTTGCTAGGCCCCTGTCTGCAAGCATAGCAGAGTATCATTAATAGTGTCAGGGGTTAGCTCTCTCCCGTAGGGTGGGTCTCAAGTTGTGTCTGTCATTTGTTTGCCATTCCCTCAACCTCTCCCCCATCTTTGTCCCTTTACTTCTTGTAGGCAAGACAAGGTTTTATGAGCAGGTTGGTCTCTTCCTCCCTTTCCTGAGAGTACCCCCTCACTACAGGAGGTGGCAACATGAAACAAATGGACCTAACAGATATCTGCTGAACATTTCACCCAGACACAAAAGAATGCACTTTCATCTCAGCACCTCATGGTACTCTCTTTAAAACTGACCATACAGGTGGTTACAAGGCAAACCTCAACAGATACAAGAGAATTGAAATACCTGCTCATATCTTATCAGATCATCATGCATTAAAGCTGTTCTTCAACATAAACAGTAACAACAGTATGCCTACAAGTTCATCGAAATGGAACCACTCTCTATTTAATGATCACAGGGTAAGGGAAGAAAGAAAGAAAGAAATTAAAAACATTCTAGAACTCAATTAAATATGAAGGCACAACACACCTGAACTTATGGGATACAATAAAACTGTGCTAAGAGAAAAGTTCATAGCACTAAGTGTCTTTATAAAGAAATTGGTGAGATCTCATACTAACAATTTTAAAGCATATATAAAAGTTCTAGAACAAAAAGAAGCAAAACATCCAAGAGGAGTAAATGGCAAGAGATAATCAAACTCAGGTTTGAAATCCATAAATTAGAAACAAAGGGAATAATAAGAAATCAACAGAAGCAAAAGCTGGTTCTTTAAAAAATCAGCAAGAATGACAAACCCTTAGACAAACTAACCAAAAACTAAAAGGGCATTTTTTCCACTTTTTTTATGAGGGTTTTTTTAAAAGTAATTTATTTATTTTTATATAATTCACAGGTTATGTACTTTGTATCCCAGCTGTAGCTCCCTCCCTCATTCCCTCCCACTCTCCCCATCCCTCCCTCATCTTCTCCCTGCCCCCCTCAAAGTCCACTGATAGGGGAGGACATACCCCACTTCCATCTGACCCTAGCTTATCATATCTCTTCAGGGCTGGCTGCAATGTCCTCTTCTGGGATGTAGCTAGGCTGCTCCTCCCTCGGGGGGTGGGGGTGGGGGTCGAAGAGCCAGCCATTGAGTTCATGACTGAAATAGTCCCTGTTCCCTTTACTAGGGTACCCAGTTGGATACTGAGCTACCCTGGGCCACATCTGAGCAGGAGTTCTAGGTTATATCCATATATGGTCCTTGGTTGGAGAAACAGTCTCATAAAGACCTATAAGGGCATTTTCTTGATATATGATTAATGTAGGAGGGCCTAGACTACTGTGGGTGGTTCTGTCCCTGGGCAGGAGATCCTAAGAGCTAAAAAGCAAGCAAACAAACAAACAAAAATTAAAAAACAAAAAAAAATAGGCAAACAAAAATCCTAGCTAAGTAACTCACAGGAGCAAACCAGTGAACAGTATTCCTCCATGGTCTGCAATGATTGTCTCCAGGCTACTGAGTTGAGTTCCTGTTCTGACTTCCCTCAATGATGGTCTGTGAGATGTGAAATGAAATGAAACAGTTTCCTCTTTAGGTTTCTTTGGTCATGATGTCTTACGCAGCAATAGAAAAATAAAGCTGAAGCCACACTAGAGTTTTGTTTTGGCCTTAACCCTGAGTCTGACTATCAGCAGCTAATAGCCTCAGCTGCTGATTAACTGAAGTATAGTCATACTTGCCTGGGAACACTTGGAAGAGCTCAATCTTTCAGACTCCTGCTCTCCTACAAAGGGCCACAGTTGCTAACAAAGAGCACTGAAGAGTGACTGGGCTGGAAGTCTTTCTGCTGTTAGCTGTAGAGTTAACATCTGCCTAGCACCTAGAAACCATGCTTCTGGGGGCTGCATGGAGTTTTCGCCATTTTGTCATAGTGGTCCTGAGTTTCAGAAATTCACCATTATGTATTTATAATGAAGACATAATGTGATTCCAAAGTGTGAGTTATATGAACATGCAGTTATATGTAACCTGTGGATCATGACAATTTTGTGAGTCACATATCAGATATCCTACATATCAAATATTTACATTTATAACAGTAGCAAAATTACAGCAATGAAGTAGCAATGAAATAATTTTATAGTTGTACGTCACCACACCATGAAAAATTTTATTAAAGGGCCCAGCATTAGAAAGGTTAAAGACCACTGTCCTAGAGCTTAGGGGAGCATAAATTATAGGCTCAGGAGTTACATAAGATCCCTTCAATTATCTCTCCACTTCCATTATAACTTGTGAAACTGGGCCTCCTAAGCAGGTAGATTTCTGAGTCCTCTACCAAAGTAATGTGCCACAGGGTCTTAGTATCACCTTCATTTTTCTTGATTATATTTAAAATTTACTCTTCATTGCTCTACTGGCTTGCTGTTTTGTAACTGAAATAATTTTCCCACCCTTTGACTCATCTCCTTGGTTTTCAATAAGTATACCCAGCTGAGATCCCTTTTAAATTAGTGCTTTATTTTTGGAGACAAAATCATGTATTTTGAAGTAAATGCCTCTTGTAGAATAGCTGAGTATGCCCAGTGACACTACAGTATCTGACATGGTTACCTTTCTTGTTTCAAGAACTTGATTTCTACTCTCAGCATTCTAAAGAACACCAACTACTATTCATCATTCTCACAGTTTTATTGTGGACATCTTAACTTACTTCTCCTGTATAAATGGACTCTTTTTTTGAGTGATACACTTCCAGTTTTACCAAAGTTAGCTTTGTGCCCTAACTATTATACTCTTTAGCCATATGAGGCCATACTGTTAGACTCTATGCATGAGGTAAGGCCATATGGTATTTGTTTTTGTATGCTGTTTCAAGTCTTCAAGGTTCAATCATGCTAATGGAAGAACAGGTTTCATTAATTTTGAGGGGTAAATAGTATTCCTTCATTCATATTATCCACTGCCTTTGCCTGTTAATCTATCGATGTACTCTTAGGTGTATCACATTTTGAGACTAATACTAATGATGATGACATAAACACTAATGTGGCAATGTCTCTTCAGCATATTGATTTCCTTTCCTTTGTGCTTACTAGATCATACAGTTCTTCTGTTTCTTTGCTGTTCTTGATGAAGCTCTACATTGTTTTTCATGATGGCTGTACTAATTTTTATCCCCACTAATATTGTCCCTTGAACCCCACAAACTTGTCAACATTTGTTGTCTTCCATATGCTTGCTAATAGCTGTTCTAACAGGTGGGAGTTGATGGTGCATGATTTATGTGTATGTCACCTGACAGCTGGCGTCAGCTACAGATTGGCTCAGTGTGGAACAAGTGTGGATTTCGCACCGTGTACTATATGTATTTTCCTAGGCTGAGATGTTCTGTCCTTTCAGAGGCATCTCATCAGGCTTTCATAGTACAGTCAGTTATTCTGCTTGGTTCTACAGGTAGCTTCATCTGTAAGGTGCAAAATGTTAGTACCTGTAATCCACAGGTACTGCACAAAGAGACATGTTCAGGAGCTGGTATTGTTCTGAAAAAGTGCTAGTTTGTATTGAAAGTGTCCCCCAAATGTGTGTGTGTGTGTTTGTGTGTGTGTGGCAGCTTGGTTCCTAGTTTATAACTCTATTGAGAGGGGTTAGCACCTTTAGGATATGGGACCTATTAAAAGGAAGATGGACCATTGGGGATTATTAGGATGCCACTTCACTCCCTACCTTATGGGTATTACAAGTTGAACAATTTTGACCTTTTCTGAAGCCCTGCCTCACCCAGAACCTAGAAAGACAAGTCCTCATCATCCACCGCAAAGTGAGACCATGAACCCCAAACACCTGCCCTTCTCTTAAATTGATTTTGTATGGGTACCTTGTCTGGTGCAGAAATCTAACAGAAAGCAAGTAACAGCTAGTGTAATTAACCCAAAATCCATGGTGGATATGAAGTTAAAGCCTTGAACACTGTGGTGTATATGTCATCATCATCGTCATTATTTTTTTGAATGTCGAGTTACTGAGAATTACTTATTATGGACAATAATCGAGGGTGCTGTCCTTGAGACTGTGATTAAACAACTTTGTCTCTGTGAGGAAGACCCAACTTAATTAGGGAATCAGATCACCAACTTTCCAAAGTAGGTATTAAAGATTGGGCATTCCTCTCTGGAGTCTGCTGCTTGTTTATCTGCCATATCCTCGGCAACCTGGGGCTGGTTGGGACTCCTGGAGGACAAAAGGACCCATGGAAAAGCTGGGGTCAGGTTGACTGCAGGGGCTCTGCCGGAGCAGCAGCAACTAAGCAACCTGCATCTTCAGTTTTGCTCATCTTTAGGACAGGGGGAGAGTCAGCTGGTGGATGTAGGAGGCATCTGAAGATAAGTAGTCTTAGATTACCCTCGTCAGGAAAGAGGACACCGCAGTTGCTTGTTATTACACATATTGGTCAATCCTTCAGAGCTTCCTTGGCTCCCGACATTTCTCTGTCCTCATTCCTTATGCAATCTGAATGTCTCAGTCTGTGTAATCAAGATACTGCTCAAATTTGAAAGAGGCTTTAGAGTCTCTCATGCTTACTTTGAAGTAACTTAAATCATAGACGCCAGGTGACCAAAGGGACATGCCACTGTCTTTGTTCATTGAATGCTTTAGAGAGACATGATTTCGTTTAAAATCTGGAGTTCTCAATGTCTCCTGGTATCCTGTAACCCAGAATCGTCCAGGGCCCCATCACCTGTAATTCACTACAGCAGCGAAGGAAAATGCCAAAATGCCAAAAATCGAAAGAAATCCTTAAGGCTCACCATTCAAAAGAGGAAATTTGGACAAAGCTAATTGATTTTAGGCTCACTGTTGTTCATTATCTTAATTAGTCTAGGCAATTAAAGCATTAATTGATTGGAGTTGATCCCTTGCTAAAAGAAACAGTAAAACTGCTTTTTGGCTTGATCCTCTAAGTACTATTTTATTTCTTCATGCACTTCTTCAGCTGAGGCATATTCCCTGTGAAGAGGTGTGGTTTTATTCTGTCCATCTTATGGAAACAGTGGCATTGGAGTGTTCTGCTTTCTTATCACAGAACTGTGGCAAGAACTGAGGTCCTTCAGCAATATCAATACAATCCCAGCCTGGCTGTGGTTGGTTAATGCTGGCTAGTAAAGCAAGAAGCCGCATCATCTCTGAGGCCCACCTGGACCTGGCAGAGGCTTCCCTGGGCTTCTGTGCCTTGCTTGGGTAACTTTGTGAAAATGAAGGTTTGTTCCTGTGGGGCATGTGTTCATATAACTTGCACCTTGGGATTGTATTTTCTTTCTCTGGTTCAGAGCCTTGGATAATCATTGAAATTCTTTGGAAACTTCAGAGTCCTCTGTGAGTCTGAGAAAGAGATGGGGAAGGTGCGGACTTGGAGGGCTTCAGTTAGATTGACCAACATTATTAGGAGGGGCTATGGAAGAACTATTTCAAGTGTGAAAATCTCTTTAAGAATGAATTACTAATCCAATAATTACAGTACTCTAATCAGACTAATGATGGAGAAGAAAGGCAGCAAAGGGTTGTTTTAACAGGAAAAATAGCAAAGCTCCCTGAAAATCCTGTTGTATTAAATCTCAGAAGAACTTCTACGTTAAGCTTGGGTTGATAAAAATCTCTTAGATGTGAGGTTTCCCTTTACAATTTGGTGTTTTTTTTTGTTTTTTTGTTTGTTTGTTTGTTTGTTTTTACTGAGACTTGGGAATCTCTGGATTAGTTTGAGTTCTATGCTTTTTAGGTTAATACAACAGAGTGGCAGTTGGGAGGTGACACACAATGATGACACTGTGCTGCATAGTCAGCCTCTTCGTTGTTATGGCCACAGAATTGATGATTCTGCTTAGGACAAAGTTCAGCAAACAAATATAAATCCTAGATACTACTATTTAATATTACTTTTAGGGAATTATGGTTGCTGTATCACTGGTGGTTGGTTATGGGTACTATTTCATCTAAAAACAAAAATTATAATTGTTGTATAATTATAAAGATGTCTTCTGTATAGATGTATATACCATCCTTAAAATGTACTCCATGTATAGAAATTGTGGTACATTTACACAATGGAATACTACTCAGCTAATAAAAACAAAGAAATCTTAACATTTGCAGCTAATGGATGGAACAATTTGGTATGTTTACAGAATAAACATACTAAAATCTACAAACCTAAAGAAGTTAAATGGCAAGGAGGATCCTAGGAAGGTGCTTAATTCTCATTCAGAAGGGAAAATATGATAGACACTAGAAGCATTACAAGAGAGGGAACAGGACTAGAGCCTACAAAAGATGTCCTCCAAAAAACTCCACCCAGCAAGTATATAGACTCACAGTCAAACTGGACAGAGTGCAGGGAGTCTTATGGAAGAACAGACATATAAGAGGACCCAGAGGAGACATGAGGACTTCCCCTATCAGTGGGCTAGGGAAAATTGATAGGGAAGGAAGAGAAAGGGAGGGTGGGACCAGGAGGAGATGAGAGAGGGGCCTACAATTTGAATATAAAGTAAATAAATTGTAAATGATAATAATGATGAGGATGATTATAATAATAATAATAGTAAGTAATGTTCTCCATGAAAAAGATGAGTGATCTGTCTCTGCTCTTAGTGTAGCAAGTGTTTAATTGTTCTCTAATACTCTGGGAAGAAGTTGGGTCTTTCATATTTATAATTGGCTTCTGCTTTCTCTTGCCTTTCTTCCTTCCTTCCCTCCCTCCCTCCCATTCTCTCTCCTTCTTTCCTTCTTTCTTTCTTTTAGACAGAAATGCTGGTCCAGGAGTGTAAAATGATGTTAGCTAACTACTTTAAATTCAAGATGAGTGTTAATTTGATATTGTAATTCTGGGGAATTAGTCTTTTAAAAGTACTCTTCTGTTTGTATTTTTAAAAGGAATATGTGTAGCAGTTGAATTTAGACATACATTTGGGTTGGTGATAAAATCTACCAAGAGAATTAGTATGCTGACCCTGCAGGAAGGACACAAATCTGATAATCTTGAGGAGGAGTGAGACCAATGGTAAACCTCTAAACCAGAGTAGCTCAAAAGAAAGACAATGATAGAATGTCTCCATATTCATGGACATGATAAACTGTATATACCTATGAAATAAAAACGGTACAAAAAGAAGAATATTGCTTTCCACCGTAAAGTCCACAACCCTGTTTTAGGCTCCGGGTATGTATTCTATCTCTTACCTCAGGAGTGCTTCCCAAAATACAGAAATAGGCAGCTATAAGACTCCTCCCTTGGATATGTCCAAGTTTTCAAAGATGAGTGTAGAAGTTGGAGAAGCTAGAAAAATCAAAGGCAAGAGAAAAGTTTGGTTGAGTCTTGCCTTGAAGACCTCACAAATGGATACTTTTCGTTGATCTGAACAAGACTTCTGTATTTGGTAATACTGGGGCTATAGATGGGGTAAAGGGCTGGTGGGAAGGGAAAGTGAAGTGATGTAGTAGCATAATTGGTAAGGGAGAATTCTGAAGTCTCGTTTCATTTTTCCCCAGCACATTCAACTAAAAGTGGAATCCTTTTGATGTAATGCTCTAAGTACTTATTTAACTAAAGAGAAAACGACAAGCAACTGGGTGTCTAGACATTATAATCTTTTCCCATCTTTTTGCTGATCTCTTCAAAGGCTAGGCTGTGTATCCCCACCCAGCATGTCTGGTCTCACCTAGGTTTCACATTCATGCTCAATACAGATCGTGGGCTTTCTCATGATCTGGTCTCTGATTTGCCCTTCTACAGGCTGAAATAAACACTTTCATTCTTAATTACCTTACCTACATAACTGGTGATTATATGCGTAAATTACACCCATTCTTGGTCCTCAGATGCATTCTAGTGCTGGTTCTGCCTGGCACCCCCCCCCCCTTAATTTGATTGCTTTTCACTATATTTTCTCATGAGGACTTTCAGGTCCTTCTTGTGCCCTCTGCATTGCAGATTCTTCAGTAGCATTCTCAACTGCCCTTGTTTCTTTTTATATTTCCTGAAGATAAGTAAAAGGATGCTGTTTATTATCCTAATGACTCAATGTAGTATCAATAAGTAAATGTTTGTTGAATTAATAAATTGACTTCAACTAGTCTAATCCAAATGAAAACAAGAAAACAAAGATTTCTGAAAGGCCACAGGACCACCAGCAGGTTCCACCGCAACTGCTATACTTCATTCAGAACATGGGCTTACAAGCTTCCTTCATAGCCTGTTGATTCTGTCTTTATATGTAACTATGAAATGTAAATTTTGCATCTATGTATCCAATGTAAATTCAGTCAAATCCCTTACCCAATGATAGATGCAGAAATAAAACAAGGCACTGAATGAGACTGATACTCCAACCTAGTACCATGCATGGAGATAACCTAGAACCCCTGCACAGATGTAGCCCATGGCAGTTCAGTGTCCAAGTGGGTTCCATAGAAATGGAAAGAGAGACTGCCTGTGACATGAACCGATTTGCCTGCTCTTTGATAACCTCCCCCTCAGAGGGGAGCAGCCTTACCAGGCCACAGAGGAAGAAAATACAGTCACTCCTGATGACACCTGATACACTAGGATCAGAAGGAAGGAAAAGAAGACCTTCTGTATCAGTGGACTTGGGAGGGGCGTGCATGGAGAAAGGAGAGAAGGGGAGGGCTTGGGAGGGGAGGCGGGAGGGTACTACAGGGGTGAATAAAGTGGATAAAGTATAATTAATAAAAAATTTAAAAAATAATTTTGAAAAAACACTATAAGACTTAGATGAGAAAGGAAGCCACAAAAAGTAACAGGTTGTATTTGTTCATTTATAAATGTATTGTTTATTATTGTTACATATGTATGTTCATTTGTATGTCAAAGGAAACTAAGTGTTTATGCACAACAGAGGAAATGCCCCACAGGTCAAATATTTAGTCTACAGAGTGAGAGAAAGTTTTTGCCACCAGTTTGTTAGTCTGGAGATTAATATTTGAATTTACAAATAACAGCAAAAGTTAACCCTTCCCCCTAAAAGATCTTCTAGTCACAAAGTGCTGATGAGCAGACAGTTCTCAACAGAAGCACAGGCAGCCATATTTTTTAAAGTGTTCAACATCTTTAGCCATCTTTAAGGCATGCAAATTAAAATTATTTTGAGAATCCATTTTACTCCAGTTAGAAAGGCTGCAATGAAAAAAGTAAATGACAAAGGCTTGTATGGGTGTGGAAAAAGGAGAACACTTATCTCTGTTGATGGGAGTGTAAGTTAGTACAGCCCCTACAGAAACGAGTCTGGACAATTCTCGAAGAACTAAGATGATAGAAACTCAGTATTGGAATTGAGCTTAATATATAATGGGAATAAAGGAGCTTTCTGGTATAGAAAAGCTGCCTTTGAATCCCCTAGCTAATGAGCTTCTAAGTAGAATTTGTGGGTGTGCTATTATGAATTAATGATGGCTTCCTTAACAATTAAAGTAAAATAAAGACAAAATCATGTATCTGCCATTAAGATATGTACTGTAAAATGGTCTCATCTACTGAAAAAAGATGAATGAAATTCTGAAGATAGAAACTATTTGCAATGGCACATGAGATAAGAGACCAAAAACCCACACTAGTCATTAGCGATTCTGTCATTTCTCAGAAGTTGCTAATGTGTGTTCCACAATTTGAATGTGTTCCATCATGAAAACTAGAATTATATTACTGCCATATCTCATATTTGAACAGTGTTTTGTCAAAACCATGAAGAACTTTAAGTCCTTACTGACAGATATTTTTCAAAGCTTAAATCATTCAGCATCTTTTATTTATTTTTTTTCTCGAGATTTGTTTTTTTTTTCATTGTATACCATTGATTTATTTTGATCAGTATGTCTTTTTTAAACATTTTTATTTTATATTAATCACAGGTTATGTACTTTTTGTCCCAGCCGTAGTCCCCTCCTGCATTCCCTCCCACTCTCCCTATCCCTCCCTCATCTCCTCGCTGCCCCTTTCCAAGTCCACTGATAGGGGAGGACCTTCTCCCCTTCCATCTAACTCTAGTTTATCAGGTCTCTTCAGGACTGGCTGCCATGTCCTCTTCTGTGGCCTAGCAAGGCTGCTCCTCCCTCGGGGGTGGGGTGGGGTCGAAGAGCCAGCCATTGAGTTCATGTCTGAAATAGTCCCTGTTCCCCTTACTAGGGTACCCACTTGGATATTGAGCTACCATTTGCTACATTCAAGCAGAGGTTCTAGGTTATATCCATATACATCTTTGAAATCATTGGTTTCAAGTTTTTCCTTCAGTGTAGTAGGGCACTCATGTTACCTTTCTGTAGATTTAATCTACAATGTTCTCCAACTATACAGAGTACTCCACTAAACCCATTGGTTTTTCTGCCTTGCTCCGGCCTTTCCTTCCAGAAGGGGTGGCGTTGAAGCTCTGTGATGGATTGCATTTCAGAAAAGAGCTAATGTCTCCCAACTCAGTTATCTAGAGCAGTAAACACAGCAATGTGTGGAACTATATCCCTGACTTGGCCAAGGAGAATCACCAGCCAAGAAACTTGGCTTTAATTTCAATGACTTTTCATAAATTATTTCAAATTGTTCAGTGGGATCGGTTTATTTTCCTTTGTTAAGTATGTGTGTTCTAAATGACCGACTGCACTCGGATTTAATTCTGGTTCCTAAGGGATGTGGATAAAATGTCTTCAGATTCTTCAAGAGAAAAATGCTGGCTAATTGAGAACACTATCTATTTAGATTATTTCAAGAATTAATCTTTTTTACTTGTAATTATATGCAGTGTATGGCTAGTGTTTCTTTGTCTGCCTCCTCTTTCTGTGGGGATATGTCGAAAGGCCCTGAATAAAACCAGAAACTTGATTTAATAACTTGCCAGAACAGCTGTTTAGCATCTGTCCTCAAGGCAAAGAGTTGAACTGATAGGTTTCATAAAGAAAATGAGGAATCATTATACAGTTCATCTGAATTTCATTACTTGTTAGAATTCACTCAAAGGATCATAAATCCTGTATTTTTCATTATTCAAGAGTTATGAAAAAAGAGTGTTTATTTTATGATAACAAAAATCCTGATAGGGCATTAGAAATTCATCCTTTAATCAAAGAACAAAAAGAGAGTTGCAGTTTAAGATGGGTGCTACTCCCTACAGAAAGACCAGCCTAGCAGTCAGAGGTGTGTTTGCACCTGTGTGCGCAAAGCCTCCATTGAGCACTGCAGTTGATATTTTGAGATGATTCATATCTATGTGTAATATAAATTACAGAAAGTTTCCCAAGAATAGATTCTCCTGACATTAAGTTTTATAAAATTTTAACTTTTCATCTCCTTTATTTTCTTTGGTGGCACAATTCTTCCTGCACTACTCTAGGTTGGCCTTTGTCTTATTTTGGGACTTAAATACAAAGAGTTTTCTGTTTTGATACATGTCAGTCTTTTGGTAACAAATTACAATAAGAACCTGGGCCAGGACCACTAGCAAAAACTGGTGAACATTTTGTCTGCGAGATTCTATCACCCATGCCAAATCAGATGATAAGGATGATAATGGGAATGTGTGCTCTGCCTCTGTGAAGAACACATTCTTAACATTGCCATGTATAGGAATGTATAACATTTATGGGTCAAAAACAAGCATTTAAGAACATGGCCGTCATAAATATGGGAATTTGATTCCTAATTCTTGTGATATTTGAAGAAAAAGTGCTCTGTCAAAAGAGGGAGAACACAGAAGACCTCACTGACAGTTAGATGGATACCACATCTGACAGCAATCCCTTTATAGCTTCCATTTAGTCACTAGTTGTGGTTTGTCTATTTGCATTCCAAGCGTTCTGAGATTGCCAGAGTCTGTTTCAATTTTCTTTTGGAGTTTTGTAGTTTACTACATTTGGGGGCTTTGGCAGAAGTTGTTATGGATAATGAGTAGTGAAGGGATATTTCTTGGGCACTTAAGAATAGTATTAATCTGTAAAGACAAAGGGTAGAGATTGCACAGCCAAAAACCAGATTGGTGCTAAACTATGTAATTTCTTTTTGTGTGTAGTGTGTTTACAATTTATTATACCCATACCTAATCAACCACAAATTTACTTACTTTTATCAAGTCTTCCCAAAGAACCCAAATTATTTTTGCAGATTTAATATCTGTCTTTCTTTCATACTCATATTTTTTAACCTTATGTGACATTTAATTATATTTTATAAACATACTAAAAGGTACAACTGGCACAAACAAGCTTATGGAATACACAATCTTGTCTTTATCCTGGTACCTATTCTGGCACACAAATCAACCCAGGAGAAGAAATGATACAGATGCAGAAGATGTGCTCTTCATCCACAGCAGATTTGTTTCTTCTTTGTATTTCCTGGACTCAAGTTTTGTTTTGTGGAAACAATGAAGACTGTTGACTCACTTAAGTAAGTCTGATAAGTGTCTACAGTTAAGATAGCCTCTTCTATATTTTCCCCAAATTTTTCTCAGGAATTGTGTGTACTTTTTTTTTTTTAATAAAAGGACAGAATAGTTTTGCCAGCTCTATGCTCTGCCTAGGGGCTGTTGGAGGCCGTTTCAACCTGAGATCACAAAGTAAAATCCGGATCCGTAGGAACAAGGGTCTTGTGGTAGATCCCTTCTGCAGCTTTGTAGAACACTGAACAGGGCTGAAATAGAGGTTAAAATGTATAGTAGAAAAGGACTGAGGAACATTGATACGAGTCACTTTCCTATCATGTTGCCATTCACTTGAGATGTACTTACTATATTTAGTCGGTAAGAGTGGATTTTTCTCAAAAGGATTTGCAGCTATAATTATCACTCATTTGCTATGCCCACCTTTCCTCTGGATGGTCCCTGGCTATAGCCTGTATTTTCAAACAGCGAGATTTGTGAGAAACTGCTCAGTGTCTCAGACACATATGATGTGTGTAAAGCCCTGGCCTATCTAGCATATTGGAGATAATAGAACACAGAGGTGCTTTGAAATTTGCAGTTACTGTGACCTTTATATTACCTAAATGATTGGCTCTGACTCTCATTTCTTTTGTATGGCCAGTAGTGAAAATGCCATACCTACCATGAAAAACAGCAAAGTATTTTGCTTGCATCCTATTTTAGACAATAATTTCTATTAGAAAATTTTACTAAGTGCTATTTGTGAGATAGATAATTTATTCACAGTGGAGACTACAGGAGAGGGCAAGCAACATTGCCCTTGACCTTAGAACTTGTGGCTTGTTATTATATAGTTTATAATAATGGCTGGAAAATTAAGTGACATTATCTAAATGAAAGTCCAAATTTACTGGTGAGTTCTGGTAGACAGTCTTGAATACCTGTGTGTTAAAGATCATAATTAGTTCTACCCTTAGCATGGTTGTTCTATGAAATGATGTGTACTTCCCTCCTAAATATACATCCAAGAGCTTAGCAGGCTAAAATATCTCCAAGAAAGGACCACCTAAACATATTTAAGAGCTACATGGTCCATGTTTTTAGACTGCTAAACTTGAAGAGTTTGTTCCCATGTTCCTTTTCCTAGGGATACATGGTTAGTCCTCAGAAAGTTGACTTATACCTTCGTTTTCAATCAACTGTGTTATTTAATTTTGGTTAGGATTTTACTCGGTGTTCACATTAAAGCCAAACAAATATGTATTATGTCTTTGTGTCTATAGAGTAATTCTGCTGGGCCAGAAAATATTACGTAATTTTATTATTATTTTGAGAAACTAAGAAGTGAGAAAAAGAGAAGTCGTATTATTATTACAAGAAAATATCTCATGATTTCAAGAGTGACTTTGTAAAAAAAAAAACTGAGTTTTCAAAGGGAAAAGTTGAAGAGAAATAGTTATTGGGAAGGCCCAAGTTAGTACTATCTATGTAGACCTGGTATTATCCGCCATATTTCATGGTTACTTGGGCTGAGTACTCATGAAAGAAAGAGATTTTCGAGTTATCACAACCTTCCATATACCAAAACAACTGTAAATTGGAGTAAAGAATCCTTTCCTCACTGTGCAAGTTCCCGATTATCCCCTGAGCTCTCCTCTTGCATTGACTCTTGTCATCTGGTGCTCTCCCTACAGTGGGCCTTTGCATCATTTCATGTAACCTACTTCTTTGCTTAAATTATAATTATCTTGAGACCTTCATATATTACCTATCCATATTCTCTCTTTTTGCTGAGGAAGTCATTCTTTCTTGTCTTCTCCTTCTTGAGGTCTACCTTGTACATGCTCAGTAAGTTTCTCTACTCCACTATTTCCTACCATTCACAATGCTTATCTCATGAATAATGCTTTACTTTTTGATTGCTTGATTAGCACTTTTCAATAGTGCTCATGGTTGATTGTCCACTTTCCATTCACCTACCGAGAGTTTAAGGTAGTGCTTGGAACAAGCAAGTTTTTATTTTATTTTATTTTATTTTATTTT
>CM053754.1:51619912-51643998 GCA_028658305.1 Pachyuromys duprasi
TGTGTGTGTGTGTGTGTGTGTGTGTTTGTGTAGTAATATTCTGAACGGAGGGGGCCACCAAAAAAATAAAAAGACCTAAATCTCATGGCTGTAGAAATTTGTCTGTTAATTCATCAGGTGCTGAGAAGTAAACTAATGTGTCTCTATTTTTAGTGTACACTGTGGATGTGTTTTATCTTCCTGTCTACTCATATCTGTTTGCTTTTTGTAGAGGTTTGTTTTGTGTCTGTATACATGAGTGAGGGTGTGTGTGTAATGTGTGTTCTTCTGACGGAGGTACAATGTTGGGAATTAAACCCAGGGGCTCATGAAGGGGAGGTATGCACGCTTTTGTTGAGCTATAGCCCCTAGCCCTTGTTCTGATCTTTTGGAAAAACATACACAAAAGTTTTCAGTCAACAAAGGATTTTGAGTCTGACAACTCCATAGTGTTGTTTGTATCTGTGGTGCTTCAGATATGTTTAGTACATCAGATTTGAAACTTATGGTAACAACCAAGAAATAGGAAGCAAACTTCACTATTTTATATAGGAATGTCTTGTTTTATTTACTTCAGAATCAACATATACCATTTCTTAATTTCACATACTTAAACTGGACCCCAAATGTCAGTTTTCTTGTTTGACATTAGAAAAGACCAAGTTTCCAAGACTCACACTTCCATCCAACTGGTGGTACTGGGCATGGTAAATATTGTGATTTGTGAATATTGGCTTTTTCTGAGGACTAGATGAAGTAGAAGACCCTGTTATCCATGTTATACACTTGAAGCACATCATCCCTTCACTTTTTCAAAGAGCATGTCATGTTCTTTTATTCTTTTTGGAGATTTTGTTTCCTTCCCTTATAAGATTCTGCCAGAGATTGAGTAAAGCTGTGAGAAATTTTAATATGGGAATTGGAAAAATTTGAAAGTGTATTTAAACAAAGTAAGAATAAACTTTTTGCTGTAACATTGCTTGCTAGTTATGTCCCAATCCTGTAAAATCCAAGGGTGGAATTTGATTTAACAGGCAATATGTTTGAAATATTGTCTCATAGTGTCTACCTGGTCACATTTAGAAATACTCTATGCCCTTTGGAATGGTATTGCAGTCCTCCCATGAGAAATTTAATGGACTTTTTTTCAGTTAAGGGAGTGGAGAATAAATCCTACACAGGCCCTTGTCTCCCATTTGCTTTGTAGAGAAGTTAGAGTTTTAACACTTTGATCTAGTTAGACCACTTGTCTTTGGCTCTGTCTTGACAGAATGCACACACTGCTCAGAGCCAGCTTTCAATATCAGCCTATGCTTTAGACAAGTATTGCTTATGTCTTTAAAATGTAGTTTATCTTTCTTTTTAGTGTAATATTAAAAACATTCCAGATAACATTTTATTATTTTTCTTTCCAGGATGTTTAATAGTCAAAATTACTGCATATTATTTTGGGTTCGTGAAATCTATAGAAACCCTTTTGGCTTCTTCAATTCTGATTTCATTTACCTTTATACTGAACTTGTTCTCTGTTTATGGGATTACTGTACAGATCTAAAGGGCTAATGTCTAGAAGACACTTATCCTATAGTAAGTGCTTCCTAACACCCTTGGATTCCTTCTTATAGGGTGTACTTTAGTTCTAGAGGATGGATTGTCATCTGGACATGAAGTTGTGTTTCACCCACTATTTCTGACTATCTTGTGGTCACCCTTAGATTCCAGGTTGGCTGTGTTCAATTATAAAAGTATGTCTGCATATTTGCCTAATACCTTGAAACTGAGTGGTTACTGAATGGTTCTTAGTGTGGAAGCAGCATGCTTCCTTAAAAATTGTGAAACTGACAAATTTGGGTCTCTGTTTTCCCTGTCATTCACTTATTAAGTATGAAATTGGGTCACATTGTTCACTGTACACTGTACTCGATGAAGTTCAAGGATTATGTATGTTTTGATAGTTTTGCTTGCTTTCAAAGGACAGTGTTTCCCATAGGAGAGTCCCTCTGCATTCAAATGAGAATACTTGTGTTTGAACATTTCCCCAAGAGCCAGGCTGGACAGATGTTTTCTAAAATGAGCTGCTGAAAACAACTAAAACTAGAATTTAGAAGAAAATAGTCTATTCTGGCAGTCTTTTTTTAAGGCATATGTATGTATAGGAGATACATATATATATAATGTATAGCGCATATATATATATATATATATATATATATATATATATATACACACA
Organism: Pachyuromys duprasi; assembly: GCA_028658305.1. Taxonomy (NCBI): domain Eukaryota; kingdom Metazoa; phylum Chordata; class Mammalia; order Rodentia; family Muridae; genus Pachyuromys; species Pachyuromys duprasi. Next base: position 51,622,122 of record CM053754.1, read on the forward strand.
CACACACACACACACACATATTTCCTATACATGATTTGAGCAAAGTGTTCTCTTGGCATTTTATTGAAAAAAAAAGATGACCACAAAGTGAAATATATCTTCTGGTACTGGGTGTTGTATGGGAAAATATTTCAGTTTAAAGATGAAGTTGTGATAGTGTTTGGCTCCTATGTGTTTACTAGTTCTTCTTGTGTAGTCATGCCTTTGATTGTCATTCTGTGACCCCTTTGTTCTTTGGCAATGTTACTTAAAGAACCGTCCACTCAGTTTTAAACAATATGCGTATGGTAAATTTAGAGCCTCCCGTGGATTGGTATCATTCTAAACTACAATGTTGGCGGGTTTCCAGTTGTTTCTGATGTATCTGCTGCCTCGATAGAGAAGCATCACACACAGTCTGTTTTACATGCAGAGTTTGCCAAGGGGCATTCTGGAATCTGGACAAAGTGGCAACATTATGACGGAATAGATTTTCAGTTCCTAGCTGTCAGTTTCTTCAGAGAACCTTCAAATGTGTTTCCCCCAAATTTTACTAAATTAGTAACAAAAAACTCTTGGGACATTGGGCCTTCCTGTGACCCTACTCTCACTCCAAATATAATGTGCCTTTTTTTCTGCTTTCTGCATTTGTCCACCTTTTTATATAGGCCTTTTTGTTTTCTTTAAAATACGATTCCTTTCATCTTTTGCCTTTGTTTTCATTCACTGGCAAAGAAAAGCTTTCTCTTGAAGGCTTGGAATATAAGGATGGCTTTTTCCAAGCTCAGTCCATCAGACTAACAATGTGATGCTTTTGCCCTTGAAAGTATGAGGACAGAGGGCATCCTGACATTCAGCTCATGATCAAAGTGTGGCCCTTTCTCAGAAGAGCACCATTAAAGGTACAGATATTTACTTAAAACAACCTTGACCTGAAGAAAGCTGATCTGGATTACTCTGTTTTTTAGCATAGTGAGGTTTATGAATACTGTCTGAGAACATGTATATTAATCATATACCCATAGAAAGCAACAAAATTCTTTGAATGACAACATTCATTGTAAAATAAATGAATGCTATAATAATTTATGGGCATACTTTTCTCAATGTATAATTAGTAACTCTTTAAATCGAAACATAGCAGCCATTTTCAATATTATTCTGAAGACCTGTCTTCTTCCCAAATATGTACTCTATTTTTCAACTCTTACACAGCTCTCTATTTTTGGATTAGTTTGCTTCAACACACTTAAAAATAACTATAACTTAAAGTTAGTCTATGGATCATTTGGTTCTGCCTTTAGCTTGTGACTTTAGAATGTGAATGAATGACAGTAGTTTTACGGATTCAAGAATTCTTTCTGGGATCTTCATTATGATTTTTTTCTGGGTTCCCATTTTTGTTCACTTCTTGGCTCTGTGACATTGGTCCATTACTAACATTCTCAAATTTTAATCAAGGATGTTTATCCTACTTGGTTTCATATTCTCATTTATTTCCCTAATTTCATCCTTCAGGACAGGCATTCAATCATAAGTGTGCAGTTAAATTTGAACAGACCTTACAGAGAGTTCTCATGGCGCATGTGGAGGGAGAACTTGTATGGCACCCAAAAGAGGCACACCTTCTTGGGGCAGACTCCCCTTTCCATAACAATTGCATGTGCCAAGTATTGTAACTTAATGACCTGGATTCCTGCTATTGGGATCATTAAGAAAAGTCATCAGAGTTCAGGGTTAGACAACTGTGAATCAGTCCTTACTCCTAAAAACACACAGATCGCTAAAAGCAACATTGAAAACTCCCTTTAAAAACCATCTCAGCAGCACATAGTAGCTCGAAGTTAAAGCATGTCTTAAGTATGTCTGCTTTTTGGACTTGAACTGTGGAAAGCAAACCTGTAATCGGTCTTAGAAACCTCTGACATTTTCTACAACTATGCAGGCAGCTCTCTCCCATAGCTCCTCAAATGTGATGTTCTGTCCAACATTTTAACAGGGAAGAGTTTCCCCAGTCAGTTCCTATGAGGAGGGCAACACTTGGCTTAAATGTCCACAAAGGCTTCTCCACAGGTGTCAGTCAAGGGGAGAGGACGTGTTAATTATTTAAGTCCAAATTCAGACTTCCTCTTGAGAACTCCTGATGTTAGTATTTGTTTGCCTGCTGAGACTCCATATCCTGGCAGGAGTCAGAGACTCCTGGAAAGGGCTTTAATAAGTAAGTTTGCAGTCTGACTGAGGCCACTCTTTTGTTAAAGTCCTTTTGTTGTTTGCCTAATGCACAATGTGTTTTCATAGTGTAGGTGAGCTTCGTGCATCTGCCTTGTTGTGGTAGCTAATAGTAACTGAGTATGCCCATCCATTGTTCTGCAGTCTCACTGACCAGTAATGTATGCCAGACTAATAATATGAAATAAGAAAGGTGATACTATTTTTATTTATTAGAGATTTTTGTTATAGCCTTTCTTGCCTTGTGTGAAACATTCCCAGAGCTTTAGGAAGCCCTTGTTTATCATTTTGTTTGAAGGGACCAGCCCAATTATTCGGCATTTAAATTCAATTTTTAAAAATTCCACATGCATTTGATAAAATTACATCATTTTCCCCCTTACCTTTACTATGTTAGCCCCTTCCAGGTTTCCTTGTCCATACTACCCACAAATTGACAACCTTTTATTCTTTCATTATTATTTGTACATACCTATATGTATGCACGATTATAGGAAATCAGTCTGACAAGTCCATTTTTGTTGCTTGTGATGTATGGTTTTAGGGTTGACCTCTTTCTGCTGGATAAACAATAATATGGCTCATTCCTGGGAGAGAATAATTCTCTCTCTCCCAGTAGTTATCATTATTTTCCTGTAGTTTATTTTTTAAATGTAAAGACCCTGAAATTTTGCCTGTTCTTGGTTAGCATTTCTGTTGATATAGGCATTTTTTCAACCTTGTTTATGTGGCCATTTCTAGAAGTTCCTTTTTTACAGAAGACTTCCTGATATTTTGACCCTCAAAATGTGTTCTGCAATGTTCTTAAGCCACAGATGCAGGAGCTGAGATGTAAATGAATTCATTGGTTTGGATCTGTTTATCTCTATATTGTTGTCAGTGAAGGTATACTGTGATGGTCTTCATTTGCTGCAGAGAAGCTTTTGTGCTCAGGGCTAGTAGCTTTTCTTATCTGTCAATATACAGATAACATTTAAAATGCAGTAAGGAGTTATTCTGTCTTGTATAATTGATTGTGGTAGGTTCTTTTTCAAGATCCATGACTTCACTAGCTCCAAAAAACTGACTAAGTTTCCATACCAGGGATGATTTCCTTGCTATTGATTGTGACTTACATCCACTTAGAAAGCCGTGGCTTGCCATTGACATGAGTGTCACTTATTGTACTTTTATGGATATCGTGTATGCTGGGCTTCGCCATGGTTCATTGCTGCTGGGCAGGATTGTTAACTAATTCCCTTCTTTGGTAGTTTGCACAGTATTTTCTGGTACCATGTAAGACTGACCAGAGGAAGAAGGCTTTCGGTTTAGATCCTGTTCCAATAATCTAAGTCCAATGACCTAAATGTGTGGTGTTTTCAGCACAGGGTCTTATCATCAACCTCTGATAGGCAACCAAGGCCTGTCTCAATAGTCTATATTATTTTATGAATTACATGGACTATTCTAAACAACTATTTGAAAGAAACTTACTTGAGCCCAGTACTGAAATTTTTGTTAGTCTATGGTTCTTTCGGGGAGTATTGTCAGCCCACATGGGATAAATTCCTTTAAGCTGTGTGTGCATGCGTGCGCTTATGTGTATTATTTTAGGTATATGTAATATATGATTCTTTAAGGCTCTGTCAAAAAACGTTGGTTTCGCCCTTGTTCCTCCTTTCTCTTTGTGTATTGACTTCCTTCTCCAATTTCTTGTTAGAGCCGCCTTACCATTTTTTGTTTGTTTGTTTGTTTCTCAGTTGAAATCACCTGTATCACACTATTCCTCTATCAAGGCTTCCATCTCCCTCACTGCATGTATCACTCCCCCATTACAGTTGCTTTGTAGTTTCCTGGCTTCTTTGGTTAATCTATATTATTTACTCACATCTGAAGATTTGAAACTAGGAACTGCAGAGGTGAGGGCGCATGCAGTTTTTATTTATCTGTGTCTGTGTTATCTCACTTAATGTGAAGACCAGATTGGAGCTGGGTTATAAGCCTGTAAAGTTTGAGAAAAGATGTTCCATATTTTCCCGTGAAGGGTTTGACTACTGAGCCACTATTGCTTTTTAAGAACATTTTTTCTAGAAATGATAGTATTAATGGGGCAATTAATTAATATGCAAGGATGGGGATTTTGTGGGTCACATTTAACAGATGTTACTGTGTCTATAGGGGTGGCTCAGTAGATAAGAACACTGCATGCTCTTGTAGAGGACCTGAGTTCAGTTCCAAGCACCCAAGTTGGTGGTCCATATGCATCTCTAACTTGAGCTTCAGGGGATCTCACTCCCTCTTCTGGCTCCATTAACACCCATATGTGCATGGCAGACACATCCAGAAACACTCAAAAAAAAAAACTCCCCCTTTAAAGGCGAATGTTGGATTATCTCTATTTAAAATAATGATTTATCCATGTCCTTGGGAACTGAGTTCTCAGGTTGTTTTTGTTAACTAGCTACTTTTTTTCCTCCATGCCTGGCGTTGTGGTGTTTTTTGTGGTTTTGAGGCAGGTCTTTTTAACCCAGGTAGGCTTTAAACTCCAATACATAGTTGAGGATAGCCTTGAACTCTTGATCCTCCTGCCTCTACTTCTCAAGCGCTGGGATTATAAACATTTGTTACCATGCTTATATAGAAAAAAAAAACCAACATGTTCTCTAAGAAAAATTGGGTAAATGTGTTTATTGTGGATATATAGGCTTTAGCAACATCTGAGAATTTTGGGACATGTTGGCATGAATAAGGATTAGCAGTGAATAACTTAAGTCAACATTTCTCCAGCTGCAGAGGGACTAACAAAGCCAGCTGGTAGCTGGGGCAAGCAAAGGGCAAAGAGCTCAAAGTAACCATTGCAACCCTTTGATGCAGGACTCATAGGCAGCCTTTCTTCCTGTCTCCTCACTTGTGCTGCTCTGCTTTTGTCTTTCAGGACCTTAAAAATGAGTCAGTCTTGTTAGGTCACGAATGCAGCTATTCTGAGATTTAGGGTCATAGTGTATGCTCCAAGAAGCCAGGTTCAGCTACCCATCTTTGATAAGGAATTGCAGGAATCAAATTCATAGTGAAACAAAACAAACCAGAGATTTATTCAATGTGTACATGATGCGTAAAGGAATAACAATACCCACTAACTCATCTAGTCCATCTTCAGGGTCCTAAAATGAGGGTAGGATTTACGCAGTAGACAAGAATTAGGCATGAATAACCTGTCTGTCCAATTTCCCTGTCTCAGCTATAGGTCCCTCCTGCAAAATATCTGGGAAACTAAAGATGGATTTCTCTTCTGAATGTCCGAAGAGGACTTCAGCCATTTCTCCTTTCAGGGGGCAATTTCTAATGAGATATTCAATATTTCTTGAGGTTCTTTTGTTCAGTAGTATGATAAAGAAAGGGAGGGACAGATGGAAGACTGGATAAATGATATATCACCATGTAATGGCTTTATATGATTCTGATCGGCCAGCCTGGGAGCATATAGAAGAACATCCTTCAAAAAATTAGAGTTGAAGACCAGGCTTCCCAACAGTTACATTTGTGTTGCAGGCCTAAATCCAGTCAATGCATGCTTTTTGGTTGATGCTTCACTATCTGTAAGCCCGCATGAGCCTAGGTTAGTTGACTCTGTTGGTCTTCTTGTGGTTTTCTTGTCCCCTCAGGGCCCTTCTATACTTCCCCTCCACTTTTCTACAAGACTCCCCTAGCACGTGGAGCGGGTGGAAGGGTCTGTCTCTGACATGGACTCTGTTGCCTGCATTTGGATCACTTTCTGCTAGCTGGGCTGCTTTGTCTGGCCTCAGTACAAGAGGGTATTTCTGATGAAACTTATTAGTGATGCAACTTGATGTGCTGGGGTGGGTTGGTACAGGGATGGTGTCCCCTTTTCAGAGGAGAAGGAGAGAGGGAAGGGGGAAAAGATGGGAGGGTAGGACCAGGAGGAGATGAGGAAGAGGGCTGTGATTAGGAGGTAAAGTGAATAAATAAATACATTAATAATAAAAAATAGAGTTGAATATCAGTGTGTTTACAAACAGGTGCATAACTGGATATCCTGACTATTTCTCCCATTGAGGAGAGATCAAGAAATGCATATCTTTGTGCTTCTAAAGTGTTTTTTTATTTTTATTTTGTTATTCCATAGACTGTAGAACAGTGGTTCTCAACTGTCCTAATGCTGTGACCCTTAAATAGAGTCCCTCATGTTGTAGTGAGCTCCCAAAAATAAAATTATTGTTGTTTCTTCATAATTGTAATTGTGCTACTGTTAAAAATCATAATATAAATATCTGATATACAGGATATCTGATATGTGACCCCACTAGGGTTCACAACCCACAGGTTAAGAACTACTGCTCTAGAAGGGGTATGTATATACAATAGCAGTGTAAGAATATATGAGAATATGTATATAAAGTCAACATAGAGTCTAGTATAAAAATGAGATTACTGTTGACTTCAGTAGGTTCTGAAAATATATTGCTTTAAATTCCATAATTGGAGCTGTGGAAAGGTTGCTAAGTCACCTGTGGGGGGATAAAGAAAAGATTCACTGGGAAGACAGACACCAGGAGCTGGGTAAAAGTCTGTCCTGGGAGATGTACTTCTTTCTTAATTTAGGAATGAAGGAAGGGAAGAGATGTAATTAAATCTAGATGATTGTGTTTCCTAAGGTGTATTTTAATTAGCTTTCGAGGAGAAACAGGTGGTATAATTGAAACTGTGGATTTTCCTCAGCATTGGGTTTCCACCGTTAGTTCTTTATACTGCTTACAGCTTGCAGGGCAGTTTTTTTTCCTAAACATCTTTCTTTATTTTGTCTTTAATTAGGTTGATTTTTATATAGCAAATTATGTATTCCAAATTTTCAGTCCAGCTAAAAGAGCTGTATTGTTTAACATATAACTTAAGGTTTATAAGAAATGTTTCAGTGTACATTTAATCTCCTTACTATGCTAGATTACAAGAAGCATTTAAATGAAACTAACTTACTTCCTGGACAACTGCTTATCTTTTCTATAATTTTTAAGCAGTCTAAAATTGAACATCAGCAGTTAGAACTAACATGTTTTTAATTCTGAGAACCATTTATTAAATCATATCTATATATACAAAACCCACACGTTATATTGGGTTTGCTCAGCAAGAGTGGCTGGAGCCTTTCTAAGGAAGGAGCCAGAAGGCATTTATGGAGGATAATCTCAGCAGGAAATTATGAGAAAGTACATGGCTAAACCCTTGGGCCACTACTGCGGTCATAGCCAGTGGACAAAGGAAGAGAGCATCATGATGCCACATGCTCTTTGAACTCTGTATTTTGGTATTGGTCATAAATATTTATTTTTTAAACCATATGATTTTCCAGCAATATACCTGGTGACTCTTCCAGAAGCAAATTTAATGCAGCACTGGCTCAGGCCTGAAAGCATGTGCTATGTTCTTATGCACAGTTGTATCTTCATTTTTATCCCTGGAAGTGATAGGAATACTTGGTTGAAATAAACCTTTTACAGAGTAAAGATGGCTACAGGAAGTGCAGTCCGTGTTTTTTTTCTTGTAGTTGTGAGGAAATTGAGGGACTAAAATAGATTTAGGAATAGGATTTTGTTAGACTATTTTAACTTATGTATTTCAAGAATAGGAACAAACTAAGAAAAAGTGGCGTGCTTATACTGAATGATAATCAGATTTCTCTCAAATTTGGAGATGATGCAAAAAAAAAGGTAGAATTTTCTAAGACTTACTGGGAAGCAATGGAGGCCTTGACATCCATAAACAAACTTTTATTAATTGCTTGTGTAAGCTCAACTCATACATGTTTCCATGTATAATTAGTTTACCTCAGGTATTCCTCAAATTGTTTATCTGAACTGTATTGTGCCACGAGTTGATCCATCTTGTGTGCATGTATGTTTTGATTTTTTTATTCCTTTTAAAATTTTTAATTTAATTTAATATTTTTAGGTACAGTTTATTCACTTTGTATCCGAGCTGTATGCACCTCCCCTACCCTTCCCAATCCCACCATCCCTCTTCTTCTCCTATGCCCCTCCCCAAGTCCAATGATAGGGGAGGTCCTCCTCTCCTTCCATCTGACCCTAGTCTATCATGTCTCATCAGGACTGACTTCTCTGTCTTCCTCTGTGGACTGGTAAGGCTGCTCTTCCCTCAAGTGGAGGTGATCAAAGAGCCAGCCCATGAGTTCATGTCAGAGATGGTCCCTGGTCCTATTATTGGGGAACCCTCTTGGATACTGAGCTACCTTGGGCTACTTCTGTGCAGGGGTTCTAAGTTATCTCCATGCATTTTCCTTGTTTGGAGTATCAGTCTCAGAAAAGACCCCTGTGCCCAGATTTTTTGGTTCTGTTGTTCCCCTTGTGGAGCACTTGTTCCCTCCAGTTCTTTCTATCTCCCCCTTCTTTCATAAGAATGCCTGCACTCTGCCCAAAGTTTGGCTATGCATCTCAGCATATGCTTTGATACCCTGCTGGGTGGAGTATTTCAGAGGCCCTCTGTGATAGGCTCCTGTCCCATTCCCTGTTTTCTCCTTTTTTTGATGTCTGTCTCATTTGTCTTTCTGAATGAAGATTGAGAATCTTCATTCTCAATCCAGGTTCCTCCTTCTTGATTAGTTTCCTTAGGTATACAGGTTTTAGTATGATTATTCTATATTATATGTCTAATATCCACTTATAAGTGAGTATATACCATATGTGTCTTTCTGCCTCTGGGATACCTCACTCAGGATGATCTTTTCTAGATCCTATCATTTGCCTGCAAATTTCATGATTTCTTTGTTTTTAATTGCTGAGTAGTATTCCATTTTGTAAATGTACCACAATTTCTGTATCCATTCCTCAACTAAGGGGCATCTGGGTTGTTTCCAGCTTCTGGCTATTACAAATAAAGTTACCATGAACATGGTTGAGCAAAAGTCTTTGTGAGGGGTAATATCCAGAATATATAAAGAATTGAAGAAGTTAAACAACAACAAATCAAGTAATCCAACTAAAAAATGGGGTATAGAGCTAAATAGAGAATTCTCAATAGAGGAACATTGAATGGCAGAGAAACACTTAAAGAAATGCTCAGCATCCTTAACCATCAGAGAAATGCAAATCAAAACATCCCTGAGATTCCACCTTACACTCACCAGAATGGCTAAGATCAAAAACTCTAGTGACAACACATGCTGGAGAGGATGTGGAGAAAGAGGAACTCTACTCCATTGCTTGTGGGAATGTTAACCTATACAATCACTTTGGAAATTAATCTAGCGCATTCTCAGACAATTAGGAAGAGTGCTACCTCAAGACCCAGCTATACCACTTTTAGACATATATCCAAAAGATGTTTTGTTTTTTTTTTTATCAAAACATTTTAAGTTGTACAAACCCATAAAGGGACAGTTTCTAAAATGTATCATCAATTTTGTTACTAAAGTAGGAATAATTATGATATATGGCTTTATGAAAACATAGAGAGATTCATGTAGAGAAGAATCTATTCAGTAAAACATGAAATACATTTCTAAACTTTGTCCTGGAAAGAGCCTGGGGATCCATTTGATAACCATATTCTGCCTCATTCTATGGAAAGGAGACAAGGAATACAAGATTTTCAACACTATTAAAGAAAGAATTTATTGGGTACCTTGGCAGTGGGACCCCTTGCCATCATTGCACTTCTATTCTGAAGACAGGGTGGGGAGGGCAGGAGGAAAGATTGAGAATTAGAGCTTGTCTGTCTTATATTATGCTGGAAGAATTCTGCTTTTAAACTTTTCTTGAAAGGGGAAGCCATATAACAAAAATGTACAAGCCTGATAAGTGTGAAGGGATGGGTGCCAATTTCTAAAAAACTGATTGTGAAAAGGTTTGAACAACTAATAGAAGTTGCAGAGTCCCATGTTCAGTCAGGATGGTGGTGTTCTTTCTTAATCTCTGAACTCTATGAAGGAAGTCATATTCTAAATATTTAATACATCATGCAATTTCAGAAATATAGCTGTAGTTTAAAATGTTTTCCTGTTTTTATTCACTGCTGGTATCGAACTGTCATTAGAAGCAGCAAGAAAGAGATACTTGGCCTGCATCAATAAGGAGCCCAGAGACCAGAGGAGGTGAACACTCATAGGACACTGAGAGCCCCAGCTGATGAAAGTAACTATCTCTTCTTTCTTGCTGTGAAGCATCCATCTTAGAACTAAGTGCATTTCTTGTTCACTTTGCAAATGCTATCCCCACCGCCTCTGGTGTTCGTGTTTTAAAAACATAGGGAACATTATAAAATGCCATTGGGAGCTAGCATTTCTGAATAAAGGTTTGGAATTCCATTTTATAATTTATTCCATTGAATTTGAAAAATCATTCTAATGTTATGTATCACTCATTTTGTATTAAATGGGATCCTTGTAGCTGTTATGAGGTACATGAGCCCTTAAAGTATGTTCTTTGATTATGTCTATTACTGAACTCATATTATTCACTCTATGAAGTTGTTTAATCCATCCATCCAACTTTTGTAATACAAACATGATTTTAATCCTTGCTTTGGACGAAGTGCACAGCAATGATTGTGAAGAAAAAAAAAAACTAAAGCTAAAAAAATCCTGGCTAGTGTTTGTTGATGAATTTTGTTAGAGGTGATACTTAAGAAAGCCATGTGTGGTAGGTAGTAGTAACTCCTTAAGGTTTATTCCTGGAGACTCAGAAAGGGTATATGGAACAGCTTTTAGTCTAGAGATTCTGAAATTGCTTCTGAGTGAAGATGAATCTTAAAGGAAATCTGAACACAATGTAGACAGACATAGAACAGGAAACTGACATGCCAGGGACGCATTCTAATATTCCTAGAAGCGTTATGATGAATGCCATTTTCTAAAGGACATGGAGACATTTGGATATATTTGGTGTACCAGTTTATAGGGGAAACAGTATATGAAGAGACCTGGCCCGAGTCACTGAGACCCTTGTTCATTAGCCTTTTTAAAGCAACGTTTTTCCTGCAAGTGGGGAGTTGTGACACATACACACACACACACACACACTATATATATATATATATATATATATATATATATGATATCATATATATATGATATCATATATATATATGATAGGTAAGTAGTGATGAGATGTGCATTTTATAAAAATGACTTTGGCTTCGGTATGATGGAATAAAATTGAAGTGGGATGATATGGATTAGGAATCCTCTACCATTTTCTGAATCATAGAACATAAGGGCTGTGTCCAGTTGGGGGCAGGCATGGTGGAGTTGAGGTTCCATATAGATCATTTTAGGGTTTTGAAGATGACATGAGAATATGCTTATAAAAGCACAGCACCTGGTGATGTCGATGGACCTATAGAACTTTTCTGGAAGGAAATTAGTGGTAGTGAGTGTGACATAGGGCATCAGCAATGGCAGATATTTTGGTTGAATACTGAGAAAATTGGGATGATATAAGAGGTATGGTAAGATAGATTGGACGGGGAACGAGTTGGAACGTTAGAAGACTGTGAATTTGATGCCCATCCACTGATCATCTGAAAAAGAGATAATGTTTATTAAATGCACTTCATGTGTAATATGTCTGTTAAAGTCTTTGCATTAAAGCTTTAAAACATCTCATTAGGTCAGTGCAAAGAAATCACAAGTGAGTCTCATATTCAAGGTCAATCTAATATTGAACAATTGGGAGCTCAATTGTGATCTTTGGTTAATCATATTAGCCCAAACATATTAGCACTATTTTATAAGGATTCCAAGTTAAAAAAAATGAATAGGGTATTTATTTACTTCTATTTGTGTTATTATTTAAGCCAAGGAAGCAAGGCAGGCTCATGTTGATTATACCTGTGTCTACTGGCCAGCAAACAGAAAATGTTTATGTATACACACACACACACACACACACACACACACACATATAATGAAGTTTGTGCTGTAGTTATTTTGGCTGTAATTTATAAGGTTTTCAAATAAAGCACTGATATTTAAATGCTGCCTGACAGTGTGCAGATTTATAGTAAAGAACAGAAGTAGGGGACTTTGACTAGTTTAGTGAAGGAAGTAGGGAACTCTTGGAGAATAGTGAAGTCTGACTCATATTAAAATGTACTGTGACCTTGTAAAAGAGTAACATTTTTTCATCTCTGACTGTATCTTAATAATCAAGTACCCCAGGGGAGCCAAACATTTTGTATGGTTTAACAAGCTAAGTGATATTATAAAAGTGCTGCTAGGAGGATTTATTTTAATTGGAAGTTAAGACATCTTGGTCTTAAGTCACAGTTAGTACATTACTTAATAGTTATGTTCAGGTTAGTGTTCATAAGTGCAGTCGCTAATTTTTCTTTGGTCATCAAATAATCCCTGGTATTAGTGTTTTACTTATTTTCACTTGAGTTATTACCAGGCTTCTTAAACTATATCTTCAAAATATGCTTTAGGGTTTATGTGTGGTCTTTAGCATGTTTTTCACACCACATTTTTTTCTTCTTTTTTTTTCTGTTTCTGTGGACTTTTGGAAGGGGGAAACTTGACTTGGTACATTAAAAATGATTCTCATGTGGTATCTGAAAACATTTGGGGATATTTTGTTTTTTACAGGGAGAAGTAGGGTATGCTTCTGGGATTGGTGGTATCTTCAAGAGTGCTGAATAAAAATCCCCAAACACTTGGCCCTCCATTGTAAAACATTATATAGCTCCAGAAGTATCAGAGTTGAGAAATTTCCTTTAGTGCCTCAGCTAATAAAGGGTCTTGCCTGACGTCTAGAATGGGAACACACATATAAAAGGTAATGAAAGTAGTGGGATAATTGAGAAGTAAATGAGGTATGTGACTCAGCATCAGACTTTGGGCAGAGCACAGGGAGTCTTATGGAACAAGAGAAGGGTGGGAATAGAGTGACATGGAGGGTACAGTATCCCCACAAGGAGATCAACAAAACTAAAAGATCTGAGCCCAGGGGGTGCTGCAGACACTGCTGTACCAACAGAGGACCATGCAGAGAGAGAACCTAGCTTCTTGCTCAGATGTGGCTCCGTCTCCGTGTGGATCTCTGAGTGAGGGGAGCAGGGGCTGCCTTTATCATGAACTCAGTTGACTGTTCTTTGATCACTTGCCAGGCCACAGAGGAAGAGGAACCAGGCAGTTCTGTTGAGACTTAGTTCTCTTAGTTCTGACAAGCTATGGTCAGATGACAATAGTGGAGAGCTTCCCCTTTCAGTGGACTAGGGGAAAGGGATAGGAGGATGAGGGCAGGAGGGTAAAACTGGGGCCAATTGAGGGAGGAAGCTTCAATCAGGATATATAATGAATGAATTGTGAAGAAAAAAATTAAAAAAGAAAAAATGATAATGAAAATAGAATGATAATTGAGAAGCAAATGAGGTATGTAAAGGAGAGTTTAAAATGGGATAAAAGAAGACATTAAGACTATTTCTCTAAGTGTTTTCTGGAACACTCAAAGCAGTGTAGCCTGTGGCATTATCAACTCTATTAATGATTTGCAAGGCATGAGAACATCTGCAATATTGAGTAGAAGATAGAATACAACATCTCCTAGAGGAGTCTAAGCTTACACTTAAGCAGCTGGAGAGGACTGGAGCTTAGGAGGTAGATAATAGATGACATTGGGAAGATGTCACAAGTGCTATGGACAATTTTTTAAGGACATTTGACTTACATTTCAGTTATGTTTAATTGTTTGTGTGTCTGTGAATATTAGTATTAATGATGGCAACTACTGGGCATCAGAGAAAAATCATTTATACTACTGAAGAGAAACATTTGTACGGTGTGAAATGCACTAGTTGCCTTTTGCTGTTGTATTAAAACACCATGACCAAAAGTAACTTATCGGAAAAAAGGATACTGTGTTGGCCTACAGTTCCAGAAGGAGAGTCCCTAATGGCATGGGGCCCACTAGAGCAAGATGATGAGGGATCACATCCTTACCTATAGGGAGAAAGCAGAGAGAACGGATTGGAAAGCTGGCTAGGCTAAGACTTCTCCATTAAGGCTGCATCTCCCAATGATTTCCCAACCACTACAAGCACCTTCAGCAACGTGGGACTAAATGTTCAAATATGCAAATCTATGAGGGACATTTTTTTTCTTTTTTAAGCATTTATTTATTTTTTATTTTATGTACATCGGTATTTGACTGTATGCATGTCTATGTGAAGGTGTCGGATACCCTGGAACAGGAGGAGAGACAGTTTTGAGCTGCCATGTAGGTGCTGGGACTTGAACTTTGGTCCTCTAGAAGAACAGTCAGTGCTCTTAACCACTGAGCCATTGCTCTAGCCCTAGAGGGAAATTTCTTATTCAAACTGCCACATCAATTAATCTTTATCTTGATTACAAGACATATATGGAAATTTTAATAAGAAATTGATCTGAAGTATCATATAATGTGTTAATTCTGTATCTTTAATACAACATATCAGAGACTTCTGATTCTTATTTGTATAGATCTTCTATATTTTAGAATAAGAAGATTAAGAGTATATAAGACTGTAAAATATAAACAGTTAAAATACTATAAAATGAATACATGTTGCACTTACCTTGCTAAGTCTGGCTATGGACACTTTGTTGTGTTCACCTAGAGAAGGGGTTATTTCAAGGTCAGGATACAACTTTATCTGCACATGAAACATTACGTTCTTAATAATAATTTATAATTGACATTTTGTTAAGGAATACTCAATTGCTAAGCTTATGCATTTAACTTTTTGGAAGTAAAACAGCAAATCAATGAGAAATTATAAGAAGGGATGATTTAGTTTTATCTTGTGTAAAAGTGAGATCTACTAGAACCCTAATAAAACATGCCATATAACAGCTGGACAAGGATGAGGAATTGAAATGAAAAAATTAAATAGTAAATTTTGCAAATATATATAGTGTAAGGTTCCTAGGGAGAGAGTTAATATCCAACCCACAGGTGACTGTTTCCTTTCATGTGAAAATTGGTATCCTAAGATAAGTGATTATTTGCATAAACTACTTGAGTCTCATTCTTTTAACTAGAGAGATTCAGCACTAATAAGATCAACTTCATGTCTTGGTGAAGAAATGGGTATTACTGAGATGATCGAGCTATAAATTCATCTGAGAAGATTACTGCAAAGGTTTTCTTAGTATTAGATTGGCTTTAAATAGTCACAAATGTGACTATTAAACACTAAAAATATAATGCAACATAAGTAGCTTATTTGCAACTATGAAGGGATAGTAGTTTCAATGGTAACTTAGTTTAGATGGAGATGGGCAACTTTATGTGCCTAGAAGTGTGTATTAACTTGTGAGACATTCCCTTGCCTTGGGATAAATTGATTCGTGTAGACCATGTTTGTTGGTTTGTTGGTGCTTAGTTTCTTAAATAAATGCCTTCTTTTAGATAACTGTCATAATTTCTTTTCAATGACTGATGCAGACATTTCTGTCTTCTTGCAACACTTAGTATCTGCTGGGTACTGTTTTCAAGAGTAGGCTTTGGAAATGACTGCTCCAATGATCCTGCCCCCCTCTCCCGACTGCTTTCCACTTTACTGTATTTTTCACCTTAGGCAAGGTGCTGTTACCTTACTGGTGCACCTTGCTACCAGCACTGCCTTTCACCTGCACAGAAGCTACCTTTCTAAGCTTTGCTTATTTATATGTACTTCTGTATAAGCTGTATGTTTAATTCACGTAGTGAATATGGCTTTGAGGTGTTACCAGGCATATGAACTTTAAAACTTAAATGAAGAGTACTATACCTTATTTTTCACTGAAAAATAAAAGGGTGCAGTTTTGTTTTCTGTTTAAAAATATTTAATAACTATTTAGTCGTTATTCCATTACTTTTGATTTAATTTCTTCATTAAGTGGTTTTCTTCAGGTCTGGACAGGAAGAGTAAGGGTTTGTGAGAGTGTCTTCATTGCTACTAACCAAAAGAAGCATTCTCTGCCACCTAGAACATGCACATAGTCTGTTTGACCTCACACTTTCAAGAAATTTTGCCTCATTTCCTCACCACCCACTTTACTTCAAACTTTCCTTAAAGAAACTCAAGTAAAGTTGTACCCATGAATTCATGGAGAATGAGCGTGCTCAAAGCTGTGGCCTTTTGCTGGCCTCAGACCCTGTAGCCCTTCTATGGTGTGTGCTACTTTGTCCTGCCAATCTTCACCTTAGTTCCTAGGGCCTCAGCGGATGTCCCACTATGGCCAAATGGTTTCTCCATCTTTTCTAAATTTTATTATCTTGCTCAAATTGGGGTGGGGACATAAGAGAAAGTAAGGGAGTTGAAGTGGAAATTATTCTTTTGACAAAAATGGAATGACTTGGGCTAATTAAGTCATACCTGTTTTTTGATAATTTGAGAAAAAAATTTCAAAGCATAATTACCATTCATCAGCATATTTTATCATAGTCTAGAAACTGGCAAAAAAAGACTCAAGACCTTGCCAAGCTCTGGTTTGGCTGATGACTCTCTCCACCTCTCTCTGAGTCCTCATAAGTGAGTGACCATGTTGACTTTGTTTTTGTTTCATCTATGTTCTAGGTCACTCATATTATGGCTCTGGGTTACTTTTTTTGGCTTGTCTCTTGACTAAAGTTTCTGCTGTATCCCATTTCTTCAACATGAAATCCTCATTGGTTCTTATATATGTAAGCTCTCTGCCTTGAGTTTTCCACTCTTGTCCCTAAGGTGACTGAGAAACACCAATTGTGATAACACTTCTTATGTTGGCAGATACAGCAAATTTGATCTTTCTTCCATACTCTTCCAGCAATGGGATTAAGAGTCTCCCAGGCACTATTTCTGACATGAACTCAATGGCTGGCTCTTCAAACCCCCCCCCCCCCAACCCGAGGGAGGAGCAGCTTTGCTAGACCGCAGAAGAAGACTTTGCAGCCAGTCCTGAAGAGATGTGATAAGCTAGGGTCAAATGGAAGGAAATGAGGGAGGGATGGGGGGTTTGGGACAGAATGAGGGAGGAGGCCATGGCTGAGATACAAAGTACATAACCTGTTATTGATATTAAAATAATTTTTAAAAGAATACATAGTTCATACTTAGTGTGAACATTACATCAGATGCCTACAAGTGTGCCATGTCCTTGTGGGATGTTTCATGGTAATAACCAGGGATTATCCATAATAGTCTAGGTCAGGTAGACCTGTTGACAGAAACAAAGAGTAATAATATGATCCTACAGGCTTGACTTGGTTTCTTTCTCTTTGGTTTTAAAAAGATGACACCAACTGTAGGGGGTTTGAGCGAAAAATTCCCTCACAGACAAATTTATTTAAGTCCTTGGTTCTAAGTTGGAGGCACTGTTTATGAAGGTTTAGGTGGTGTAGCCTTGTTGAGGGACAATGTCACTGTGGACAGGCTTTGAGATCATAAGACTCACACCTTCCCAGTTCATTTGCTCTGTTTCATGCTTCTCATATAAGATGTGAGCTCTCAAATTCCTGCTCTTGCCTGCCATTTGCTATGCCTCCTCAACATGATGGAGTCTTACCCCCTTGGCTATTGTAAATTAAATTAAAGGCTTTCTTAAATTAAGAAATAAAAGAGCATCCTAGGCACCATTCCTTACCATGTTTGTCTTGCTGAAGAGGGCTAACTCTATACATCTTCCCCCCTCAGAATCTTTTCCTGTAAAAAGGAGTCAACAAAATCAGTTTTCAAAATTACAGCTGCTTAGGACAGTGGAGTTGATGACAGGGGGAGGAGTTCATTATTCACTCCAGAGGAAATCCAAAAGACACAGTGCTGCCTATCTGCAGGGGACTTTATGTTCCGGATGCTACTACGGTTTAGAAATAATGGAATTTAGTGTATTGTATAATTTTTTCTCTCTTATTTTCTAAACGAATTGCCTAGAAAACTGCACATCTGTTGGCTTAAAGGACTGTATTTTCACTTCCACTTGTCATAGGACACACATATATAGCTATTTTGAAGTATGCAGTTTCTGTGAAAGAAAAATAGTGGCTTCAGTCTTATTCCGGAATTTTGTGAGAACAGAACAACTAACTGTAAAGGTGGTGGTAGGAAGCCATAATAAGATTGTTAAAATATGGCCTTCATTTTTTACATGTCCTTTCTTTTTTTCTTGACACAGGTTTGTATTATTTGTCCCAGGAAAACACCTGAAAATGAAAGAGCAACAGCAAATTAAAAGCTTTTGCTCTTCTTCTGCACAAACCATTAGTTTCATGGTATGTTAGGTGAGGACCTAACACTTAAAATATTTGAGGTGAGACAGAATCAGTGTCAGAGTTGTAGGTACTTGTGATCAGTGATTTGTTCCTGTGCTGACACTTGAAGTGTAAAACATTGAATTTTCAACTGAGACTTTCAGTATTAAAAAAGGCAGAAGAGCATAGTGTATCATATTCAAATTAAAAAATGCCCTAGTCTTAAATATTAAATGGAATTCATTCAGAAAAAGAAACGATAAGATATCCAGACAATTGTACTGTAATAATTAGTGAGAAAAAATTGCTTAGTTTTTTCAGTAAAAGCACTTTGTTTTAAGGGAACATTTTGAGTTAATAAACATACCCATGTGTTTTTCCTGACCGTAATAGCCACAGTGTATGTTATCAGATAATTAACTTTCACACACATAATAAGCAGCCTACAAAGTAACAGTGACACTGTTATAGCAAAGCATTCCTCTGAATCCTAAAGTCTTCACGGAGGAAGAATGGCTGAAGTTCATGCTACTGCTTCTTGCAAGAGGGCTTCCCCTCTGTTACTATAGTAATGCAGGCAGATATTTTTTGTGAAGAGAATCAAAGCTGGGAAGGACAAAGATAGAAATATACAATAGGAAAAGCATGCAAGCTGATTTAGAAGAAATTGTGTACAGCTACGGTGAGTGGTGGTTCTTAGCTGGATATCATTAATGTCCAGTAAAGTCTTTGTTGGCCTTTAATTAGGATAAGTGACCAAAGAACTCAGCTTTGTTTTCTAATTCAGGTAAACTGTCCCCTTCCTACTAGCTCTTTACAAGATAAGCAAATGGAAAAAAAAGTCAGCTTGCTTTTTTATTTCTTTCCTGCCTTTTGAAGTAATTTCATTCGGAGCACATTCTAGATTGTGCAGTTGATATGGTTTCATTTGGTCATTGTACATCCCACTAGAGAAATGTAGCGAGAATGGACGAGAATGCCCTCAGTCCATCAGATTGAAGCTGTTGCATTAGAGAGGGGACTCATGTGGCTAGTGTACAGTTTTTTTTGTTTCTGACTGTAATGTCACACATTTCAAATGAATGTAAATGCCTCTTTTTTTACTCCAATTAAAAAAATGCCTGGGGAATAACAGACCTTTGCCAAATAAAACTTAAATGTTCTTGTTTATAAAGAATGATTAAATATGAATATATACCTTTTGTCTTTATGATTTTCTTTCTTCATTTTGCATTTTACAAAACTGAAGTGAAGTCCTTAGTAGATTTTAGTGTTAAGAAATAAGTCATGACCTCCCTGAGGAAGGAACAGCCTTGCTAGATCACAGAGGAGGACATTGTAGCCAGTCCTGATGAGACCTGATAAGCTAGGGTCAGACAGAAGGGGAGGAGGACCTCCCCTATCAGTGGACTTGGAAAGGGGCAGGGAAGAGATGCAGGAGGGAGGGTAGGATTGGGAGGGGGCTACAGCTGGGATACAAAGTAAATAATGTATAATTAATATAAAAAATAAAAATTATATATAAAAAGGAAATAATTCATGAAATACTTTATTCTACGTAATGACTCTGTTGTATGTAGTTTCTGGTAGTACCCAGTGCTGCATTATTGGTAGAACCTGTGTGGTGAATACTCACCTCATTAAACTGAAATGCACCTCGATGATCATGGCACATGAGAGATTTATTTAAAATTAAGCAGAAAAAGATAGTCACTTGCTAGTAAATATACCTTAAGGAATGTTGCAGAACAACCTCCAGCTATCTGAAGGGCAGGATTGTATAGAAAACAGATAGCCCAAGCTCAAGACTTATGACACCAGATCTGATCTGAAGTACTGACCCTGGTATTTTAGAACAGTGGGTCACAAGGGCAGTTACACGATGGTCAGCCAGTGCTGCATGTCCTAGGGTTAGCTGCTACAAAGGAGTTTGCTTTTTCATGCTTTCTTATGAGCAGCTGGGTAAAGTGATGGCCGCTTGATATTTCTGTCTGTAGCATTTAATTCTATGATCTACTTTCATTGAAGAAAAGATCATTGTTTTCAACACACTATTTTCCCAGTGATAAAATGCATACATTCTCCAAGAAAATCATGGAGATCGTGTGCGACTGGTATGAGTGTAGTTTGTGTTTCAGAAAAGGTAGTTAGTTCATCCTGTGCTAACTAAAAATGAGAAGGAATATAACCTTGACTTTTTCAAATAAAAATTAACAGAAACTTCAGAAATAAAATCCTGAAAGGATTTGTTTGTTGATCATTGTAAACATTTTCATCTTTCCTTTTTTTTTTTTTTTTTTTTTTTTTTTTTTTTTTTTTTTTTGGTCTGGAAAAATTTTGTAGTACATAGGACACTATAGGGCCCAGTTTGAAATATCACTTTGTCATCATCTGGGTAATGCCAAGTCCAGGTACAAGACTGGTGTCCAGGAAGATAGAGGAGGATGCGTCAACATAGGAAAACAACCTCATTAAAAGGAAGTTTATGCATTTAAGTTTCTTTTTTCCATGTGTGAAGACTCCACTAGTATTAGGCAGACTATTTATTTTGTGACTTGGTTTAAGGAAATGTGCTAGGTCAGATTAAGATCTTCTCACAGCATTGCTTTCCCATGTGCAAACTGAATGCAGTGTGCTTCTGGGGCCAGAAGTCATAGTGCCATTGTCTTCCTTTGTAAGAGAACAGAGTTCCT
Source organism: Pachyuromys duprasi (assembly GCA_028658305.1). Taxonomy (NCBI): domain Eukaryota; kingdom Metazoa; phylum Chordata; class Mammalia; order Rodentia; family Muridae; genus Pachyuromys; species Pachyuromys duprasi. Next base: position 51,643,219 of record CM053754.1, read on the forward strand.
TGGCTTTCTAATTCTCATAGCGCTATCATTCTATCCATGACTGGCTTTTCACCTTTGAGTTATAGCCAGTAAAACACATGTAGTCATTGATTTTTGTGTTGGGAAGAAAAATCAAGATTTTTAGGTGATTATACTACTTGATTATATTTGAAAAAATAAACCAACCAAACCAAATAAACAAACAAAAAACCACTTTCCTGATCACAAAAAGCTTATCAGTCAAAAAGGTCTTTTTCATCTAAAGATGAGTTTGAAGCATCAAGACATTTCAAAATGTTTGGTACTACCCAATTATACTTAATGAAGTTCATTTCATACCCAGGTTTTTATTTTTATTTTTTTTCAAATGTAAAAGTCTAATTTTTCTGAGACATCTAGTGTTCTGCCACATGGTTTGAGAGTACAACCTTTTTTTTTTTTTTAGATTTCCTTTCCCAGTATGTCTTTACTCACTTTAAAAAGTGTACTTCATATGTAGTATGAATGCACTAACTATAGAAAGCTGTTGTCAAAAAAAGTGAGTAACGTAGAACTAACATTTATACAGGTATCTCTAGTGTAAAAGAAATACTCATTTCAATAGTTAAAACATCTTTACACTTGAAATTGACAAACTCCAAGCTTATAGTTTACAATCAAAAGAGTCTCATGTAAGTCAAGTGGGTTGCTATGGAGTATGCCTTTATTCACAGTACTTGTGAGGGAGGGGCAGGTTGATCTCTGTGCGTTCTATAGAGCGAGTTCCAGGACAGCCAAGGTGACACAGAGAAAACCTGTCTT
>CM053754.1:51644498-51659025 GCA_028658305.1 Pachyuromys duprasi
AGTTAAAACATCTTTACACTTGAAATTGACAAACTCCAAGCTTATAGTTTACAATCAAAAGAGTCTCATGTAAGTCAAGTGGGTTGCTATGGAGTATGCCTTTATTCACAGTACTTGTGAGGGAGGGGCAGGTTGATCTCTGTGCGTTCTATAGAGCGAGTTCCAGGACAGCCAAGGTGACACAGAGAAAACCTGTCTTGATAAAAAAGGTCTTCTGTATAGGTGTACTCCTTAAAGGCCAGAGCTTGGTGAGAATAAGTCAAGAAGATCAGGAAGTCAAACTCATTGTTAATTATTAGCCACATAATGAGTTGAAGGCCTGCTTAAACTACTTGGAATTCTGTGGCTCAAATCCCGTTATTCCCAAATGAGTGGTACTAAACTGTAGGCAAAGTAGTACAGAGAGAAGTACCCTTCTGTACTCCATGTTTGTGAATTGGAGAGTTTATGCTAGTGGTGTGAGGGTAGAACGTAGAACTCCCAGTGAGAGTGGGACTTGAAGAGAGCCAGAGAAAGACTATGATTATTTTTAGTCACCCTGTCACATGGTGGCCATGCAGTCATCATTGCCAACCACAAACAGTGAGAGTCAGGAAAAGCTGGAAGGCCAGAGAGTTTGTTACTTAGGAAGAGTCCTGCCACATTGTGACTTGTCTCATATGGTGTGACTTGTCCCTGACTCCAGAGCTCATGGTGTCACTTAGAGCCTGCAGTGACACCCCTCATATGTTGCATTCTTGATTTCCTATGAAATTCAGTTCCAAAAGTTCTTTGTCCCAGGGGAGGACTTTGCAGCCAGCCCTGAGGTGACAGGATAAGCTGGGGTTGGATGGAAGGGAAGGAGGTCCTCCCCTGTGGGTGGACTTGGAGGGGGCGCGGAGGAGGGAGGTGAGGAGGGAGTGGGAGGGTAGGAGGGAATGGGGGAGGGGGCTACGCCTGGGATTCAAAGTACCTAACCTGTGATTGAGATAAAAATAAATAAATTAAAAAAAAAGTTCTTTGTATAAATTGACTAATTATAGCTAAAATTATTTAATCTTGTTTTTTGACATTTTTTCTGCCTTTTAAATTGATTCTTTGAAAATGATTAAAAATGCGAGTAAATGCATAGCTTCTCAAGTATGAAGGAAGCAAAACGCCTCGAGTGAAAACAATTCCTTCATTTCAAACAGGAATGGACGGTGACTCTGGGGTTTCTATATAATGAGCCCTTGAGTGAACTCTGTAGATTTAATTTAGTATTGGTTCCTGATGGTTATTTTTGGAGTTAGGATGCCTACCTCATGGAAAACCTTAGACATTCAAACCTTAAGGTGAATTAATCTTTCCCAGTGGGCAATGGGGCAAAGTTTCTGTTCATATACCCTCTGCTTTTTACACATACTTCTTTTCAAATAAAGGGAAATTGCAAAAATAATCAAAGGGCCGAATCACATCTTTTTCTGGAACTCTGGAGCTACCAATCAGAGAGTCTAGTCTATCTGGAGAAAAGGCTGTGGTTGCTGTTTGAAAATGGAATTCTGCCAGCTACTGATACTGATTGAAAATTTTTTTCTCTTTGTAGCTAAGTTATCAAGAAGGATGCATTAAAGCTCTTGGACTTTCTATTTTTTTATTTTTTATTTTTTAGAAAAATTGTTACATTGGGACGGTTGGAAAACTCAGTGGGAACTGTTTTGTAGGAGCTTGCAGGTTTTTTTTTCTTATAGAACCTATATATTTACCAAATATTGGATTAAATTAGATTCTTATAGCTGTATAAACTCTTCTGATAACAGGCATAAAAAAAACCCTCCAGTAGTTTTAGATACTACTTGATTTCCATGGTCTATTCTATCCTGGTGTTGTGTGTGGTCAGTTACATTGTAATTAGACAGCATGTTAGGGTCTAAAATAAGCTGAAAAAAATGGGTCATTATCTACATTTTCTTCATGATATTCTGAATTCATATGTCCACAGAGAAGACAACAGAAAGTAGAACTCTTTTAAAAGTAAGAAAATATTTTTCTAAGTTTTTTTTTAGCTAATGAGAGATAAATCTGTTAAACTTAGAAATAGTCTGAGAATGGCTATAAGATGGCATTAAACACAAATGAAGCAATTAGAAATAGCATCTGCAATATCATAATGGGAACAAAATAGTTCACTTTAATCACCTTTGGTGTGTGGCTACTCTGTACCTCAGACCAATCCCACATGGTCATTTCTTTTAGAATCTGAACTTGACAGCAATTGTCTTTTGTTACAGTGCAGCAACGGTAACCTCTTAGTTGATCTTACACACATAGTGTTTTATTAATTTCTTGGTATACTTTGAAACTAGTTTATTTCCATGTTTTCATATTTTAATGCTGTTTTTCATGGCAACTTGGTGGTGGCAGTTTTTAATCTGGAAAATAGAAAACCAGGTTAGTTTTCCTTGCATCCATGTTAATTAAAGTATGTCTATTTTAAAAGTTGATAGTTTAGAAAATTCTAGTCTTTGGCTTTATTGGCTGTATGTAATTTCTGGGATGGCTAGCTATGTGTTACCAGGACATGCCAGTTCTCTTGTATAGTCCATGCAAATATAGGACATATACCAAGTCCGCAGTCATTCACATCTTTACCTTAGAAATGGAAATAGAATTCTGTCAGCCACTGATGCTGATAGTAAAGTGAGTGGAAATCACCCTTTCCCATAAGGCTGGCTGTAGTGCAGTATGAGCAATACAGTCTTAATATAGTTTTCAAAACTCAAAAACTGTCCCAATTCAACTGTCCTTCGTGGATCCCACAAAATTGCCATTTGTCCCAGTAATACTCAGTGTGAGAAGCGTGGAAGTAGCAGCTCTGGAGGGGTAGCAAGAACGTCCAGTGGCTTTCACTGAGGGCCATCTCTGCAATAACTCCTTTGTCACAGTTCTGATTGTGCCATAAAACTCACTTTATAGCCCTCAAAACAAGGCATGTGATTGGAAAATGCTTTCTACTCAGCGGGGTGAATGGGTTCTTTAAATTCAGAGGGAATCAAGAAACTTGGCTATTTAACCTCAGAATTTTAATAAATTTTTGTTGAACTGCGGAACATCATTCTTCCTGTCATTCAAGTTTACATTGTACTCCTGGGTGTAAATCACCCTAAAGTTGCTGCCTGGAAGAGCATAGCTTACATATGGAATTTTGGTGCTGCAGACCTTCCCCCATGGCTTTGGCGGACAAAAATCTGTTTTGTCTGATGCCAGGCTACCTCTTAGTGAGTAATGAATTTGCAGCTTCTCTGCTTTTTGTGGTTATATCATATTCTCATTATTTACTTTCTGTTTAACTAATACCAGCTACATTTCTAGGCCATGATTAGGAATCTTGAGTAAGTTCATACTGTCTGGGCTGGAGAGATGACTCCATGGTTAAGAACAATTGTTGCTCTTCTGGAGGACCCAGGTTCAATTCCCAGCATCCACATGGCAGCTTATGACTGTCTGTAACTCCATATCCAGGGGACCTGACAACCTGATACACATGAAATAAAAATAAGTAATTTTTAAAAGTTTATACGATCTTTTATTTTAACATGTGAAGTGAAAAATATCAGAAAGATTAGTTAACATACTACAGGAAAAAAAGCTGAAAAATAGGAGGAACCAATGATGGTGCATAGTGGGATCATTTTGAGAAAGTAGCGGGTCCTGGCAATTAATGGGCTTGCTAAGTTTCGTCTCTGTAAGGGCATCACCCAAGGATGAGTTGTGATGTGATGCATGACAACAAGCTAGTTATTATAGCCATATACTATTTTTTTATTATTTTGTTTCTTCTTAACCAAAATATTATTATATTATCGTGGTGCACGCCTGTATTCCCAGCACTTGGGTAAGCAGAGGCAGGTTGCTCCCTGTGAGTACAAGGCCAGACTGGTCTACAATGCAAGTCCAGGACAGACAAGGCTATGTAGAGAAACCCTGTCTTAGAAAAAATATATATATTATTGGTTGTCTCAGTAAGACATGTTAATCATTGTAACCCTTAGTGCTTATTTATGAAGAATTGAATATATATTTAAATTTTTACAGTGCTTGAGATTTTTTTCACAAACTATCAATATTCATATGTATTTTTCACATTAACTTAAGTTTATTGAGTATAACATATGTGACTTTCAGTAAAAGCATATGTAGGTGCCTCATTTATAAATACTTCTTTGTGATATTGGAGCAGTTTCTTGATTAAGCAATAGCAGAAAGCCATATAAACAACATTACTGTGTAGAATAAATTGTGAAGCAATGAATCAAAAAAGAGACACATCTGAGTAGTTGGTTTTATTTGGAGGAATCTGAGTGTCCAACTAGTCTGGAATTTCCCAAAATAGAAATATTTCTTTTGGTGTGATTTCTTTGGGGTTTATTCACAGTGCTTATTTGTCATGTGTTATTGGTATAATATTGGAGAGAGGCCAGGAGTCCTATATATCTCTTGCCATGCACAGGCCTGTGCTTAACAACATACAGAAAAGTCCCTTTGCTCTAAAATGTGAGTAGTGAGAGAGAGACCCTGCCCTAACAGGAAGTGTCTGTTAGTCAGGGAAAGAGTGGCATTGCTGCTGTTTGTATAGATAGATAGATGGTGTAGGAATATCTCAGGATGGCGAAAGGATGAGTAAAGAACACATGTGACACAATCTTCCCCAGGACAGAATGAAAAGAAAAGTGAACTCTAGTTAGATGTGGAAGAATTTACACATGTTGGATAACATTGTTTTATCTGTGAAGCAAGAGGCCTGTGCATCAGTGTCTTTGAGGTGAGAGGTTAGAGCCGGACAGGCTGCTGGAGGTTGATTGATAGATGGCCTAAGGGTCCATTTGAGATTGTAAATCATGAGCTTTTTGTCCTACTTATTTTGACTATGCTGTTATTTTTCTCAGGGAGGGTCATCCCCTCAAACTAGGAAGAGAGAAGGATATGATTTAAGCCAGGTAAGCCAGTGGAGTGCAGTGAGAGTTCAGGGATTCGGGGTAGTGGTCAGTGCAGCTTCACTACCGGGACCCTGGATGTGCAGTGAAGGATGACAGACCCACTAAGAAAGGTCCATTTTCCCACAACACCTGGGTGAATTTGATGCCTTCAGCATGTGTTGTGACTGCCACTGTGTCTTCATCACAGTTCTTTTCACTGGGATGCTTAGGACATCCTAGGTACCATTTGTCTGGGGAGTTGGAATCTCACGAATTTAAGAATCAGAGTCTGCACATGCCTTCAAATTGCCTACTGTCTTTTTGTCTTACAAAGTTTTACCTCAGAAAGCAGCCTTTACTCTCTACAGTTCCTGAAACATCAGAGACTAAAAATTTGTCAAAGGCTCTACAGCAGGCTTTAAAGCACCGTTTCCTTTCATGGAATTAGGAACTATGGCATGGTTATAAAAAGTCCAGGAAATAAATGGTGTTCATCACTTTTGGAATCCCAAGGGCTTCACCTCAGCTTGGCAGAAGGAAGTTTTATGCAGAATAACCTCAGGCTCCTTTACTAATTCGCTTTATGTCCAGGATGTATAGGATATGACCTATACATCCTTTTGTCTATTCATAAGTGCTCCTATTTCTCAAATACAAGAAAATATTTTCTTCCTTTCATAAGACTCTGTGGAGATTAACAGAAACTTTTGGGGTCTTATCTAAAACTCCAAGTGTTAGAGGTTCCACACTGAAATTTCAGAGTGATGTTCAAAGGCCAATGTTATTATGAAATTGGAATCCTTCATAATTCAGACTATATTTTTAGCACTGGAAAGCAGAGCCAAAACAGTAGGAGGCCCTGAACATGGTCAGTGCAGTACCTTTGGCTGAGCTGGGTGGCTACAGCATGCCTGCGTTTGGCAAGAGGCCTTGGGGCTCTGCAAATGTTTCTAAGTTAGCAGGGGGCTGGCACATCAACGTCAGCCCCAGCTTCTGTTTATGCTGAGAACAATAGCCCTACGCTAGGGCAGTAATTATTGGTTGATTTTCTTTCTATAATAAGTGTCTTAATAATTTGTCACAAAACTAACTTAAATTGCTATGATATTGCCTGCAGCAGTTAAACTGGGGAAAAGGAAAAAAAAAAGCTACAGCAAGAAATGTTTCAGTTTATTTCTGCCTGTATTCTCTATTTGTAAATAGCGTAATTAAAATCTTGTTTGCAGGTTTTTCACAAGGGTTATCTCTGTATGGGAAAACCCTTTGTTTTCTGACTTAGTACTGTGAGCTGTAGATTGGGGGTTATTGGGAAATAAGGTCCTCACTGTCTCTGCTTCTTTGGAAAGCCTCCCATATTCCTGGGCCTCAGATACTGTGTTTGTCTAGAAAAGCGTACATAATATGAATGGAAATGAACTGGGTCCAGGGTCCACACTGACCCAATGAGATAAACCTGGACTTGATAGCTGAATATCAAGGCACCCAATAAGTGTTTTGAGAACGTCTGAGCAGCTTCTCGGTTTCTGTGGGTCTCTCACCACCAGAGGTGAGATGGTATTTATATATACGTATGATCCCCTAGGAGAACTGGAACTGAAAGATGGGGAATGGCCCTGTCTTCTTGATGACTTCCGTAGTGTCTGTTACAAGTGCATTGCCGTTCACAGAAGACAAGAATACAGTGTTTCTATGGTAATGTTCATAGGGTTATTTTACTCACGTATAACTTTAGGCATACGATACTAATGTTATTACATTATCCTCTGCTCCACCTAGAGCTCATTTTATTAAGTTCTTTAAATGCTTATTTTTATCTACAAGCGAAGGAGTTGAATCCTTGGCTGTTTTAGTGCCAGGGTCCAATTACTGTCAGCTCAGGTTTGCTGTGTGGACAGGGCCAGGCCCCGGGTGGGTGCTCATCTATTATTATCATTGCCTGCTTAGACATGACTTCACAGCCCTAGCATAGAACCAGTTGTCAGGCTTTCCATCTTTTGTACTTTCAAATAGCTGACTGAAGAGTGTTTTCTAGTGGGTGGGGCCACTGCCTAAGAATGTAGAGATCAGTCATGGTCAAGGTTGAACTCAGACAAGGGCAGAATGAGTCCCTCATTCGGGTAGGCATGTTTGTGGTTGGTTTCCTAAACTCTGAAAGAAATAGAGATTTTATTTTTTAATGAATTTAATATATAAAAATAAATCCCCTTTATTACTTACTACATATATTCAGCTGAAATGTTCTGGTAGCCAAGAACTTTTATTATCCCACAAAATGTTGCTGTTTCTAATAGTTATCTAACATTGAATGACAAAATTTGGAAGACTGCAGATCATTGCCATAGCTGTCTAAGAGCTGTGGATATGCAGAGAAATGCATTTAAATGGAAATAAAAGGGAATCTCAATTTAGTGGGAAATGTCTAGAAGGGACAGAAATGCATACCTAAAACTTCCTTATGACTTAAATAATCGTATTTGCTTTAAAGTGTCTTGAATGCCTATAATGTGCAGGTATTACCCAGAATAAAGCTATGACATAAATCTCACAAACTTAGAATACTAATGTTCCTAGCAGAGTACTCATCTAATTGAGAATAATGCTGAGAAGTTTCCAAATATAGCTTTTAAATCACCACTTCTTTTAAAAACAACACTGACTTAGAGGGAAGTAATTTTTTGTTTGCATTTTAACTTTCTCATTTACCATTATATACTTACATAAAAATTGACAAGTGGTAAATGCCTTTTAAAAAACATTGAACACCAAAGAAATGTTTTAAAAAATCAGGATTTAAGTGCTTAATCATTTAAAAGTCATAATATTTATTTAGAAGATAATAGTAATTGCTGTATTCTTCATATAGACTTTTTAATGTGGCCCCCACTATTAATTCTAGTGTGTAGGAAGCAGAGGCAGGTGTATCTCTGAGAATTTAAGTCTACCCTGGTCTATATCAAGATTTCTAGGCAAGCCAGAGCTCCAACTGAGATGTTCTCAACCTAACAATGCAAACAAAATCTAGACAGTTCATTTTGCATGATATCTTATTCTACAAAAAAAAAAAATACAGCTTTATAATAACACACCAAAATAGTACGTGGACAAAATTGCCAGTTTCTTTTTCTATAAAGGTTTGTAATAATGCTTTTCAGCTTCTGAAGCAAATATACTTGAAGCTTCTTTTTTTTTTTTTAAATACAACAGCCTCAACATTTTTTTTTAAAGATTTATTTATTTACTATTTATACAGAATTCTGCCTCCATGTGTGCCTGTGCACCAGAAGAGGGCACCAGATCTCATTACAGATGGTTGTGAGCCACCATGTGATTGCTGGGAACTGAACTCAGGACCTTTGTAACAGCAGCCAGTGTTCTTAACCTCTGAGCTATCTCTCCAGCCCTGAAGGTTATTTCTAATCAGTTTTATGCTTCTTTTATATCAAGGCTTGTGGGAACTTTCTTACCTACTCTCATTCCCTGATCACATTGCCCATTTAACAAGAGCAAAGCTGGTGTCAGTGAAAATGTAGTGGATTGGTTCCCGGAGTAAATCATCTCTTGCATTGTCCCTATGCTTCCATCTCAGCAGCCACATTTGAACTTCTCTACTAATCCTGGGTATCATCTGCAGTTAGTTCACATTCCAGAACAACAACAACAACAACAAAACACCAGTTCTGCTGTTCAGAACGCTGTGTATATTGCAACAGGCATGTTCACATGTGTAGACACAAGAAGACAGGCCTGTGGGTCAGACCTGCAAAGTAGCAATGATGTGTTCAATATATTGTAGCTATTTATCTTATTTCAAGATATGTTAATACACAAGTCATAATCACTTATTTTACAGCTGTGAAAGGTGTATGGTCTCAATACCATAACATTTTATGTAACATAGAACCATCACATATTACGACTAAAATACATAGCTCTCTATTTTTGCTTTACTAGAGCAATAAAACTTCTCAGAACTATTCATATTCTCAGTAAGACTAGACATTTGTTTTGGTGGAAGACACTCAGAGTAACCACTGGTTTATAACATAATCTTAAATCGCAACCATAGTCTTCATAACCATTCTGAACTCAAAGACATCCACCTGCCTCTGCCTCCCAAGGACTAGAATTTGCCATTTGGACCAGGATAGAACTCAAAGACATCCACCTGCCTCTGCCTCCGAAGGACTAGAATTAAAGCCGTTCATCAATGCCGGCCTTGCTTTATTATTAAGAGTATCTTGAGTGATGTGCAAGTCTAGTTTCATTTTGAACAACACTGACAATTGAACTATTAGAGAAGAATGTGTCTGAAAACTTGAAAGGCTGTGAAGCAGTATGAATTGTTGTTATTCTTCATTCCAACTATAGTGAGGCATTAGCAGAAATGACAGAAGCTTGGATCACATCTAAGCTGTAGTATATTGGAACACAACATTATTACTTACAGCTCTGACTCATGGGCCTGCCATTTTATATCCACACATGTGAAAAGGCCTGTTGCAATATGAACAGTGTTTGAAGACCAGAACTGGCATTTTTGCTGATCTGGAATGTGAAGTAACTGCAGATGATATCCAGGACTGAAGGGAACTGGTAGAGAAGTTCAAAGGTGACTGCTGGGATATAAGGGTAGGGACAGTGTGAAAGATGAAGAACCACACCAAAAACCAATCCACAACATGTTCACTGACACCCATTTCACTCTGCTTAAACTGGGAAGGTAGTCTAGGAATGAAAGTAGCTAAGAAGAACAAAGACTTTGATTATTCAGCGTATTCTAGGTCATTATAGATTGTTGTACAATTTTATATGGTATATTGCTATTTGAAATTATTCATATTTGTATTATTATGAAACATATGACTTAGTTCTTAAACTTTTTTTAAAGGAAAAGCTATCATTTATTTTATAAGTAACTTCTATTGAATAGAAGATATGGATGTCACACAACTGAATTCCCAGGCCTACAGGGAAATATTCTCTGAATTGAACTAAATATCTGCTGATTATTGCCTTAATGCTGCTTAATTAAAAGCAAAGAGAGAGTCCCAAGAATACCCATTAAAATAAAACTAAGCTTATCTATTATAACATTTAGCATATTTGAAATTTCTGTAACTCATAATAATCTACATTAATTGAAAGTTTTGTATATTTTATATATAGATATGTGATTTAATAATTTGCTGATAGAGTACATTAAAATATAGAGGCCCATGGAGGTCATTAAAATAGAGAGAAAATCCTTTCAGTAAAATCAGAAAAGTATTAACTGCTATAATCTACTTTCTATGAAAAGTTTCCTGCATAAGAGTTTTAGAAACAAATTTGAAAATCTAATATGTCTTTGAATGCTTTGGCCTTTTTAATTTGAAAATTATTTTTATGGTATAGTCATATATTTAGAAATTTGTCTACAAAAAAAATCTCTTTTTTTCTTCTTGTTGATGTTTATGACTTCATCACCAGGAATGACTTTCTTATGTCTCAACAGAAAATGTACAGACAGGGTTAAAAAGCTTCTTCTTTGAGTGGGAGTCAGCCAGTACCCTTCTTAAATTATTTCATTTTTGATCTCCACCTTCTATCTCTCAGTTTAAAATAGGTGAACCTTTGGCAATGATAAGGTCATAATCTTTAGTATTAACAATGACTTGGGTGAATAGACCACTAATATAATATAACTGTGAGTACTTACATTTTTTTTCCAGCTTAATTCATTAAAATTTATGACAAACTTTAAAATTTTCAATTTTCAGTGGTTTCTATATGTAATAATTTATCATCTATATAGAAATTTTACATTAAGAATAAAGAACATCAGAGTTATACACAGACATGAGACAATAATTTTAAGCATGCTTATTAAAGTTTTTATAATACTGAAATAGAAACATCTGAAATCTATGAACAACTAAGTCAAAGTCATTCTATAGTCTTTAATAAAATTTCTGTTCTTAGGGACTATTTTAGACATGAACTCAATGGCTGGCTCTTCGACCTCCCTGACCCCCAAGGGAGGAGCAGCCTTGCTAGGCCACAGAAGAGGACATTGCAGCCATTCCTGAAGAGACCTGATAAGCTAGAGTTAGGTGGAAGGGAAGGAGGTCCTCCCCTATCAGTGGACCTGGAAAGGGGCAGGGAGGAGATGAAGGAGGGAAGGGGTGATAGGGAGGGAAGGGGGGAGGGGGCTACGGATGGGATACAAAGTATATAACCTGTGATTAATATAAAATAAAATATGTTAAAAAATTTCTGTTCTTTTCAATATTAGATGTTTTTAAAATTTTAAATTTAAGTTTAAATTAGATCTAGAAGTATTTTAAATATAATTCTGTTTAACTGCTTTTTAATATGTTTAGATGAAATAGAAAATGCTTAAAATTATTCATTGGGGTAAAGTATTAGAATATTTTTAGTATCTCTTGGCTTTATAATCCACTGATAACAATATGTACTGTGAGCACAGTAGAGTGTGAGGCGACTGGGTTATAGGTTTTTCTCAAGGTACTGCTCATATGGTTAAGGAAGAAGCAAGAATCTAGAATAATTACAGTGAAGTATATGATATCAAGACTCATTTGAGGTGTGGAACACGTGACAAAGAAGTTATAGTTAAATGCTGGTGGGTTTTATTCAAATGGAGGTTTAGGTAGAGTTCTGGAGGATTTTATTCTCTTTGAAAATGAATAAAATTTCAAATTTAGGAAACCAAAGAAAAGCTATGCACACCAGTGCATGGCAACCAGGAAATTAAGTACATCACAGACAGCAGCGGACACACATTTGGGAAACTCAACAGTTCAGAAAGATTTAGAAAGTCAAGCAAATTTTCTGAATTGTAAGCTCTTAGGCTTCCTTGTTGTGTGAATAGAAAATACATGGATATCATATTGTAGAAACAATAGAAAAAATGAAGAGAATGAAAGAGAAAAGAAAAACCCTCCCTTGCAATATGTAATATTATTGAAGTTTCAGAAACTAACATGAGCGTGCTGGCTTGGAGACATCAGTCACCAACGCTTAGTATTAAGCACACACTGCAGTTATTAGAAATTACTTACCTAATTTTCTCACAAACAGATTTTCTCTTTTATGGATGTGGGGACGGGGCACCACACACTCTTACATTTTTTTCCTCCGTGCCTCCCAGGTAATTCCAATTTCCATTTTAGACAGAAAAAAAAAAAAAAAGAAGGCCATTCTCTTTGGGTCTGAAAGCAGAGACCTAGAGAATATTAGAGGTGTATCATGTGGTCTTATCTGAATAATTGATCATAGGACAAATATGCCCAATGACTCAGGACCTCAGGACCTATTTGAGTCTCTGGGACATGAAGTGCCACAGACAAAAGAAGTGTATGATGTAGTGTGCTTTCATGTGCCAGTTTTGAAATGTTAGACAAGTTTTTAAATTCACGCTTCAATTCTAACATATGTTTCATTAAGTCAGACTTAGTTTCCCAACTTATTTTCCTCCCCAGTGCTTTTCCTGTCTATGAGTATAAATACCAACCCTCACTAGATCAAATAATGGTAGCTATATAGAGGCTTCTAGCTATAAAATCTGAGCACACTCTAGTAGTCATTCACAAAGAATTTGTAATTGAAGCTTTAATAAAACCAATGGTTTATGCAGGCATAGAAGTGCATCATTGAGAGGTCTTGAGGAGATGACTCAATAGCAAAAATTTTTAATATGTTATTTGTTTTCATGAGCAAATATTGATGAGCACATATATACAGCAATGTTGATATAGTTAGCTCTACAGAATTTGGAACCTAGGTATCATTTGTATGAACAGTGGGGCAGTGACATTGATTTTTCTTATGTTGGTCATGGCTTGTGATTGGTAACTTCATCCCTGATCTACTTGCAGCCTGGAATTGTGTTCCACTTTAGAAAAATACATTCTTAGATAGTATCTTCCAGGTGGATTTTATTAATGAACGATAATTGCTCAATGTTATGGTTATTTTACAAGATCATATTTTTTCTCAGTCTCTCTTAAACCTGCTGTCACACAAATATTTGAAACTTAATTATATCATTTCAACAAGCTTCACAACACAATCCTGGGCATATTAACTCTATTCTTTTTAATAATTTTTATATTAATTACAGGTTATTTACTTTGTATCTTAGCTGTAGCCCCTTTCCTCATTCCCTCCCAATCCCACCCTCCCTCATCTAAGACCCTCTCTAAGTCCACTGCTAGGGGAGGTTCTCCTCCCCTTCTATCTGACCCTAGTTTATCGGGTCTCATCAGGACTGGCTACAATGTCCTTCTCTGTGGCCTAACAAGGCTGCTCCTCCCTGAGGGGGAAGGTCAAAGAGACAGCCACTGAGTTCATGTCAGAGACAGTCCCTATTCCCCTTACTAGGGTACCCACTTGGATGCTGAGCTGCCATGGGCTACATCTGAACAGGGGTTCTAGGTTATATCCATGCATGGTTCCTTGATTGGAGAATCAGTCTCAGAAAAGACCCCTGTGCCCCAATATATTTGGTCCTTGTGGAGCTCCTGTCCTCTGCAGATCTTACTAACTCCTCTTCCTTTCATATGATTCCCTGCACTCTGCCCAAGGTTTAGTTATAAGTCTCAGCATCTGCTTTGATACACTGCTAGGTAGAGTCTTTCAGAGGTCCTCTATGGTAGGCTCTTGTCCAGTTTCTTGTTTTTTCCTACCAATTTTCATCCCATTTGTCTTTCTAAGTGAGGATTGATCATCTTACCCCAGAACCTCTTCTTGTTTAGCTTCTTTAGGTGTACAAATTTTAGTGTTTGTCCAATCTTACAGGTCTAGTATCCACTTATAAGTTAGTTTATACCATGTGTGTCTTTTTTTATATTATGTACTTTGTATCCCAGCCTTAGCCCCCTCCCCCATTTCTTCCCTATCCTCCCCATCCCTCCCTCATCTCTTCCCTGCCCCTTTCCAAGTCCACTGATAGGGGAGGACCTTCTCCCCTTCCATCTAACTCTAGCTTATCAGGTCTCTTCAGGAATGGCTGCCATGTCCTCTTCTGTGGCCTAGCAAGGCTGCTCCTCCCTCATTGGGTTGTCAAAGAGCCAACCATTGAGTTCATGTCTGAAATAGTCCCTGTTCCCCTTACTAGGATACCCACTTGGATATTGAGCTACCATTTGCTACATCTGAGCAGGGATTCTAGGTTATATCCATACATGTTCCTTCATTGGAGAGACAGTCTCATAAAAGACCCCTGTGCCCTGATATATTTGGTCCTTGCAGAACTCCTGTCCTCTCCAGGTCATACTATCTCCCCCTTCTTTCATATGATTCCCTGCCCTCTGCCAAAGGTTTGGTTATGTGTCTTAATATTTGCTTTGATACACTGCTAGGTAGAGTCTTTCCCAGGTCCTCATGGTAGGCTCTTGTCCGGCTACTTGTTTTTTCCTACATCCAGTGTCCATCCCATTTGTCTTTCTAAATGAGAATTGATCATCTTACCCCAGGTCCTCTTTCTTGTTTATCTTCTTTAGGTGTATAGATTTCAGTATGTTTATCCTATCTATATAAGTGAGTATATACCATGTGTGTCTTTCTGCTTTTGGGATACCTCAGTCAGG
>CM053754.1:51660971-51878780 GCA_028658305.1 Pachyuromys duprasi
CTGCTTTTGGGATACCTCACTCAGGATGATCGTTTCCAGGTCCCACCATTTGCCTGCGAATTTCATGATTTCCTCCTTTTTAATTGCTGAGTAGTATTCCATTGTGTAAAAGTACCACAATTTCTGTATCCATTCCTCAACTGAGGGACATCTGGGTTGTTTCCAGGTTCTGGCTATTACAAATAAAGCAGCTACGAACGTAGTTGAGCAAATGTCTTTGTTGTGTACTTGAGCATCTTTTGGATATATGCCTAAGAGGGTTATAGCTGGATCTTGACACAGTAACCTTTTGATTACAGCTCTAATTAGTACAAATTACTTAATCCTATGGAATACTATTACTGTGTTCTGTTTGTTTAAATACCTTTTAAGATTTACAACAAGTTGAGATACTGTACATTGCCTGTGCAATATCTGTAACTTTCTACCTTCTGATTTGGCATAGTGAAACAAAGCCTCACTGTTAAACAAAAAAAATTGTAAGTCTCTTCAGGTCATTGATTTCTTTTGATCCTTCTTCCTCCTATTTTTTTTTTACTCTAAATATCTGTATTACTCTAGAGCCGTGGTTAAAGCTGTTACTGGTTAGTACAGTTCCTCATATTGTGGTGACCCAAACCATTAAATTATATCATTGCTACTGCATAGCTGCCATTTTGCTTCTGTTACAAATCATAGTGTAAATATTTGACATGCAGGAATATCTTTTGTGAAAGGATCATTTGACACCCCCTCCAAGCGTGTCATGACCCACAGGTTGAGAATCACTTCTCTAAAGCTTTCTATCAGTTTATATGAGTGAATCAGACTTATACTTTGTTGGACATTATATCTTGAGTATAACATTTTGAAAGCATTCTGTCTAGTGCATCCAAGTTATTAAGAATCAATATTCTTTAGTTCACTCTGAATCTTCTGTCCTCTAAATCAAAATTTAAAGTGAGGAGATTCTTTAAGGAATTATATTAAAGTGGAAATAGAATAAATAATTCGCAAGCAGTCTATTTGACTTTGAAAACCTGTATTGGCTATGGATTTACTAGGAAGACCCTGTTCAGATCCAGTGTGACCACATGAAAGTGAGGCACCCCTACTTCATCCCCAGTTTGCAGAACACATTAGCAAAGCCATTCACATCACAACTGTGCCATGGTCTTTGTCCTCCTCAGATACACATCACCTTGAGACCTCTGTCTTTCAATGGGTGCTCAGAAGGTTTCGTCATTATTTCTTTCCTGCACCTCTACCCAGCAGAAATCAAGCTTATCATAATAGTATGCCCCCAAGTTCTGGTCATGTACCCCTCAGTGGCTAAAGGATGGGAAAGAGGAGGTAAAACTGTCTTGGCCTTTGAACATACTTGAGTTTCCTTCTTATGCTCTTTTATTTCCCAGCCAGTTGTTATAAGCACCCCATTTCTGAATTGGTTTTCAGACTCCTTGCCTTGATATTTTCAGGGCCAGGTCTGAGACAGCTCCACTTGAAGGCGTACCATAAGGGGGGAAACAAGTTCCTAGATACAGGCTGCTTGCTTCTTCTTATTGAATATTCCCCCTCTCTTTCCCTTCATATCATCCAACAACATTCTTAACCTTCTCCTTTCAAGATATGGAGCAAAATGTTATGACTATCCCTTTAAAATCCAAACTCTCTATTTAAGGAAATGATAATCAGTGAAAAGAAATGAAGCCAATTAGCTACATGCTGCTTAGTGTTTTTCCTTGTGTGACATATTTCCTTGTTGTCCACAGAAACATCGTATTAATTAGAGTTAAATTAGACAAATGACACCTCATTTCTTCCTTCACTTTATAGCATGTTCTCCTCTCTGTTTTCCTATTTTAAGTGAGTTGCAGTTGACCAACCAAATTACATCAAGGCTGAGTCATCTTAACCTGTAAGAAATTTTCCCATACGTCTCTTCTATAGATACTGTCATTCATTAATGATTTTGTCTTGCTAAAGTCTGGCTCTACCTAACAAATTGTACTAAAGAGACAATTATGTCCTCAGTAGTGTATATGGTCAAGGATGACCAGGACAGTTTGCTAGTTTTGGTTAGTCCACTTGCATAAACTTATTACCATAAGAGCACTTTGGACACACATCTTGATGTTAGAAAGCCAGCAATTTGAAACACAATATAACATCAAACTAGGAAACCATTTCATTCAATTGTACCATCTAATAGTTATACTTTAGAATCAATCTAACTTGATGAATATAAAATCAACTGGGAGCCCGTGGCTCCTTCTCTGTTACTATAGCAAGTGACAATCAACTCTTCTGAGAGCTGCTATGTGCACTTTTTTTTTTTTACAAATTGGATTATTTTATTTCTATTTTTTCTTCACAATTTATTCATTATATGTCTCGATTGAAGCCCCCTCCCTCAATTCCCTCAGTCTCTCTCTCTCTCTCTCTTCCTCTTATCCCCTTCCACTGAAAGGGGGAGTTCTCCACTATTGCCATCTGCTCATAGGCAGGGCTATGTGATCAGAGAGCAGTCAACTGAGTTCATGACAGAGGCAACCCCTGCTCCCCTCACTCAGAGATCCACATGGAGACTGAGCTACCACTCAGCCACATCTGAACAGGGTGTCTAGGCTCTCTCCATGCATGGTCTTCCGTTGGTGCATCCGTCTTTGCAGGATCCCCTGGGCTCAGATCTTTTAGTTTTGTTGGTCTTCTTGTGGGCTCCTGTTCCCTCCATGTTGCTTTATTCTCATCCCGCCTTTCCTCCATAAGACTCCCTGTGCTCTGCTCAAAGTTCGGCCACGAGTCTCAGCATCTGCTTTGATCACCCTATTGGGTGAATCCTTTCAGACGACACTCTATAGCAGGCTCCCTTCTTGTTTCCTCTCTTCCACCGCTTCTGCTGTCTATCCTGTTTGCCATTCTGAATGAGATTTAAGCATCCTCCCTAGGGTCCTCCTTAGTGTTTAGCTTCTTTAGATCTGTAGATGACTGTACTAGATGATACGGCAAATATCTGCTTATTAGTGAATATATACTATGCCTTTTTTTTTCTGTTTCTTGGTTACCTCACTAAGGATGGTCTCTTCTAGTTCCATCCATTTGCCTGCAAATTTCATGATTTCCTTGTTTTTAATAGCTGAGTAGTATTCTACTGTTTAAATGTACCACAATTTCTGTATCTATTCCTCCATTGAGGGACATCTAGGTTGCTTCCAGATTCTGTCTATTACAAATAAAGCTGCTATCAACATAGTTAAGCAAATGAACTTATTGAATGGTGGGGCATCTTTTGGGGTATTTGCCCAGGAGTGGTATAGCTGGATCTTGAGGTAGTGCTATTCCCAATTGTCTGATAAAGCGCCAGACTGATTTCCAGAGTGGTTGTACAAGTTTGCATTCCCACCAGCAATGGAGGAGGGCATCCTCTCCAGCATGGGTTGTCACTTCAGTTTTTGATCTTAGCCATTCTGATAGGTCTAAGAGTTGTTTTGATTTTTATTTCCCTGATGACTAAGGTGTTTCGCTGCCAGTCTATATTCTTCTGTTGAGAGTTCTCTGCTTAGTTCTGAACCCCATTTTTTAAATTGGATTATTTGGTTTGTTGGTATCTAATTTCTTGAGTTCTTTATATATTCTGAATATTAGTCCTCCATGGGATGTGGGGTTGGTGAAGATCTTTTCTCAGTCTGTAGGCTGTCGTTTTGTTCTGTTGATAATGTGCTTTTTTGACAATGTTTTCTTTTTTCCTTTTCTGTTGACAATGGATTTTTAAAACATTTTTATTTTATATTAATCACAGGTTATGTACTTTGTATCCCAACCATAGCCCCTCCCATATTCCCTCCCCTCCCTTCCCTCCCTCATCTCCTTCCTGCCCCTTTCCAAGTCCACTGTTAGGGGAGGACCTCTTCCCTTTCCATCTAACTCTAGCTTATCAGGTATCTTCAGGAATGGCTGCAATGTCCTCTTCTGCACTTTGGATGTATCACGAGATTGTACAGTTTGAATGTAGTTAGATACTGTGGTGGACATATTTCATAGAATCTACTATGCCTAGTTTCTGACTTGTGTGTGTGTGTGTGTGTGTGTGTGTGTGTGTGTGTGCATGCGTGCGGACTTGGTTCCTCTGTCTCCCATTTGGAAAATAGATTTTCTGGGTTGAGCACTAATTTGACCTCTGTCATGCCTATGAATGGAAGACTAAGGCTCTATATATTAGTGAATGATCCCTTCTTCATTACTCTTGGCATTTCTTTTGCTTCTTTTCTTCAAGCTAAGTATACATTGATGGCTACATTTAAGAGAATAAATGCTTTTTATTTAATTATTTTGATTTTTATTAATTACAGTTTGTTCACTTTGTATCACCCCTGTACTTCCCTCTCTTCTCCCCTCCCAATCACACTCTCCCTCTTTCCCACCAGTGTCCTTCTCCCAGTCCACTGATAACAGAGGTCCTCCTCCCCTTCTGTCTCTGGCATGAACTGATTGGTCTGTTCTTTGATCACATCCCCCTGAGGGGGGAGCAGCCTTACCAGACCACAAAAGAGAATTGTTTATTATGCAACCCTGTTGCTACCCTTTTGTGTGATGTCTTCATCTGTGATGTGATCCTTTGTCATATCCTCAGTTGTGAGGTTTTAATCAAACTTTCTATTACTTTTTTAATCATTACTTCCCTTTCCTTTTTTAAAGCATGAATAACATTTGGGAAGAATGCACACCAAAATATGATAGAGTGTTCATTTAGTTCTTTTCATCTTTTGCCAGTATAAATGGGAGATACCTGTTTCATGTTGTTATGCCTTCTGAAGATAACAATTTTCACTTTCTCCTAGCATTGTTGGAATCATGAAGTTTAGCCCTCTATTGCATATCTTCCAATGGCTGTCTGCCAAGAATTGTCAGCACTAGTCTTAGAATTTGTCCAGCTAAAACAATTATTTATACAACATACATGTCTAATAAAAGGATTATCAATAGCATCTATTACTTCCCATCATAAGACATTAACATTTATTCCTTTTATGGTTTGGAAACTGGGCAAGTACGCCATTTGTCCACATGGCAAATATTCCTTGCAGATTGTAAGATTGTGCAGCTTTCCTTCATTCTTTGGGAATAGAAACAGAACAGTAGCTTTTACAGACTCTTTTAGGTTTATTAAATACACAGTGCGTGTATATATAGTCATCTCATCTATTGGCGCTTCATTTCTTTCCTACACTTTTGCAAGAAACTCTTAAACAATTTCAGTGGTAACTTAAACAGATCTTAATTCAGCCTGATCAATTTTAGAACATAGGCACATTAAAGAGGTTCAAAATTGACAGTTTTGTGACATTTTAGCAGAGCAAAGCAATGGGCTTTTTTTCTCAGTGATAATCACTAGTAATTTCCATTATTATATTTTATAGATGAGATTGTCTTTATTTTTGAATTTGTTTTTATTAGGTACCGACAAGGGAACATGTATCATCAATTTACTTTACCCAAAATGGTGGAAAGATTAATAAGAAAACTTGCAAAAGCGTGTTTCTTTTTCAGACAATTATCATCATTAGTTTTCTTTTTCAATACTTCTCACTATTAGTTATTTTTTTGCTTTCATTCTCTTATTAATTTTTTTATATTAATCACAGGTTATTCACTTTGTATCCCAGCTGTAGCCGCCTCCCTTGTTCCCTCATCTCCTCCCTGGCCCTTTCCAAGTCCACTGATAGGGGAGGACCTCCTCCCCTTCCATCTGACCATAGCTTCAGGACTGGCTGCCATGTCCTCCTTTGTGGCCTAGCAAGACTGTTCTTCCTTCAGGGGGTGCAGGAGGGAAAGGAGCCAGTCTTTGAGTTCATGTCAGAAGTAGTTTCTGTTCCCCTTACTAGGGAACCCCACTTGGTCAATGTTAAGTCATTTTAAATATTTACCACTGCTTATTGTAGTTATTTCATTTGTAATTCTACCCATGGTGCTACAGCATGTGATACATAAAAGTGATGGTCAAGCCCATTTTTATCCTAATCTTCCCAAACACAAACATGAACCAGGCCCTTTTATTGCCATTAAAATTTTGAATTTGCTGATGAGAAGAGTCACTTCCTATGACCATATTATCAAGAAATTCTTCTTTCTTCTGCTTCTCCTGAACTCCCCCATTTGTGTAATCACATAGTTAGATAGGAACCCTCAAAATTGAATAAAATCTGCAAAATAATTTATTTCTATCTCATGTTTTGACAGTGAAGACACCTTAAAGTTGTGCAGTTTTTTCCTCCAATGGCGCTGTCTGTTTATCCATCCATCCATGTATTGATCCGTCTACCTATCATCTTTTTATCATCTATCTATCAATTATCTGTGTACCTACCTACTTACTTATCTACCTGTCACCATCATCATTTGTCAAATAACAATGGACTTCAAATGGGTATCTGATTTTGCTGTCTGTGAGGAAATCAAACTACGTCAGAAAATGTGGGTATTGCAAGACATCAGTGGGAAACATGACTGAGGGCTGAGCTTCATGGTAACGATGGGCAAATAAGACACAGTGTTGCTCATGGCTTTTTTGTCCTAGAGTTTGAAAATTATATTCAAATTAAATGTTAACTAGAATTACTTATAGCTATTGTGATTGATAACACTAAAGAACAGTGTGTGATAAAATCTCTAAGAGGGATTAAAAGACAAAGGAAAATGGAAAAGTAAAATGTTCTGGTGTTGGCAAACTTAAAAAAACCTTTTATTTATGTTTCTTTTATCTTTTTTCCCTACTCCAACCCAATCCCTTCCAACACCCCAACACCATGTAGAAGAGAGAAAGGGTTAGTGGGAGAGGGTGCAATGTTTTCCTTCTTAGCTGCTTACTGCTGGTCAGGGTGGTCGGGTTCCATGGAGCCAGTCATATCCTCTTCTAGGGGAGATCTCCAACTTCCTATCTCCAACCAGGAGCAGCAAGGGGGAAGCAGCAGCAACAATATTCGTTCTCTTATCTCTACTCTTTGGGCTCTGGCATTTATTTTCTCTTCAGATTTCTCAGATTCAAACTATCTGCAGCTGGCAAGTTGCTGCTCCCAGAGCCTGCATGAGGCAAACAGTCTGCTACTGTCCCACATCCCACATCTGGGACCAAAACAAAAACATGTTTATATCCACAACATTCTGGACTTTAAAACATTCTTTAAATGAAACAATTACAAATTTTAAATGTTCAGAGAGACAAGATTGCTCCACAGTCAGAAACTCTTGCTGCTGGACCAGTTCTCGTGTCTTCTGGCCCACAACCTGTTACTCTGTCTCTAGCATGTCCCATGCCTCGCTCCAGCATCTTCAGATTTTTGAACATGTGTACACACACAGACAGACATTACATATCCATAAATCAAAATAGAATTATTTAAAATAGTACAGGTGTGTATCAAGGATAGGAAGGCTTAGCCAAAGCGATTAGTACTTCACGAGCCGCCATCATTATTGCTTTCATGTCATAATTTTCTTATCAGATGTTCCCATATGAACTTATTTATATTATTTATGTTATTCATATTTATTTTACTTATATTCTTCTGCTAATCAGATTACACAGTGAATATTTTTATATGAATACTCATGTCATCACTCTGACTTTTAGATTTTGAAGTATAGGATAGGAAAGAAGTATTTTCAAGGACTAGAGAAGTATGACTGATGTAAGAGTTAATGGTGATGGCGACTCTGAAAGCTCCATTTTTGCATTCTTTCTTCTTTACTAACCATAAATTGATCTCTCCTAATAATCCCCCTTTCCCTGTGATTTGGGAAACTTTTTCTTTAGTTATTTTTCTACAAAATGAGGAGCTAAGTTACAAACAGTGTGTGAAATCCCCATGGCATTTTCCCCTTCCTGTTTCCTGCTGTGCCTTCTAATTCCAGGCTATATTTCTCCTCTCTTTACAATTTCCTAGAACATCCCTTAAATGCCACTAATTTTAATAGCATGGCCATGGCAGTGCTGCTTTCTGGCAGCCTCCTGATAGTGACATCAAAGCAAAGTGCTGGAATTTTACTCACTTTGATTGATGAGCCTTTTGTTACAGGGGACAAATTGGATTTTTAAATACCGGTAATAAAAATTAATGTGTGATGTTGGTTTTTGGATGTTATTGGATCTCTGCCTTGATTCACATTTCAGCACTGAAAGCACCAAGAGATAATAGACCTTGACCACAAAGTTACCCCCAACAGCAGAAGGTTGTGGTAGTCTTATTTTTTTTTTGTCACCTTCCCATGTTCATACTGTGGATGAGGATGTGTATTGTGAATGAAACAGTGTAGCTGGGCTGTAATCTGTATTTCAATATTCTTGCTAATTGTGGTGTTTATTTCTTCTTGTTTCAGCACCTCCCAGATTTACGCGAACTCCGGTTGATCAGACAGGGGTCTCTGGAGGAGTTGCATCTTTCATTTGTCAAGCTACAGGGGACCCAAGACCAAAAATTGTCTGGAACAAAAAAGGAAAGAAAGTCAGCAACCAGAGATTTGAGGTATTAGGTCCATTGTTCTGTTTCTCTGGGGAAGAATGCATCTCTGCTCCAGTATGAGGTGTCACAAGCACTGAGGTGTGACAGTTATGTTACCTGCAATGAGCACTGTAACTCAGAGTCTTTCTGCAATAGAGAATGTGGCCATTGCAGTGGCTGTGTTTTGTATTTGAGTAAGGACTCAACTAGAGTCTGGGGATTGTGTAGAGTCCATGTCTGAGATTATTGTTTCTACTTGAAAGTAAAGGTGTAAAGCGTACAGGCTCTGTTGGTAATCTCATTTCCAGTTTACTTCCTCTTAGAACTGTGGGGTAGAACCCTGCGTTCCTCACTTTGCCAAGTCTGAAGAACATATGAAAACATGTATTTTTCTAAATGTTTCTATCCCACTCAGTGATACTGAATGACATGGTTATATCTGAACTCTGTGTGGGCCGGTAAATGGTGTCAAATAGTTTACGCCAAGATGAATCTAAATGTTGTTGAAAATTCTTACAGGTTAAATTCAGTACTGTTTTCCAGGAAGGGGATTTCAGACTCTCTTACAAAAAGTCAAGATTGTGGATTAAGAACAGCAAGGATCAACTGTACTAATCCAGTGTATAAGAATAAGAAATTAATTTCAGTGCTTTAGTGTAAAGCACTATGTGAAAGAAACAAGCCAAACAGAGTAACTATACAGGGAATCTATTGGAGACATTTTTCTTTTCTCACAAAAAAAGTGCACTATGATGTTATCATTTCCATATTGGGAGGAAGGATGTGGCTTAAAAATCTGCTCATTCAGAATAAAATCACACTCATAGATAAGGACACACAAATGTATTATGACTTTTAGGGGACATCAACACTCCTGATCTACCTCAGATTATGAAACCTGTTCCTTTTCGCCTGATTTTCTAATGGATTTTATGCTCTAATTCAGTTTGATAGAAAATTGATAGCAATTTCTGGTGAAAAGTAATATCACAGCTAAAAACACAGACTACTGTGTTGTTATTGTTCAGAGTGTAGCATTCACATTCATAAAAATTCTGATTAGTAATAGCAATGAAATTTAAAATTTGAATCTTAATGTATAATTTTATAAATTTAGTCATAAATTTTAATTTTTTATATTTGAATTTAGATATGTTGGTTTAACTTGTCTTAAAATATCTTCAAGGAACTTCCTACACCATATACAAACTGATGTGTTGTGTGTGTGTGAATTTGAGGTATATGAACCTTTTTCCCATTTTATAGTTAAAAATACGTTTTTGTCAGTGTTCTTTAATATGCTTGATGTTGACAGTGATCTTGTAAGCAAATCTTATAAAAATAAAGGATAGGACAATGTATTTCAATGCATGAGATCTTTGTACATACTTGTTTATGAGAATCATATAAACAAATTCAAGGAAAATTATTTTATGTGAAGCAGCTACATGAAGTAATAACAATCTTGGGCTAAAAATCCTTTACAAATTGGTAGTCCCGTACAGGCGCACATAAGCATGTGTGTCCACGCATGTGAACATGCACGTACACACACATGCACACATACATGAGCACATGCACACACACATGCAAATACACACCGTATATCCCCTGGGCTCATGTGTGAGTAATAGATGAGACTGGTTTTGCTGCTGCTGTCGGTGCTGGCATATGGTAAGCATGCTTTGGCAGTGACATATTAAATAGTCTTTCAAAGTGGGAATTAGAACCCAGGCTTTTATTACATGACAACACAAAAAGTTTCAGTATCCAAAATGGTTAAGGAACATGAATGTACAGTGACATTTAACGTAAAATTAATTGAAATTGAAATTTATATTAATGATTCACATATATTTTTCTGAATTAAAGTAGTATACTCAGCTTCTCATAAAACTGTGGAATGTTTGAGAAAGAGTCTAGTAACTAGAACTATCTCTTAGATGTATACTAGATTCCTTTTAAAATGTGTGCCTAATTGAGTTGAAAATACATAGAGGTGTTTTGAGAAAGAAACATTTTGAGTATCTCTGAATTTACAATTAAAATGGAATACATAAAGGAACTAAAGTGAATACAATTAAAATATTTAATCTCCTTTCTCTGTATGCTAATGCATGTACACAGAACCTAGGATTAAGCCGCTCATCACTGAACTTGATAGAAAGTCTCAGTTTATCTGCAGTAAAGGCACAGGGTAACACTGCAAAAGGAAAGTGTCCCAGGAGGCCACTGCTAGGAGACATCATGTGACAGGAGGGTGTTGCTCCCGACTGCCATCCATACATATCGTCAACATGGTCTGCAGACTGCATGTTGGTTCTTTTAGCTGCTATTAGTGCCCCAATCACCAGTGCTGTTCTCTTTCCCAGTGGAGCTTACAATGAAAGTGAATTCAGGATTGGGGCTTAGCACATTGATTTTTGGCCTAGTGAGGCAAGCCTCCATTTCATGGGAAGAAGGACATAAAAAGGCACAAAATGCTAAGCTGGAATAAATACTGCAATGATTTATGACAAAATTAATGCATGCTGCCAGGCTTTGAGTTGGCCCTCTTGTTGGCTGCCTAAGTACAAGATTTATGCAGTTTCTCTTCATGGCTCTACCATATATATTGTTAACAACAAGACCCTCTAAACTGACAGAAATATTTGTGGTGACATGCATTAAACTGTAAATGGGTCCACATAAACACTTGTGTTGCCAAAGCGAGTAACTGGCTTATCCATCACAGCAATGGTGTATTTTTGTAATTACTAAGCTTGAGATATGTTAATGAGGAAGTCAGTCTGGGTTTTAGTAGAGATTATATAGAAATCTATATTTGTAGTTTTATGTCTTCCTTTCGTTTGGTACAAGGTATATAAATTTGATCAAATGTTCTGCTGTGCCACTCTATTAGAATTCAGTGCTCTATCAGAATGATTCCTAGGCTAGTCAGAGCCTAATGGCTGGATCACTACTGTGCTGAGAAATTTAGCTGAGAGGTAGATGATTGTAACAACACCTGTGACAGCTATTGTTCCCTCCAATAGGTAATAGAATTTGATGATGGATCTGGATCAGTTCTAAGAATACAGCCCTTAAGGACTCCACGGGATGAGGCCATTTATGAATGTGTGGCCTCGAATAATGTGGGAGAAATAAGTGTGTCCACCAGACTCACAGTTTTACGTGGTAAGTGCTCAAGCTCAAGGTTGTTACTTTATCATTGCAGGAGTTCTGTATGTCAAGTGTTCTTTCATAGGACTGTTCAGAGAGCAGTGTTGCAGTATGATCATATGAGAAAGAGAGTTTAAATAAAATGTTGCAATGTGCCAAATGTTAATTGGACAGTAGATGTCTTCTTGGTTCTTGAAGGAATGCTAACCAGGAAAAGAAAATAACAGTGAAAAGAAGTTTGTGTTGTAAATACCAGACACTGTTTTGATTTTGAGAAGAAAATATAGACAGGGAAATATATGGCTTGCTTTTTTGTTAGCATTACTTGTGCCTGGGCTTGTTTTTTAATGCCGACTGCTACTGTTTTCTTGTACACAATACACATGGTGACACTGATGATTACACAATTAAAGAAGCCATCCCATGTAAAGGTGAGCTTTTTGTCCCCTAAAAGGAATGTTAAAAACCAAAAATAAGATATATACATTTTTATGTCAAAATAATTCTTTCTTTCAGTTGTTTCTTGAGGTGATAACCACTGATGAAGAAAATGAGATGGTAGATCCCTTTCTCTTTCTCTGTGTTGCTTATACAGCCTGATAAGGCATAGCACGGTCTGCAGCATACATATATTGTAGAGTTTTTTTTTTATCATGACAGTGCTGCTATGCAATCCTTATTCTTGAGTAGAGATATAAGCATTGCCTAACTGAGGAGCTAGTAGATAACATTATTATGACAATGTTTTATGTGTCTTTATCTCTTTCTCTGATACGCTGATGTCTTGTTTTATGCTTCAGAATTCTTTGCAAAATGTACAGTAGACTTCTCTTAATACAACTTTGACAAAATTTGAAAACAAATTAAATGAGTAAGAGAAATTTCCAGGTGTTGTAAAGATGGAGACACCCTGAGAATAGACCTTTATAAGCATGAAAGACAAGAGAGCTGCAAGGGTTATAGGGTTCGGCACTAAAGTTTCAACTCTCTGGCAGGATGTGTACATGTGTAAAGAAAGGTCCAGGACAAAGGTCTATGAGCTCTCTGTGGAAGTGAAGCTTCTGGCCATAGTCCTATGCTACTGGCCTCAGAGCCCAGAAGTTTAGTCCAAGAGTAGTGTTGAAAATTGAGTCCCAAACTAAGGAACAGGAGCTCATGAAAGCGTCTATACTTTAGAAAATATGTCCCCTGCAGGTTAACCCATAAGTGCAGTCTTTCATAACCAGGTGTGCTCAGCACTTCACATTGTGAAGAATTTTATCTGCTTTCAACTGACAATTAAACTCAAACAATAAGGATAGAAGTCCTAAGTCTTTGGGCTCACAATAAACAACATAAATGAATTTTAAACTTTAAAAATATTTGCAAAGATAAAAAAAATAAAATCTACCAGGCAGCTATAAGATCTTGCAAAATAAAATGAAGACAGTTAATTAGAATTCAGATGATAAATTTTAATGGAGTATTCATCCATGTATATAGGTGCTATACCTGTACTATGGAATATCTAGATGTATGTGAATCTATATATGTGGGTGTTCTGAATGTAACCAGGGAAGGAGCTAGATTCAGTCTTAATATACCAGTATCTGAGCAAAATTCAGGCTCATCTGTGATATGCTTGTAAACTTCTCAGAACCATTGATACTTGTAGTACTGCAAAGGTTTATTATAATAGTAAAATAAAATAAAGTTAATTAGAAACATTTTGGATTTTTTCCATTATCTAAGCTATTTGAATTTCTGCAAAGCAAATAATATATGTCATTTGCTTGGCTTAATCTTTATTTATTTCATGAAGATATTAACAAAATATTGGCAGAAAGTATCATTCACACGGACAAAAGATTTCCTGTTTCCTGGCTGGCTGAACCTCTGTCTCCTCTGCTTTATGTAGTTCATCACTGTGTTAACAAATGCGTTTGACAACTTCAATATGATCTTGACTTTCTACATGACTGTTTGTCATATATCATTCATTTGGATGAAAATACATTATTCTAGTAAGATATTTAACCTTCATGTCTTAGATAACTGCATTTAGTTGCCCTGAAAATGTTTCATAAGAAAAAATTCAAAGGTGATTTTTGAATAATGGAAAAATAGAAGAGCCATAACCTCACAGTTTTTCCTTCCATTTCCATGTCATGAAACAATTGAAGATGGAATCATCTTTGTTTCCCAGAGTCACCTCTTTGAACTTTCTAGATGTTGATAATTCTATTAATAAAAGTTTTTTTTAACACTAGCAACAATAGTGTTTATGGGCTTAGAGCATTGTGAAAAGTTAGGGAGGTGAATGTCTGTGTTGTAGCTAATGAGCCTTCTAACCATCTTGAGTTTACTTTCTCTTGTGGATCATGTTGGCAGATAGTCAAGCATTCTCACTCTGTAGGAGATGGAGAAAACATTACGCTTGCTGTCCAGTGGCCCTCATCACAGGCCTGTTTCAGCTACATGGGTCATTTATTTCCTTCCCACTTTGCTGACAAATGCCAAAAACGTGCCAACCGTCATGATGGCTTTTGTCTAAGTAGGATGGATGGAGAGCACTCATTTATTTCAAACAGGCTCCCAGAGAAGCTAAGTAATTGGATATTCAACTGTTTGACCTGTGTGGCTAAATGCAGAAGACATTACAATAATACCCTGACCACCCATGTGCACTGAAGGAGCATTTCAGAAACAGTTTTGCACAGTAGATTTTTCAAATTGCCCCAGCTCTCAAAATAAGTTTTCACTGGAAAGAGAACTTAAAGCTCAAGGCTGTCCATGCCTAGAATGAGACAGTAGGCAGTTAAACATACATCCTGTAGTGTGTGGCTCCTAGAGAAGGGCAGGAATGTTCAGTGTGGTCATTCAGGTTCTTTTTATTGTTATTGCCTTAAGCTTCTGTGGTTGTGGAAGCACAAAGCATACTGGCTCTAGTTACCTGTCTCTTTAAGAGGCTTTGCCTGATTGCTGGATACATCTTCTTCCTCCTAAGCAGACTGCAAGTGAAGGCTACAGGGATCACTAAGAGCTTACTGAAGGCTGAGGCTTTATCCACTGTGGAATACTGCTATGGACAATGGATTCAATATTAGAGTTGTAGGTTGGTACATGCAAGGGACCAGAAAGTGTATCTTAGGTGTAGGAATTCCCATCCAGATGAAATTGGTTCTCTGGATCCTAACTTGATTGCCTGTGAGGTTTACCTGATATGTGCAGGGAAGCATAAAAATATATATAATAAAATGGTGAGTGAGCGCATTCTACTGATGTGTGTTATCAGCTGCTGGGCAGATGCGACAGTGCTGTGCGGAGTCTCTTCTTAGTACTGAAAAATCCAAGACTGTGTGCTGCTTTGGGTCTACTTTCTTCCTGCTCACAAAATTCTATTTCTCTAAAAGGACATTCTAGAATAATCCGATCATTCTTTTTCTTTAAACGTGACTAAATACTGTGCATGGTTCTTGAGCTCATTTTTAGGGGAGGGCAGTCTGGAAATACATATATTTCACTCAGACTAGTAACACAAACTACAAATTTTCTAAATTTAGTGGATTACGTTTGACACTTGCCTGTATGCATTAGTATCACCCCTCAAACCACCAGCAGCATCAATGTAACTAGGCATGGAAAACATCACATTGCCTTCTTCTTTTTCATGGAGGACAAGCAGATTACAGCTGCTGTGTTATATGTTAGCTGGCTAAGTCCCAGGCATTGTATTTACACAGCTTAACAAATACTATTAAAAGTATACCAGTGGATATGGTCACCTTTGATGTTAGACAGTGCAGGGTACTTAGGCTCTGGTCATTTGAGCTCCCTCACTGGCTCTTTAACAGAAATCTATGATGTTCTTATCCAACCTGCCCATGCCTGTGTTCTTTTAGTCATGCTTCTTCCTTCTTGTCTCTACCTCATTTGGACAGGGAAGCCTTAGCTGGGTGATTCAAGCAGTCAGATCTCTTTTCAGCTACTCTTCTGTGATTCAGTGATATGCCTCATTCAGGAAGTCAGTTCTTGCAAGATGGAAAAAGTGTGTTCCCCGAAGGTGACTGTTACTGAGAAAGTAAAACACAGTGCGCAGTTTGGATGAGACGAGGCAGCATTGCATTGTAAAACACAGAGATGTTTGCATAATATGTCTGTTTGAAAAAAAATAAGCCATTATGGCTGTTGTTAAGAAAAAAACGAACGTGCACAACTTTTACCATCATTCAGAGAGGTGGCAGTGAAGTCTCTGCCTTTGTGCACTAGTCTGCGATCAGAATTAGCATGTTCATTACAGGCTCATTTTATTAATGCCTCTTTTTGAAGATGAACACAGTTGTCCCTGCTGTGAAAATGGTACTTTGCCGTTTATGTTATAAAGTGATCTCGGCTGGGGATCCAGGCTAGGAACATTAAAGAACAAAGCACAGCTGCTTGACTGTCACACAAAGGATTTTTATGAAAGACTGAAACAAAAGGAAGGGTGGCCAGTGCAGAACAAACTTGCTGACAATTATGTACTAAGGAAAGACTACTCGAAAAAGCTTATGAAATAGTGGAGTGCTTGGAATAAATTGATAACATGTTTCTGTATCATGATGCCGGCCTGCTAGAAAGAGGTGGCAGTGGTCACAACCAGGTTATGGAGAGAAGAACTGCTGACTTTCAGCAGTTTGATCTTTAGGACTTAAAAAGAAAATGTTCTAATCTGTGTCACAAAAGCAGAAAGGAGAGCCTTTAAACAGTGAGGGAGATCCCCAGTAAGAACCTTTTCTGGTGATGTGTGTGTAGCCTCAGGGGCTGTCCCTCTTTGCTTGTCACTTCTTGGCATCATGATTGTGTCGATGGTGCATGCCTCTTCCTGGCACCCATCATCACTGTCTTCCTCACCCCAAGATCATGTCTTTAATGAGAGAATAATGCCATTATAAATAATTGCCTTCAAATAAGAACAATTTTCTTCTCATGACCTCATGGTTAAATAAGATATGTAACAATTTTGTAGTGAAAATAAAAGCCATAATAGTGTTTACAAAAGACTGACTTAAAGAGACTGTGGCAGTGTTGAGCCAGAATGGAATGTGAATGGAATGGAATGTCATATCTGTTATTTTGTTTGTGATTTGATGAAACAACAAATAGAGAACCTGTGATTGTTTGCTCTAGGTCATATAGTTAAGGTCTTTGGGGGCTACTCTGGTGCTCATTCTCATGGAAGAATATCATTTGTCCCATCTATAGACAAGTCTACAGATGATCATGAGTGTCATGAAAATGCTAAGTATGGTAAAATACTGTTTACCTGAATGCATCACAGGAGGGAGGAGACCTGAGGGTGAAAGCTTGGAGCGTAGACTTCTATCAGACAGAGCTAGTGTGTAAGCATGTTAACCACAGAGAGTTTACATGTGTAAGAAATGCCTTCCGTACTGATCCAAAACATGGGTGGAGTATCAGTCATGGTATTGCAGAGAAAGATGACCAATAGCATTGTCAACAGAAATCTGAATTGTAGGGGATCTCAGTGTTCACATGATTAATGAGACTGGCAATCCAAAGATCTGCTAGGTGTGTTGGCAAGCTGGGTACCCAAGAGGGCGGGTGACACATTTCTAGTTCCACAGCCAGTAGGCTCAAAGCCCAGGAAGAGCAGATGCTTTCAGTCATGTGTAAATAAGAAAAGCTAGGGTACTGGTTTGCAGGCTATAGGCCGAAAGAGTCCTTCTTTGTTTGTGGAAACATTACCCATTTTTGTTTAGTGCTACCCTTCTATAAGGGAGAACAATCTATTTTACCTGGTGTCCTAAATTATAATTTAACTGTGTCTAAACACTGTACCAGCAATATGTGAAGAAACAATTGTGCAATCTATGGCCTCTGCCAATTAATACCCAAAATAAGCCATCAGAGGACACGGTAGTTCAGACTGAGGTTGAATACCTGTCCCATAAGAAAACTGGCCAAAGTGATTGATCTGTGTAAATGAGGAGCAACAGGATGAAGTTAACAGAGGCCATGTCTCTAAGTTGAAATCTCCAAGGGAATTTACTACAGAACTCAACAAATCCTGGTCAGTTTTACATAATGTTTTTACTTTAAAGCTAGATACTTAGCTAGCTTTCACTAATAAAATTCGGATGATTATTAAAACTTCGATATCATGGCTTTCAAAATTAGTTTTATTTTAAGATGCTTATTAAGATGCAGCTTTAAAAGTTGTGCATGCATAATTTATGGGGATTTGGGGCACAGATATACCAAATACTTTATCTCATGCTTAATTATCAGAGTCCTAATTACTTATTTTCTTAGAAGAGCAAGCAACTTATTTTATCCTATTAAGAAACAATGAAAGGCTGGAGAGCTGGCTCAGTGGGTAAGAATGCTTCTTGTATAAACAGGAGCACTTGAGTTTAGATACCAGCGCACACAGAAAGAGCCAGGTGCTATGGGGAGTGGAGACAGGAGGCTTATTATATCTTCCCGGCCAGTAAACTACCTCTGGGCTCAGTAAGAGACTCTGGACTGAGAGTAAAGCAGAGTGATACAGCAGGGCCTCTTTGTGTATGGGTACAGGGTCATGTAACTTCGCCTATGCATATGCACATCCCACACTCCTGTAGCATGGACATGCACATGCATGTGGACACATGCACACACACAGACTCACAGACACACAAAGCTCCTGTGATGTAATATACCCCAATATTCTTAACTTGTTTTATTTTTTACATCAACACATTTTTGCATATGATGTATTTTGATTCTGTTTCTCCCTCTCCCAGTTCCTCCCAGATTCTACCCACTACCCTGCTCAGCAACTTTTGTTATTTTGCTTATTCTTTAATAAGAAAAGAAACAAAACAAACAAAGAAAAAAACAAGAAATGCAAAAAACTTGCACATGACAGAAAAACAAACAAGCAAAATACCAGTAAGACAATAATATACCAAAACAACAACAATGAAAATGAAAGAGAAAAAATTAGTATTGAGTTGATTTTGTGTTGGCTAAGGAATCATACAGAGTGGTTGATGTACCCAGTGACACTCCACTGGGTAAGACTGACCTTCCCTTTGCCAGCCCATATAAATTTCATATAGCTTCGTGGTTAATATGGGGACCTCCAGTGTCCATTTATTCCCGTTCAGTGGTTCTGACCCCATCTGACTTGAACCTGTGCAGGTCTTTTGTGTACTGCCACGGTCTCTGTGAATTCATATGTACATCAGCCTATTGTGCCTGTAGGATGCTGTTTCCTTGGTGTCATCCATTACCTTTGGCTCTTTTTCTTTCTGTCTCCTCTTCCTTGAGGATCTCTGATCCTCAAGGAGGGTTGGGTTGAAGAGGAGATCCCACATAGGACTGAGTGCTCTCACTCTCTGTGCATTGTGTAGCTGTGGGCCTCTGTGCTTAAAATATTTTATTAAAGATGGTAGCAAAAAGTAAGATGTTCTTAAGTATGATCTTTAAAAATTAGCTTACATGTTCATTTATATCTTAAAATGTTCATGTCCTTCCTTTTAGTATCTTTGACTGCTACCCTTTGTGGTTAAACTTTATTTTTGCATTAAATATGTATTACTGCTAACATTTAGCTGGTATAAAAGGTATATTTGTTTGCTTGGATAATGGCTCAGTGGGTAAAAGTGCTTGCCATGCAAGTGTGAGGACCTGAGTTCAAATACCCAGAGCCTTTACATGGTAACGGCAAGATGTGGAGCCATAGCATTTGTAATCGCAATGCTTCTGTGGATCAATGTGAGGCAGAAACAAGTGAATTCCCAGAAGCTCCTGGGCTAGATTGCTGGATTGTGAGAAGTAATAAAACAATAAAGAGACCCACCTCCAACAAGCTAGAAGGTAAAGACTGACACTTGAGTTTGTCTTCTGATCTCCGTGAGTGTGCCATGGCATACACATTCACATAGACCAACCCTACCCACACATGCACTTACACACATCTTCACTCCTACACACATATGAACACATGAAAGGACTTTTAATTTTTAAATTTATTTCTCTTGCCAATGTGGTACAGAAAGTCATTGAAGGTAAATTTATGATTTTAGGTCCTTTAAGTACACAAACATAGATCACAATTTTATTCTTGGCTCCTTGGCTGTGTGCAGTATTTCGAACCTTCTGGAGCTTCAGATAGTTTATCTATCAGACAGAAGAGAGAGAAAGAAGGCCTGCTGCATATTGCAGTGACACCCATGCAGTGTGTGAGGCAGCAGCTCCAGTAAATTTGCTCACTCAGCAGTGTTGACTCCTGGTGCCCAGACCTGTTCTAAATGCTTGAAATATTCAAGAAATGACATAAATCTGCCTGCATTCAAGGCAAATCTGTTCCCTGGCATGCTGCTTTTGATTTCGGTTAAGGTGAGAAAGCTGTTGCGTGTTGCAGGGCCCTTCCTGGAGAACAGTGCTCTTCCCGCCATCCAACTCACAGCGTTCAAGGGGGCACATGCCTTCTGCTCTTCTGAATGGCTCCCAGGCATTCATCAGTGTCACAGGAGGATTTATTGAAATAAAAGACATGTTTGACTTTTGAAGCATCAAGTGGCAGAGAGGTTAAGCTCAACCAGTTTCTGCAGAGTAAAAATGTTCTAGGAGAAAAAAAAGTAGGTATATTTAAAATCCACTTTGCTAGGATTGTGGGAAAATATGATGTAGTAAAAATTAAGTAATTACATTTAATGAAATCTTTCAGCTCAGCATGGTAAAGGGAACATACTTGGGAGGCAGAGCAGAGTGATTCCTATGAACCACAGACCAGCCTGGTCCACCTAGTAAATTCCAGCCCAGGCAGGGCTACATAGAAAGACATTGTCTCAAAAGGAAGTATTTCCATTTGTTTCTCTTTCAACTTATAGTAAAAGCTTTTATTAGTGCACTTAGGGTTTTCTGTTTCCTTCTCTGGCTCTAGTTAGAGATGACAAAGTACACAGTAAAGTGTGTGGTAGTGTTATTATGTACTAATAAAACATCTTACAATGTCTTTTCTCTCAGAAGACTTCATTAAGCAAAATTGATTTTACAGTAATAAAATATTTATTTATTAAAAATTACATAGGTGTTTTCACCTGTAAGAAAAATCCATTAACATAAGCTCCAGAGAAACAAGCACTGGCATTACTTTTAAGGCATAATGCCTTGAGTTAGTACCCCAAGTTCTAGGAGTTGTAAGTATGTCATTATGTGTTAGCGTGATAGATCTTCATTGACAGCTACCATCAAGCCACATGTGCCACATGTGTACATGGCCACATGTGCTATAAGTGACTTCCTATGGGTCACATTTTTCTTTGTTGCAAAGATATATTAATAAAGTTAACTTTCACTAGCTCCATGGTAATTGAAATTCTCTCAGCTTGCAAACAGAATTCCTCCACCATCATCTGTATAGAAAAATTCACTGTGATTCAAATGATTATTCTTAATGATTTGCTTTAAAGTTTCTGCAAAGATCTGTGAAAGACATTAAATATTGTCTCATTGGGACTAGGGTTTGGGATAATGATTTCTTAATTCCCTATCAACATTGTTAAAATCTGGTTATGATAAACTAAAAATTAAGATTTTTTTAAGGTATACACACAGCCACAGACACACAACGCTTTATGATAGGAATGGATGTGGTGTATTTTGGTCATGCCTGGCTGTCAGCATGCAAATGAATTAAATAATGCAGCAACTCTCCTGTCTCCCATTACCTCACCAACTTTCCTAGTCCCAACGACCTTTATGGGAGCCATAGAGAGAAGTGAAGACTAAAGTGGAAACAGAACAAGTACCTAAGTATGTTTTGGACCTATGCCTCTTCCAAAGACCTTGCAGTCCACACACCCATTATATGTTTTTGCAAAGGTAAATTTTTTTGTCTTTAGATAAAGCAGCCTCCTAAAGTTTTCTCAGGTTTAGACTTTACAAAATCTGGTTCTGCACTGTCACTGGACTAAGTGACAGAAGAACCACACTGTTCTTGCAGTGACTGGCCTTGGAGCTTTTGGAGAAATGTGGCAGCACGGACTCAGCACTCTGTGCCTGTTGACAATTCTGGATTTCTAAATTTCCAGCAAAAGCCTTAGCCTTATGTTTCCCACCTGTTTAATGAGCTAATTCTGCATAAGCATTGACATCTCTCTAACAGTACAATATAGCCTTTATCTCTTAATTTAACATTTCTCTATTATAAAATAAAATGCCATTTTCTTTCTTTTAGTCTGTCACCCCACTAGTACCACTGATGCTATATATATGTGTGTATGTATGGATATGGATATATATATATATATATATATATATATATATATATTTAGCAACATGTTCTGGATTTATATAATAATGTCAGGTAATTTATGCATTAATTTTGATGATGTTATTATAGTTTGCCTAATTAATTTTTGAGATATTTTCTATGAATTACTATTGTGTTATTATCAAGGTATACGTACTTGCTTGTTTGTGCTTTTCATGTTATTTAAAGCAAAACAACAACAGTAACAATGACAACAAAATGAAATAATCCCAGAGGTTAGTAATCACTCAGCTGAAGTTTGGAGATATAGATTTTAGTTTCTATGTGTTCTTTATCTAAAAGTAAGTGAGGCTGACATTCTAAATAGGATTGGGGAAAGGATTTTTCTCTTCATGATAGGAGAATCACAACCTAGCTTTGGGGGCAGGCCTTTAATACCGCCACTGGAGAGGCAGACACAGGCAGATCCCTGTGAGTTCTAGGCCAGCCTGGCCCTACAAAGTGAGCCATGGACAGCCATGGCTACACAGATAAACCCTGTCTGGGGGTAGGGGAGGGGCAGAGAATCCATGTTCATTGTGGAGGAGCTACAGAAGAACACTGACATTCCAAGGCTCTTGATCAGACTCATATTTTAGGGCACCCAGGCTTTGTGACTTCCAGGTTTTTTGTTTGTTTGTTTGTTTGTTTTTTATTTCTTTCTCTTTTCTGCTTCTTGCTGTCCCCATATTCTGTATTGAAGTTGTGTTAATGTTAATCTGGTATCAGACAGAAGATACAAAGGAAGATAGGCATTGCTAGTTCTGTTTTCTATAGGTTTCTCTTTCCATTCCCATTAGAAGGATGGAGGCAATGTGAAAGGTGGTTTAACTAAAATAAAAGAGGCCCTTGAATTGCTCAAGGAATATTTTACCTAATCTTTATTTAATTTTTTTTCTTCTGGAAGAGATGAAAGAAAGGCTTGAAATAAGCCTTGTGATGTTATGGGATTAGAGCGATGGATCGTTATGAAGAATAAAAATACATTCTTAAGTTACCATTTAAGGAATGAGAAATGTAGATCTAGACACCAGTAAAAACATGTTTGAAAAATACATTTAATAGTTATGTAGAGATGGTGCAGTGGTCAAGAACACTAAGTATTCTTGTAATTTGATTCCTGGTATCCACATGCCATCCCACAAGTGTCTGTAACTCTAGTTTCAGAGGACTTGGTAATACCCTCCTCTTCTGGATTTCATGAACTCCTGCACTCATGTGGTGGACATAAGCTTACACAAGGGTGGACAGACAGACACACATACATACACAAACACACACTATAACTTCACAGAATACATTTGACTGCTATTCTGTTTTAGCAATGTTTTTCATTACTATAGCAAGTTGACAAATGGGATGTAGAGAGACAATACTGTACGCCTCTCACAAAGAATCTGGAAAGGTCTACCTCATAGGAATATCAAGTAGACTGGTAGCTAGTACCACTGGCTGGGATGGACAAGAGTTAGGAAGCTATTGGCCAAAGTATACATGATTTTAAGTAGGAAAAAATGTTTAAAGAGATCTATTATAAAAGTATATTTCATTCTTTTTATTTTGTACTTTTTCTTGAAAAGGATATAAAAATATACATTCCTTCTACAAAAAGTACTAACTTGTCATTGTAATGTATGTATTAATCAAACTTCATCATGCAATAATTTATATAGACTTCAAAACATCATGCCCTACTGCCTATATACATATACTTAAATTTTAAATAAATGTTTAAAATAAGAATGCTTAGATGTTTCAGAGAGCCCCAGAAAGTGAAAAGATCAGTGCTGACATTTCAAAGTTAGATATTTTGTTGTGATAGTCTTTTGTGACTATCTGACTTCCTCATTGAAACCTCTAGTTGATGGAGAGTGCTCAGATCTCTTACAGCACAATTGACAAATCTAGGAAACTTGCTGTATTACAAAAAAAGCGTTCAGACAATCATTGTGAGTTTATTGGAGATTTTCATGTAAATGTGCGGTATAGAGTTGAGTTTTTTGTGTTTTTTAATTCTGTCAATTACTAGACTTGCTGAGCTCACTGAAAGTTGTTATTTAATATTTATTAGAGACATAGGGGCATGGATGTTATGTTCCTCAATAGCAAAGCCAAATATTTTCCTGTTCTGGTAGAGGCTTTTTTTGTTGTTGGCGATGGTGGGCTTTTTGTTTGTTTGTTCTGTTTTTGTATTTCACAGTTTAAGAATTTAGTTTTCTCTCTGTATCTGTCATGAGCAGCGGTGGTATAAACCTTGCAGGTCTTAGTGTTGAGAAAGTAACATTAAATTCTTATTTTAGGCAGAAGCATCTGGAAATTAAGACAGTGGAAAGCAGATATAAGAAGATCCTCACAGTTTGACTCAGTTGGACAATTCTTCATTATACTGACAATTTAATTGGGTGTGAAAAGAAATAGCAATTTAAAATCAAGGCCTTTAAGTGGGACAAACTCTTCATTTCAAAGTTAGTTTAAAAAAGAATGAAAACAAGAGATACATCTTTGGTTTTCCAGCTAGTGATTTTCTATTTAATTTGTTCTGGGTCCAAATTGCCCTATCAGATATATGTGCTGTTTAGTGACAACTTTTGCAAGACTCTGAAAATAAAGAAAGGAAGTAGAACTTACGGTTTGATATAAACACAGAGTTACACATGCAGAAATGTGGTTTTTTTGGTTTTGTTTTCTTTTTGTTTTTTGATGTTTTGAAACAGTGTTTCTCTGTGTAGCCCTGGCTGTCCTGGAACTGGTGCTGTAGACCAGGCTGGCCTCAAATTTAGAGACCCACCTGCCTATGCTTCATGAGTACTGTGAGTTAAGGAATGTGACACCACTAACAGAAAAGAAATGCCTATTCTTAAAAAAGACTAGCCATTCAGCGTTTAATTATTTCAATGACCCAATGAACCTATTGTTTAAATTCAAGCCATTTGTGAAAGTAGAATTGAAGGAGTAAGAATGAAACAAAAACAAAAAACAGTTTTGCTTGTTTGTAACTAGAAATGAAATCATTATTGTTTATCCAGGAGGGAGGAGATTGTGTCTAGTTAGTCTATGCCAATGTCTTCATTATCTAGCTAGGCATGGCTGCAGTGCAGCTACTCAAATGTTGGTTATAACCACCTATTTCTAAAAATAATATAATTTGAGTGGCCTGACATCTTTGTAGCCTTTTGTAGGCTAATTATTAGGAACTAGAAATATGTAGCCTCGTAGGTTCAGTTCTGTACCCACAGCTGATTACTACCCACCAGATATTTCTCTAAGATGAAACAAAAGATCTTTCTTCAGAACAGTATAAAAATTCTCTACTCATTCTGTGTCATCCTGTGGTCGTCAGATGGGAGCTCCCTAGAACTGCTCTGAGGCACTTTCCAGGCACCATCAGTCCCTCACCCTCTTTCCTTCTTTTGAATTCTTTTCCGGATGTCTTAGGTAATTGGCCTTTACAGCCATCAATTTGTTGTAAATTAACTGTTAGTTTATTTTGGTTTATACCAGATGGAATTATGTATTTACTTTTCATATAGAAGAAAAAGGTGAAAATAAATGCTATGTAGACAAATACTTCGGGTAAAAGTTATATAAAATTGTGTAAGGATGGGTCATGCGAATGTTAGAAAAAGTTGCATTTATTTACAGTTATTATCTCCAATTAGACCAATATGAAAAAAAACTCTAATAAGGGACTGATAATGTTATGTTCTGAATTAGCTTCACATGCACTCAAGAAGCTTGTCTCAGCAACACAGAGTACATACATTCTCAGAAGACTTTATCACAGCTGAATGGTTAGGATTTGTAGCCAGAGTAATGCAAAGGCTAAAAAGAAAAGTATTTGCTAGGTCCTCATAATAATATTAGTGGTCTAGTTCTCATGTGAAGGTGGCTTTGTATATGACGTATGCTGTAAAAAAAAATAGGCTTTCTACCTGAATGTCTTCCAAATTTGTAAATAAAGCATCAGATTTTATAGGAAAAAAACTTTCTTGATAAGAAAGCAAATTTTAAAACTAATCATTGCCTCAACTTTGTTAACCATATCCCACAGCGCATCCTCTCGTCTTCTGTCATTCTGTGTTCACTGTGTTAGAGACTGTGAGGGGAATGATCTTTGTGCTCAGTTTTGAGACTGCTTGTTCATACAGCAGCTGTAAAACTCCACGAAGGGTACCAGAAATCACTCTTGAAAGGTGAAATTGTTACATGTTAGTGCAAAATGGTGGCATGAAGTCTGTGTGGTAGATGACATTTAAAGGTAGAATTTTTCTCTTAGTTCATTTCCATGTGACAGTATGGAATCACCACATGCTAATGTGAAAGAAGAAATTTTACGAGGCTGAGAGGAGATGTGTTCTTCTCTCAAGGAGGTACCATCTAGTTAATTATTCAACAAGTGGTCAGCCTTAAAATCATACACATTTTAGGTAACACTGAACAAACTCAGCAGGTTGCACACACAATCTCTGGTCAGTCTGTATTCTCTGTGTTAGAGAAAGAGAAGTGTTTGATCATTGTGTTCAGTTGAGAGACCGTGTTCTCAAAATCTCATGGTGTGTGTATGTGTGTGTGTGTGTAGCAAAGAATATGAGATTATGAACTTGAGAAGGGGTGAGGGTGGGAAAAGAGACAATAACGAGGAAGGAAAGAGGAATGGGATGTGTTTATGTTTTAACAAAAATTTGAAAAAGAATAAGAATGTGAAGTCTCTTGACATGAATGCTCTTGTAAGCATGGTGGTTTCTGTTGGCTTCTTGTAATTGATAAGTTTGTATTTATGGTCAGTACCTAAGAGAACCATCAATTCTCCTATAATTAGAAAGTCAGGACTTGATATTGGAGAGGAAGTTTAATGTCACTACTAAAGAGACAAGTCATTTGTAAACTTCTAACTTGTGATCCACTCATCCTGATTAAATATGAATCTTACCTTTGCGTTAGCAAAGTTCTTAAAACCTTGGGAAAGAGGTTTGAATAAATCTATAGGAATTATGTTGAGTGTGAAGGGGTCCATAGAGGCTTAGTAAAGAGCATGGATGAGTCCAGATTAGCAAACGTTAATGCTTTATTGTTTAATATATTGAACAATATGGAGGGTTTCCTTAGAAATGAAAGCATAGGAATCACCAGTCCCTAATGTAAGCAAGTCATTACTAAAGCAAATATTTTTTCTCTCGATTTTATTTTTTAATTCTCAGTCAGTGATTTTTTTTCATTTTCTAATTTTAGGTTACACTTCAAAGTATAAGGCAAAAAAAGGAAATGAAAAGCCTTCCATAGTGTGTGGATAGTGATGCTGAATATTTGCATATAGAAAATTTGAACAGAATACTATTGATCTTTGAACTAACATTTATAGAAAAATGTAACCTGGCTTTCAAAAGAGAGGAATGGCTTTTCCAAAGAACTGTGAATGAACATTGTCTATATCTAAGGGAATAAGTGAACTTATAATGGGCCTAACTTAGACAATTCATACTTCTAATTTGAGCAGAAGAGATACCATGCTTTTTTCCTGACATGAGCATTCTTGATTTTGCATGAATGCTTTCTGTCCTTTCTGTGCTCTCATTGAAATTTTTGGGCCATAAGGTTTAATTGCATGCTCATCAAGCAAACAGACTTAGAAGTATTCTCTGAGCTGTGGACTCCCACAGCTCCCATTAAGGCTAATGGGAGCTACACATGTGTACTGAGGAGAGCACAATACAGGCTTTGAAGCTGGAGCTCCTAATTGAGGACTTTCTTCAGCTGTGCTCAGCTTCAGCGGCTAAGCTGAGTTAGAGTGGTCTCAAGTGTCATTCTTGGTAAAGCCAGAGAACATTATCAAAGCAAGCTGCCAGAACAGTCTAAGCTCCCACAAAGGAAGAGACTGGGAAGGCTCAAGAATGATCTCTTCCTCTAGAGTGGCTTGAGCTGGCTTACCTCAGAAGGTAGAAATAGGAAAGCTTTTTTAAATTTTTTTTGTGGAGGGTAGGTGGGGGAAGATGTCCTGTTCTGGCTAAATTTTTGTGATGAATATACAACTTTGACTTAGACTAGCAGTTTCAGGAAATCCTTATCTTCATAAGGCAGTGTATATAACAACATTCAAAATGACACAGCCCCCCAAATTTCCCAATGCCACCTGTGTCTTTCTTTTTTTCAGTAAATCTCTTGGTAGAAGTGTCTTTGTAAGAAACTAAGGATCTTATAGAAATGTGCATTGTAGCTTTTACACAGATGAAGTTACGTTGACTCCTGAAACTCCTAAAACATGACTGTTTTCTCCATTAAAGTCACCCTGCATTCTGTATGGATTACAGGTTTATAAATCCATGTTCTTGATAAAATTTGTTTTCACCCTTCAGTTAATGCTCCTGGTCGTTTCAGTCATTTTATAAAGGTAAAGATTGTAGTTCCTTGGTACACATGTTTCTAGTGGAGGTCAAACATCAGAAACTTTTCGTGTAGTTTTTTCCCAGGTAATACCAACAATTTCAAGGTTTTATCTTCTCATGGCCAGGTACAGTTTTGTTCCTATCAAGACTCTCTGGCTTGAATTTAGTCTGATGAAATACCACATGGTTTAAAAGCAGATTCTCTAAGGAAAGGCAGGACAGCATTTATGTGAAACAAAATAGACCATCATTGTTAAATCACTTTTACAGTAATATA
Organism: Pachyuromys duprasi; assembly: GCA_028658305.1. Lineage (NCBI taxonomy): Eukaryota > Metazoa > Chordata > Mammalia > Rodentia > Muridae > Pachyuromys > Pachyuromys duprasi. The sequence goes on from CM053754.1 coordinate 51,689,550, forward strand.
TGAATTATACCATATTTCTACCTATAACATAGAATGTTGGGGAAAATACAGTGTCACCTAGCAAAGAAATTCAGTGTCACATAGCAACAATTGCTGTCTAGTTGTATCAAACTATGAAAGATCTCACTAAATTTTTTGGGTAAGTGAAGAAATAACTGACTGGAAGCCTCTTTAAGGTCCCTTTACTCATTTCAAAACACTCTTGCTCAAATGGCTGAGAATGTAGAATGTAGCTCTTCTATCTCTTTAAAGGTGGAAAAATCAAGTAAAATAGTTATGAAGCTGTTTGTGTCTCTGTGGACTGTCACAGAGGAAAGGGTTAGACCTATTCTGTTCATTCAGAGAGAGAATTTGAATTAGGGCATACCAGAATTCTGCACTGATCCCAGAAAAGGCCTGGTGGTCTAAAGTTTCTTTAGGATAATTTTTGGATACATGAGTAAATGGTTGTTTTCTGGAGGTGCTATAGAGTCAAGAAGTTCAATCTACGTAAAATAAATGGTAATAATAAATGGCAGTGATAACTGAAATTTCTGATACAGTGCTATGAGTGGTTAATGTACCCCTTGTTTTTAACTCGTATGTTTTACTAAAACAGAAAATATACATTCTCTTACCTAGTTCTTGCTGTATTTGCAGTGCTTTTCTGGAAGCAGAGCACATAATACAATGGTGTACTTGCAACTTTGATGTTTATGTTGAGGATGCATTTTGTGTCTCTCTTGTTCATTCTGCATTCTCATTCCAGAAATGGAAGAGTCCAGTAGGGTGAAAGTGTGTAATGTATTTTCATAAAACAACTGAAGTGTGACTTTATCTTCATGCAAATAAAAGCTTTGTATTTATCATTTAGCCCATTCCTTCAAGGCTATATTTTTGTTAAGTATTAGGCTGAATATAATACAGTACTAACCCTTCATCACAACATGTATATAAACATAGCAGAACTAAAGTCTTTTATTAATTAAAACAGTTTTAGGATTTTTTTTATTACCCAACAGAAAGGAAACTATAGACACAGACATATAAAACTGTTGCTGAGATGGTAACACTTGTTTTCCTTTTGTCAATTTTATTGTATAATAAGCGTGTTCACAGAAATGCATCATTCACATTGCAGGACACATCAAGATTTCAAAAACCACTTAATGCAATTTTAAGTAATCACACTTGAAAAATTGTTAAGTAGTTCTAACAGTCTTTCATAAAAATAATGTGGAGTACTTTGTTTAAAATATAGTTCTTTTTCACTTTAAGAACACACAAGTACAGTCTCTCCAAAAATACTCTAGCCTTAAACATACTAAAATGTATTGACAATTTCCTCATTCCCTGTAGGTGGCCTATATGGCAGTCTGGTAGTCATCTGAAGATTGCTTCCGTAGGTTCAATTTACGTAGTAAGGAACGCAAATATGTAGATTTGAAGTTTAAATGTACTCTTGCTTTAATTTATGTGACAAATGGAATCACATCTTGTGTTGTCATGTCAGAACACACAGATCTACCACCACAGAGGTACCCCGAGATGTGTTTTCAGTGACCTTCACACAAGGCTAATAGAGAGGCTGTGTGAGTACAATAAGAGTGCTTTGATAAAAGACTCTGCAAATGCCCTTTTAATGCAGATATTAACAACGCTGTAGGATAGTTACAGGAGACCTAATTTCATCTTGTTCTAGTGTGAGACTACATTAAGTTACTATTGTAACTTTATCACTTGAAGGCTACCACTAAAAGTTAAAGTCAGAGTAATCCTTTTATTTTTAAAAATTTATTATTTATTAAAGTTTATCCACTTTGTATCCTGGCCCTATTCCCCTTCCTTCATCTCTTCTCACTCCCACCCTCCACCCCTCTTCTCTGCTATGACCCTCCCCTAGTCCACTGATAGGGAGGTCCTCCTCCCCTACTATTTGACCCTAGCCTATCAGGTCTCATTAGGACTGGCTGCATTGTCTTTCTCTGTGGCCTGGCAAGGCTGCAACCCCCAGAAAGAAGAGGCCAAAGAGTTAGCCGCTGAGTCCATGTCAGAAACGGCCCTTGCTCCACTTTCTAGGTAGTACACATGGAGACTGAGCTGCCTACGGGCTACATCTGAGCAGGGGGTCTAGGTCCTCTTCATGCAAAGTCCTTGGTTGGAGCATTGGTCTCTGCAGGACCTCAGGACCAGATATTTTGGCTCTCTTGGTTTCTTTATAGGGCTCCTGTCCCCTCCAGTTCTTTCTCTTTCCCCTTTTTCCCTCGTAAGATTCCCTGCATTCTGTCTGAGGTTTGGCTATGAGACCCAGCATCAACTTTGATACCCTGCTGGACAGAGTTGTTCAGAGGCCCTCTGTGGTAGGTTCCTACACTGTTCCCTATCTTCTCCCACTTCTGATGTCTATGCTCTTTGCCCTTCTGAATGTGAATTAAGCCTCCTACCTATGATCCTCCTTGTTGTTTAGCTTCTTTAGGGCTATAGATTTTAGTATAAGGCTAATATCCACTTATAGGTGAGTATACACTGTGTGTGTCTTTCTGCTTCTGGATTACCTCTCACATTTCATGATTTCCTTGTTTTCAGTTGCTGAGTAGTATTCCATTGTGTAAATTTACGACAATTTCTGTATCCATTTTTCAACTGAGGGACATCTAGGTTGTTTCCAGCTTCTGACTATTAAGAATAGAGCTGCTATGAACACAGTTGAACAAATGTTCTTGTATGTATAAACATCGTTCCTGAGTGGTATAGCTGGATCTTGAGGTAGCACTATTTTCAGTTTTCTGAGAAAGCACCAGGTTGCGATCCAAATTGGTTGTGCAAGGTTACATTCCCACCAGCAATGGAGGAGGGTTCCCCTTTCTCTACATACCTTGTCACTTGAATATTTGATCTTAGCCATTCTGGTGGGTCTAAGGTGAAATCTCAGGGTCGTTTTGATTTGCATTTCTGACTAAGTAGGTTGAACATTTACTTAAGTGTCTGCCATTCAATATTCTCCTGTTGAGAATTTTCTCTTTAGTTCTATACCCCCTTTCGGATTATTTTGTTTGTTGGTGTTTAACTTCTTGAGTTGTTTTTATGTTCTGGATATTAGCCCTCTGTCATATTTAGGGTTGGTGAAGATCCTTTCTTAATCTGTAGGCTGTCCTTTTGTTCTAATGACAGTGTCCTTTGCTTTACAGAAGCTTTTCAGTTTCATGACGTCCCATTTAGACGTCTCTTAGAGCCTGTGCTGTTGGTGTTCTGTTCATGAAGTTGTCTTCTGTTCCAATGAGTTCAAGGATCTTCCCCACTTTTTCTTCTAAGAGGTTTAGTGTGTCTGGTTTTATGTTGAGGTCTTTGATCCATTTGGATTTTACTTTTGTGCAAGGTGATAACTATGGTTCTATTTGCATTTTTCTACATTTAAAACCAGCATGGTACCTGCATGGGAGCAGACTGGTGGACCAGTGGAATCCAATTAAAGACCCAGAAATATACCCACACACCTGTGGATACTTGAGTTTGGACAAAGAAGCCAAAACCATACAATGGAAAAATGACAAAATCTTCAACAAATGGTGCTGGTCTAACTGGATATCTTCATGTAGAAAAAGGTCACAGTAATCTTAAGGGTTTTGAAAACACTATCAGCAGCAGTATTGTATATCAGTAATTTGCAAATCTGTAAAACTTTAAATGAATAATTTTCCACTGACTTAAGACTCAGTCATATGTAATGTTTAGGCAGAAATTCTTTTCCTTGGTGTTTGAACTTTTAAAATTAATTTTTGAAAGAGTCTTTTTTGTAGACATTGTGAAAATACTAATCTGGATCCTAATAGGACAGCTCCAGTGAGGACAAGAAAACACATGAAGTTGACTTCTGTGATGAATCATATGCAGCAGAGAGATGTTGTATTAGGGAAAACATTTGGAGGCTCATTAAATAATTTTCTAAAGCACTAGTGTTCACTGTATAGAGCTGTTCCTTTCCCCTTCTTTTAACCACTTCTTCAAACATGGCCAGAGAGAGGTATATATGTGCTTAAGAAAGAAGGGTGTAAGAGTCAGGTGTTGCTGAAATGTTAAAATGCATCTTTATTCTTTTCCTGTCTCAAGAGGCCCCACTAGCCATTGCCTTCTTGTCATTGCTGGCAGGGCCACTATGCTGCTACAGGTCGTCCATGTTTGAATCCCCTGGGTTTCCGTTGACTCATTTTTCTGTTCTTTGCCTTTATGACTGGTGTAGTCCCATGTCACTGTTTACAAGGTATCCTCGTTTTAATTTCCATTTTATTACCAACTCCTTAACTTAACAGTTTTCTTTCTTTATTGAACAGCCTTACAAATTATCTATCTACTGTCTCATTCACTCTCGTCTAGTTAACCCAGATGCTGTTGCCTAGCAAATATTTAGCTCATGGAGTCAATTTCATATATTTACTCTTAGATTCTAAAAATAAACACATTTTCTTGATGTTCTTTGATATGATCTGGGAAACATGTAGAGACATAATATTGTAAGCTATGAGTATACTTGCTTTGTTTTATAGAATTTGCAAGACAAAGGACCAATACTTGGTAGTATCAAAGCAGCATCCTTTGAAGGCAATATGATATACTGTTCTTGTTTTCCTCATCTCTTTGCCGCCTTCTGTTTTGTATTCTCTGTTATCATCATTCTTTAGTGATGTTATCGTAAGGGTGGCTTACATGAGTTTCCAGGCCCACTATTATTTTTGTATGATTATGGACAACAGTCTTAATTACCTGAAGAGAATCACAATTACTTATTTTGAATCTTTTTCAATTAACCAGTTAGCTTTTTGTCATCTGTGGGGTTTGCTATTGGAGAGGAAAAGATTTCCACTTATAAAGGATTAAAAATTATATCTTGTTTAATATTAAGGAATATCATATTTCTAATATATTATTAAGTAATAACACATTTGAATGTCCTACTATAAACCATGAGCTTAGGTCAAAAGGTTCACAAGAGTTTTCTTTTAAAATATAAAACCATTATGCTTATTGCTGGGGAAAAATTAATGAACCTTGTCTTAGCAAAAAATATTTTCAGAATGTTAGCAGCTTTCTAATAAAAATTATCTCTCTGAGGTTAGCATTTGTATTTTTCCTTCTCATTAAAACACAACACTTCTGATTGTATAAAGTTTGGTAGAAGACAGAATATTTTAAAAATTTAAAATTAGAAAATTAAAGGTTTTCCCTAAACTAAATAGAAAAACGTAGAATAAATATTTCGTATGAAATAATTTATTCCATTTAACATCAAGAATGAAGTTCCTGAATCAACACTAAAGGCAAAAGCAGTGTTGACCAGAACCCTTGACCGTGGGCCTATTCCTCTGAGGACCCAAAGTGGTAATAGCCGCCTCCTATTGAGTGCTTACTATGTACTGAACATGTTAAGTTCTTACATTAGTCCCTGATATACTGTATCTAATAATTTATGTGTACCCACAAACCTGCTATTACTATCACCTGAAGTGTGCAACAATTCTTGCTCTTTTATGCCACCCCATTCTGCCTATGAGCACAGTTGTCTCTATACCTCTCCTTGGAATTACTTTTCCCCATTTTCTAATGGGGAGCCTGGGGTTCATTGACTCTCAGTAACCAGATAATAATCAAACTGAATGCAAATAAAAGGTGGTCTTATTGAACATTTGTGGTTTGTGAAATGTTCCAAATTTCCTCCCTCTAGAGGAAGATGTAGTTAGGTTTAAAAGAGAAAAATTATTAGAAGAAAATTTTCAAACATCCAAATTTCCTAAATATTTGAATTATCAAATCAATTATTGTGAGTACCTACAGCTTTTAGTATCCATTGGTAAATTGTAAAATCAGAATTGGATTTTGTAACTCTTTCAGCTGATAAACACCTTCAGCAAAATGGCTGGATACAAAATCAACTCAAAAAAATCAGAAGCCCTCTGGTATAACAAAGGCGAAAGGGCCTAGAAAGATATCAGGGAAACAACCCTTCACAATAGCCACTAATAACATAAAGTACCTTGGGGTGACTCTAACCGAGCAAGTGAAAGACCTGTTTGAAAAAAAAACAAACAAACAAACTTTAAATCTCTGAAGAAAGGAATTGAAGAAGATATCAGAAAGTGGAAAGACCTCCTGTGATCATGGATTGGTAGTGAAAATCAATTGTAGTGATTGCTGCCAAAAGCAATCTACAGATTCAATGCAGTTCTGATCAAATGCCAACACAATTCTTTACAGACCTTGAAAGAAAGATTCTCAGATTAGTATGGGGAAACAAACAAACAAATAAAATCTCCAAAACGATCCTGTACAACAACAGATCATCTGGAGGTATCTCTATCCCTGACCTCAAGCTGTACTATAGAGCAATAATAATAAAAACCACATGGTATTGGCATTAGAAACAGAAAGGAGAATCATTGGAACCGAATAGAAGACCCAGAAATAAACCCACATGCCTATGGAAACTTGATTTTTAATAAAGAAGCCAAATCCATTCAATGGAAAAAAAGACAGCATCTTCAACAAATGGTGCTGGTCCAACTGGAGATCTACATGCAGAAAAATGAAAATAGATCCCTATTTATCACCCTGCACAAAACTAATGTCCAAGTGGATGAAAGACCTCAACATAAAACCAGACACCCTAAACCTCTTAGAAAAAATAAGTGGGGAAGAGCCTAGAACTCATTGCCACAGGAGATAACTTCCTGAACAGAGCACCAACAGCACAGGCTCTAAGATCAACAATCAATAAATGGGACCTCATGGAACTGAAAATCTTCTGTAAAGCAAAAGACAATGTTGTCAGAACAAAATGACAACCTACAGAGTGGTAAAGGATCTTCACCAACCCTATATCTGGCGGAGGACTGATATCCAAAGTATATAAAGAACTAAAGAAGCTAAAAAGCAATAAATTAATCAATCCAATTTAAAAAATGGGGTACTGAGCTAAACAGAGAATTCTCTGTAGAGGAATATAAAATGGCAGAGAAACACTTTAAGAGATGCTCAACGTTCTTAGCCATCAGAGAGATGGAAATCAAAATGACCCTGAGATTTCACCTTACACCCATCAAAATGGCTAAGAATAAAAAGTCAAATGACAACACATGCTGGACAGGTTGTGGAGAAAGGGGAACCCTCCTCCATTGCCTATGGGAATGTAAACTGGTATAACAACTTTGGAAATCAATCTGGTGCATTCTCAGACAATTAGGAATAGCACTTTCTCAAGACCCAGCTATACCACTCCTAGGTTATATCTAAAAGTTGCTCAAGTACACAACAAGGACATTTTCTCAACAATATTTATAGCAGCTTTATTTGTAATAGCGAGAACCTGGAAACAACCCAGATGTCCATCAACAGAGGAATGGATACAGAAATTGTGGTATTTTTACACAATGGAATACTATTCAGCAATTAAAAATGAGGAAATCATGAAATTTGCAGGCAAATTGGTGGGATCTAGAAAAGATCATTCTGAGTGAACTGTCCCAGAAGGAGAAAGACACACATGGTATATACTAACTTATTTAGACCTATAAGATATGATAAACATACTGAAATCTATACACCTAAAGAAGATAAACAAGAAAGAGAACCCGGGCTAAAATGATCAATCCTCACTTAGAAAGACAAATGGCATGGGCATTGGATATAGGAGAAAACAAGTAACAGGACAGGAGCCTACCACAGAGGGCCTCTGAAAGACACTACCTAACAGTGTATCAAAGCAGTTACTGAGACTCATAACCAAACCTTCCGCAGTGTGCAGGGAAGCATGAAAGAAGGGGGAGTTAATATGACCTGGAGAGAATAGGAGCTCCACAAGGACCAAATATATCTGGGCACAGGGGTCTTATATGAGACTGTTTCTTCAACCAAGGATCATGTATGGATAGAATCTAGAACCTCTGCTGAGATGTAGCCCATGGTAGCTCAGTATCCAAGTGGGTATCCTAGTAAGTGGAACAGGGACTGTCTCTGACATGAACTCAATGGCATGCTCTTTAACCTTCCCACCATTCAAGAAAGGAGTAGCAATGCTAGGCCACAGAGGAGAACTTTGCAGACAGTCCTGAAGATAGCTGATAAACCAGGGTCAGATGAAAGGGGAGGAGGTCCTCCCTTATCATTGGACTTGGAAAGGGGAAGGGAGTAGATGAGGGAGGGTAGGATTGAGACAGAATGAGGGAGAGGGATACAGGTGGGATACAAAGTTAATAAAATGTAACTAATAATAAAAATTAAAGTATATATATACATATATATATTAGAAATTGGATTTTGTGTTGGTCTTTAATTTTACACTGACTGCCTTCATTTAGCAGGGATGCTGTATTGTTCTGTGCAGAATATTTTTGTATATAGATAATGAGACATCTTCACATGCTATTGGAACAGCCTGCCACAACTTTCATGTATTGATACAGATTATTCATATGGTAATCCTATCAGATGGCCAGCGGTTTCCAGAATCTGTAGATGCAAAAAATTAAGCTGAAATAAATAACCAAAAATACAAAGGACGGAATAAATCCTAACCTTGAAGAAACCTTGTCCTTGAAGTCAATGGCCTTTCTGAGGTGGCCACTGAGCCATAGAATCCATAGCCATCATGGTAACATGTTTGGTGTGATACAGCTAATCATACCATATGAAGAAGCACAACTGATGCTGTTTCCAGAAACATCAGCTTTATTTAGAGATTTAAAGAAAATTATAATTACTTTAATATTTAATATTTATATAATATTTTTAATTTTAATTTTTGTATTAATTGCAGTTTATTCACTTTATGTCCCAGCTGCAGCCCACTCTCTCATTCTCTTCCAATCCCACCCTCTCTCCCTCATCTCCTCCCATGCCCATCTCCAAGTCCACTGATAGGGTATGTCTCCTCCCCTTCCAGCTGACCCTAGCCTATCAGGTCTCAACAGGACTAGGTGCATTGTTTTGCTCTGTGGCCTGGTAAAGCTGTACCACCATCAGGGATAGGTGATCAAAGAGCCAGCCAGTGATTCATGCCAGAAACAGCCCCTGTTCCCCTTACTAGGGAACCCAACATGGATACTGACCTGCCATGGGCTACATCTGTGCAAGGGTTCTAGGTTATCTCTATGCATGATCCTTGGTTGGAGTATCAGTTTCAGAAAAGACCCTTGGGCCCAGATTGCTTGGTTCTGTTACTCTCCTTGTAAATTTACAATTTGCATAGACTTTTAAAAACTCATTTCATTTAAAAAATGTGCGTGAATGTGGGCATATACACATGAGTACAGGTGCTTGTACAGTTCACAAAAAGGTGTTGGATTTCTTGGATCTAAATTTATAGGAAGCTCTATGCTGTAGTAGGAATTGAATTCAAGTCCTCTATAATATCAGTGTGTGCTTTTAATGCTGAGTAATCTTTCCTGTGTCTTCTCATGGACTTTTTGATGCAATGTAATATCTGACAGGTTTTAATGTTATGGATGGTTTTTCTTACCTTGGTATTTGCACACCCCTGACCTGTTCCATAGGCTTTGTGGCTAATATGGAAATCTGTTGTTTATCTGATTCACTTATTATGAATTTTGGCGGACTCTCACCATTGTGTAAAATTTCTCCAGCACATTCATTTGTTTTTGTGTAGTAATTTTCATCTCTTTATTCTTCTCTCCACCTTTTTTCTTCTTTCTCTCCCGTTTATGTTTTCCCAATTTTTAAAAATACATATGATCTAACTCATTAAGACCCTAGAGATACATCTCCATAGAAGCCTCTAGTGCATTCCCTATTAAGGGGAACAGGAGCTGTCTGTGACATGAACTTCTTGCTGGCTCTTTGATCACCTCACTCTGAGTGGGGGAGCAACCTCACCAGGCCACAGAGGAAGAAAATGTAGCCAGTCCTGAAGAGATCTGATAGGCTAGGGTCAGATGGAAGGAGAGGAGGACCTCAGAGTACTTGGGGAGGGGCTTGTGGGAAGAAGGAGGGAGGGTGAGATTGGGAGGGGTTTAAGGGAGGGCACTACAGCTGGGACACAAAGTAAATAAGCTACAATAAATGAAAAAAAATAAATTAATAAAAACTGGGAGAAAAAAATTAATGATTTTATTAACCATTTCTAAGAATGATGCATGTTCTACAGTAGTTTGACCAATGCATATTTCCACAAGCCATGCAGTAGGTTAAGAGTGAAGCCAGAGGATTTGGGAATCCGAATATTTCTCAGTGACTCTCCGAGTACATGCCTCTCGTTCTGGATGTATGCTCTGTGACTGGGGACTTGCAAACCAACCTGTAGATTATGCTTGCTGATTGGAATTCTAGTGCTTATAAATAAGTCGCCTGCCCTCTTGCCAGTTTCCTTACTCAGGGTGTTCTAGCAAACACAAGCAAACTCCTTTACCAATTGTTTACATTGTACCCGTGCATGATACAGCTGAGTGGATCACTTAAACCAATGATTTTCATTTTAGGATATAACTTAGCTCACCTGTTTTGATTATCTGGCTTCCTGGAGGGAGCCTCAGGTCTGCTCTTTCCTTTGCAGTGTACAGGTGCATCTGGATATTTGTTTTCAGAAATCATCTGTCCTCTTCCAAACTTCATTGTCCCTGGACATAGAGGCACAGCATAGTTCATGGTAAAGTTTAATATCCAGAGATATGGGAACTCCCATGTTAACTTAATTGAATTGTACTTGTCACATGGGCATGTGACATCAAAGTAATATTTGTTCTTCATGAAGTTCACGATAACAGAAACACGTTTCTTAAAGTTGTTAGTTTTGTCTTGAAATTACAGATACTAAATTTGTATCTTGCAGCATTGAGATGAACATTTGCTTATTTTTTTGTATAGTCATTCTGTTCATATGTGTGCATCTTAACAACATAAATATACTGCAATCAGGCTTGGTTATCCTCCACTATAAGCTTTTCTTTCCATTGTGTTATGGTTGCTTTTGTAGGCCACTTTACTGAAACACTGATGGACTCAAATATGGATTCATTTTTCCCTGAGGATTTTGTCCTCCCTATACACTAAGGGATACTCACATCACATCAAAGGGGAATCATTATTGAACAGTGAAAACGTCTGCGTACAGAATAGAAGTTTTAGTGAGGTGGCATCTAAACCATGTTCTTTGTGAATATTTTGAGTAATATTCGTGGAACTTGTCAGAAGAGGTGAAAGATGCTTATTTTATGCTTATAGACATTCACATTTTATATTTTACTATAAAATATATTAATTTTCATCTTTTGGTACTAGAGAGATTGGGAAGGATTCTTGTGGGGCGGGAGAAAAATAAAGATTTCAGAATGTGAAGCACCCTGCAGCTGAGTGATGCTCTTTCCACTGGGTTACCCCTAGTCTTGGGTTTCCTCTTCCTAGAGGGAATTCCATGCTCTGGAGTCTAAATACTCAGTTCACTTCTCATATACATCTTCTGTGCTTTTGTGCCTACAGGTAAGCTATGCTTATCCTTATATGTGTTTCTTATCTCTATACTTGTTAGTGGAGCACCTCCATGAAATATCTCATTTGGTGAACAATTTCCCCTCCCTTAGCTTCTGTTTCCTTTCCTCAGAATGAAGGACAGCTTCTGGTATGGACACCTAGCTGCTTCCTGCTGTTAGCAATCCCCGTTTCCTGAATTATGTCAGTTAATTAGTATTTCTTCCACTGTGTACATGAAGGTGCACATATGGACACAAGTTCCTACCCAAACATTTCTGTCCTAATTTATTTTTCCTCCTCTTACCACTATATCCCAAATAGAAATCGTTCAGATATCTTATCATAGAGACTTTGTGTGTACAGCTGCATCAATTCATGATGCTTCTACTTAGAAAGCCATAAAATAAAGTAGAAAGAATGATGACTCAGTCCTTCTCCATCTCACTCCTGAGAAAGTGCTCATCCACCCTGTGAATCCTACATTTCATAATTAAGTGCTGACAGAGGAGTGCCTGAAACGCAGTTAAGATGACGAAGCCCTAGAGAATGCACTAAACATATGTTGTTCTCCTTTGTGAAGAGAAAAAAGGCCTTGAAGTGGTTTAGTACTGTTGAGGCAGAAAATAATGGCACACGTGCTGACAGGAACCAGTGGAAACTGATCGTATTCTATACAGAGGTATTTGTTGAGTTATTTAGATAAATTCCTATTTCAGCATCATAATAATCTTGAATAGTTAATATTTAAGAAACTGATGCATCATATACTGTAATATACTGTAATAAAAAAGCCAAACTTTCCTTTAGAGAAAACTGATATTTTTATAAATTCTTTGATGATTTCATATAACGTATTTGTATAATAGTCACACCCTTCCAGTAGCTATTGGTGTATCTACTCTCTCTGCCCTCGTTTTCCTATCCATGAAATTTGAGTTGTCTTTTTTCTCTTTCTCTCCCTCCATTCCTCCTTTCCTTCCTCTCTTCCTCCCCCGCTCAGCTTCAGTTTCTACCTTTTTTTTTTTAACTACTGAGTCTAATTTGTGTTTCCCACCTACTCTTCAGTGTGTGTTTATTCACATAGCATTTCTACCACTGTTTTACCAGCTGGTGAACTCTTTCCACAAACAGCCTGTCTGGGTTGCAACTCAAGTTTTCTCACTTCATCGAAGTGATATGGAAATATGATATTTCCATATTCCTTGAACTAGTAGTTTCAGGTTAATTGTGTGTGTGTGTATGTGTGTGTGTACATGTGCATATATATACATACACATATTTGAGTTGGATTTTTTCCTATATGATTTGGTCTAATGAGATTAAAAATGAACATCTATATTTATGTAGATATAGATACATATTACAGTTAACTTTGTATCCCATTAAATTCTATGGCAATTGTTAAGTGTGTAATTATGCTCAGCACTTTCAGTTTACATATGTATTAAATTGTCAGCTTTAATAAAATTCAAAATTTGCCTTTTCTATATTTTTTCAAGGTCATTTTAAGGAATGCTGAAACACTTTATGGAGGTGCAATATGTCTTGCTGAAGAGGCTGATGGAATAGTTTGTGGTACTTCTTGTCACATAAGTTCTTCATATGTTAACCTCAGCTGAAATACATACATACATTTATATATGGTACATATGCATTATCTTTTAATTGCCGTGCCAGAGGAAGAGACAAGAGTCTTTCACATGCCAGGGTTCTTTAACAGCAATATATATTCAGCCTTCATGTAATATATTTAATCCACTTGTCACAACAACAAAGCCAAATCTATTCTTTATACATATCATTCTTGTCTTCATTTGTCCATCCTGGTACATGCTCTTCTTTTGCTTCTTTGCCTTACTTTGTATGATAAAATATTTCTTGGTAAATATGTTTTTCCTCTGATGAACCAAAAAGTTCATATGTGACTTTCTTGGCTGTTTTCAAGGTTCAATAGTTGCTTTGTGTACACTTTGGCACATTTCTAAATTAAACTCTGACACTTTGTATTTCACTAACTATTTGTTTATTGCCAGATTTATTCTATCATGGGATAGAAGAGGTAGAGCACATAGTTTATGTCAGTTTCCTTTATAAGTAATAGCTACTCTCGGATTTATATTCTAAGTGGATTAATCATCTAATTGCTTGCTGAACTTTGGTGACTGTAATTGAGAGCTTCTCCTTCTGAAATAATTGAAGTATTTAATTTAGGAAATGGGGCTTGGATGTTAAGGGTCTTTCTTTTATTCGCAGCATGGAAAAATGTTCTCAATAAGTGAGTAAGCAAATGCATTAAGGCAAAGCAGCTTTCATATTATTCATTAATGACAAGAAAGCTGTCTGTAAAGACATAGATCAACCTTTCTTCCTACACCAACTTTAAACTGTGGTCTGAATGTGTTAACATATTTTTTTAAATGGTAGATAAAAAAAAATCTTTTCTGTTACAATTACAGTAAAAGCAACCCTTAAATCAAGTTTAATCCAATAATTGTGTGTGCAGTTCCCCTGCTGATGTTAGTAAGGAGTAATGAATGATTTTCCTAAGCTTGAATTAAGCAACTTGTAAATGGTGAAACCTATGAAGTCAGTTCAATTTCATTAAAATCATTATTAGTTTCTGGTAAGGATTTTAATACACTTTCTGTGAATACAGATCAGCTTTCAGGTTTTAGAATACTATTTATGATTAAAAATCTCTTTGGGGGAGCTCTCATTGATCAAGGCAGCTTTGGTTACTGACATTTGTTGCCATACTTCTTCATCTTCCAATAATAGCAGTTTGAGGAAGGATAAGGATTTCATTTGTGTGTTTGACTAAGAGAGGTTGGGTTAATGAACTATATATGATAAATAGAGACAAAATCAAATTAAAGGTATATTTAGAATATATAAAGAAACATATATATATACTCATTTTGTATATAAAAGTATATATGAGCATGTATTTATAAAATTACATATTTTTTTCTTAGTTTAAATACAATGTTCACACTGAAATGATAGTAACACAAGTAAGTTTGTTCAGACTGTTCTTTTATCTAAAGTTTTCTGTGATGTCTGAAAACATGCTACTATTACACAGAGAATTACATTGGTAACCTTTTTTTGTTTTTATGTGAGATACAATATACTGAGTCATACTGTGTTTTAGAAATTATACATTTAGATGTTTGTATCTTTACTTATTATTTAAGTTCAAGAGTTCCCTGCTACCTTTTTGGTAAGCTTATATTTTATGTTACCGTGTTTATTTCCCTTGTCTATTCTGAACCCATTAAAATTCTCTCATCAATTATTTTGGGTTTAACTATGTCTGTGCTGCCACAGCCACTTCCCATCTCTTCTGCTGTTTCAGTCTTAGATATGGCCAGAGAGAAACAGCTTACTCAGGCTTACTTAGCCAAGGTGCTGTGAGATCTCAGACGACTTGGGTGCTGAGGAAGCAGTGCCTTACTGAAGTCCACATGGCTTTACAGATAAATGTATCTTGAAACATCATACTTTGACAAAGTATGTCACTAGTTCACACTCAGAATTATTGATTTATTAGAAAGGGCGATGGCCAATGTTCTTGATATTTTTTCTCTGGGTTTTATTTTCTACTTGATGTATTTTGCCTTCATACATATATGTGGACAGAATACTTTCTACTCACTCCATGGCTCTTTTACACACTGGTGTTAGTGGCTGCAAAAAGTATCCCAGAAATACCAAGTGGTTCTCTGCCCGTGGATGTAAGCATTGTATCTTCATTTTGAGCACCTAGAATTCTTTTCCTTTGTACACTTTGACACAGCTATAGCCTGGTTGCGTAGAATTTTTCTCCCAGGATTCTCAGATATAGCTCAGAGTTCAGCATGCACGCTTGATGCTTATGTCAGAACTAATGTGCTTTGCATGATTTTCTATGTTGTGGTTTTAATCCCTAGTTATAGGCATGTTTCATTATTTGAATTCTGTGCCAGGGCATAAAGATTTTACTCTGATCAATAATCAAAAAGACTGATACTGCATCCATCAATAGAGAAAATGTATCCAATTCAAAATATGTCATTGAAGTGGGTGGTAAATATTAATCATGTTGAAATTAGTTTCAAGTTAGTATGAACCTTTTAGTGGAGCATACCATAGATGGATACCAGGGAGGAGGGAATGTCAATCATGGGATTGCCTCTTTCAGATTAGTTGAAGATGACATGTCTGTGGGGACATTTCCTTAATACCTAATTGATATAGACATCCCCAATTCATGTTGTTAATACCATCGTTCCCTTGGTGAGCCTTGAATCTATAAAAAAGTCATCTGAAAGAGCCTGAGGGAAGCAAGCATTGTCTCTGCTTCAAGCTTCTGCCTTAAGCTCCTGCTTGGCTCACCTCCATCATAGAATGAACTTCAATAATACTAATCATACACAATTTTCATTTAAATGTTATAGAGCTCCAGAACTGAGAAAGTGCAAGACATTTTACTTTTATTTTATTGAGAAAATAAATCAAAGACATTAAGTTTTCTGGCCAGTCTTATTGGGATCAGACTTTTGAATTCCAAGTATGTGTCCTGACCTTCCAGGTTCCTTCACTTAAAATCATGTCTTTGTCACCTCTCTGCTAAAGACATAGAACTCTGCTCTTGCCCTTTGGTTTTGTTTGGTTTGTTTTTGGTTTTGCCCTTGCATCTGGGCTTAGAAGTGTTTAACCATGAGGATTCAGTTGTGTTCCTACAGGGCAGGGCTAGCTTTCCTTTCTTTTCTTTTTTTTTTTTTTGATTCAAATATAAGTTTATTATTTTAATTTTTTAATTTATTTTTATATCAATCAGAGGTTAGGTACTTTGCATCCCTGGCTTGGCCCCTCCCTCTTTCCCTCCCACTCTCCACATCCCTCCCTCATCTCCTCCCCACCCACTCCAAGTCCACCTACAGGGGAGGATCTCCTCCCCTTCCACCCCAGTTCATCTTGTCTCCTCAGGGCTGGCTACAATGTCCTCCCCTGGCTGGGATCTAGCCAGGCTGTTCCTCCCTGGCGTGTATGGGGGAGAGTCAAAGAGGGCTAGCTTTCTAACACCTATAGCTTCAACAGTCTAGCTACCTTCACAGTGGACCCTGCATTGGAGGTTGGAGGCATAGCCCTTCCACTATGGAGAGTGCAGGTGACATTGTGAAGAGTGGCAGGGACCTTGTTTTTCGTTTGTTTTGTTTTCAGAACTACTTGTGTTAAAGTGATATCTCCAGATGGTTCCCTAACAGTCAACTAAATTAATCCATATTGACTTTTTATGTATATGATTCTTCTGGTATTTTTTTCTACCGTTGACATTTTTCAGATAATGATTTCTTTTTCATTTTTCCTCCTTTTGTTTCTTTTTTTTTCTCCTTATAAATTAATTTTAGAAAACTTGAAGAAAGAAAGAAAGTCTACAAAAGAAAAATTAAACATGCTCTTTCAGGTATAAAATAAACACTATAAATGCTTCTAAGATTTTCAGTGCATGTTTATATGCTTATCTCTTCTACTAGGGGATTAGGAAGGTGTTGCTCTTTTCAGTTCCAAAAGAAGCTGAAAGATGTGTAAAATGTATTAACACATTTTCAGTTTTGTTCACAAACATGAGTTCTTTGTGTCTCTAAACAAGGTAGCCTGAGAAGAGTGGGTACATTTTTCTTTTAAGAAATATGGGAGAACGGGTATGGAGAGATGGTTCAGTAGTTTAGTGCACTTGCTGTTCTTGCAGACCACCCAGCATTTGCCTCCCAAAACTCACATGGCAGCTCACAACCATCTGCTACTCCAGTTTCAGAGGATCCAATGGCCCTCTGGCTTCCACAGACATCACACAGGCAGCTCTCATACATACATGCAGGCTAAACACTCATACGAAAATAAATAAATCTTTGAAAACATTAATTTTTTAAAAGAAATATCTGGGATATTGGATTATGAGAGGGAAAAGAATTGCCTGAGTGTTGCTGCCAACTCAGATTGATTTCGTGGCAATGCCACACCACACAGTGTTTTGGAAATCTAGGCTACAGCTTGAGTTCACACAGTCCAACTCCATAGCGGATAAAGAAGCACAGTTGCTTGGGACCATCAGTGAGCATGAAATTCATATTGATTTAGTGTCCAACAGGAACGTGTTCTTTTCAGAGATCCAGTGTAATTCTAAATGTAAACTCAAATGTAGTGGGTTTTGTTGTTTTGTTTTTGTTTTTTACTTTTTTCTTCTTTATTGTATATTTGTTCTGATATTCCTTTCTAATATTTGGTTTATATATTTTTGTTTCTACTATTTATATAAAAAACCAACTTATTTCTGGAACAAAACATGTAAATGTAGACAGAAAGGAAGGAGGAAAGGAAGGAAGGAAATTTAATGCCATACCGGAAGGAAAACAGGAAGTTTAATTGAACTTAAAAGTGAATGGAGAATGCTTACTTCAGAAAATGTTCAGGCTAAAGATTACATATTGAAATCTTACTATTCTCTTGGTGCTTTGTCTTCATGTCCATTCTTTTAATAATATTTTTACAAGTGAATGTGTGTGGTATTCATGCCTATGTGTGTTTTCATATGTGCTGGCATGTAGCTGTGACTGCATATATAGTATGCACACAGAAACCAGAGGTTGACATTAGGTGTATTCCTGTTCCTTATGTATTCTTTCTTTTATATTGAGGCTGATTGCTTCCCTTAGTCTCTGATTTGACAAAAGCTAGCCAGCTTGCTCTAGCCATCCCTGGCCATTGCCTCCCTCGCTTTGGACTTTGGGAAGCTTACCATGCATGCACAGAACTTTAGTGGTTACTAAGAATTCAAAGTTAATTACCCTCTCAGCCATCTACCCAACTCCATTCATTTTAATTTCTGAGGCTAAATTAGGAACTCTAATAAGCATATAAAGTGTTAACTCAATGACTATTTCTCTAGTATTAAGTCTAGGTAAACGAGAAGGCTCTCCTTTAACTTCTGACTTGGGGAATAAATAAAAAGAAAGAATTAATGACAGTCATTTGTAATGTATGATTGTAATTAAATAATACAGTTGCTTTTCCCTATTAGAATTGATTTCTTTGAGCAAATCTACCATATTTTTAGTGTAATTAATAGAAGCCATAAATCTTTGCAAGCTGTTTCTGTTACAGCACAGTAGTATAAGAACATGAGGTTTTAGGATGACATCCTGTTAGATATTTAGCTAAAATGTGCTTGCACCATTTAATAAATGTGTCACATGGAGTCTAGCCACAGCACTTTAAAAACTAAAGCTGTCATACACATGCTTATTGTTCTAGTTTTCTTTCTGTTGCTATGATGAAAAGGTCTTGATCAGTGTCCAGCATAGAGAGAAGCCAATGTTGGGACTCATAGCAGGAGCTTGAAGCAGAAATCTACTTATTGGCTTGCTTTGCCTGTCTTGCTCACCTGCCTTTCTTATATATACCAATCCCACCTGCCCGGGGATTATTTGTCCCACAAGGGGCTGGGCCCTTCTGTATCAAATAGCAATTAAGAAAATGCTCCAAGGACTGGCATGTCCTTAATCTGAAACACTCAGAGAGGCAGAGGAAGGTGGATCTCTGTGAGTCTGCAACCAGCTTTTCTATGTAGAGTGGTCCAATACAGTCAGGGCTATGTAAAGAAACCCTGAGACCCTACCTCAAAAGAGACAGAGACAGAGACAGAGACAGAGGAGACAGACAGAGAGAGAAGAAAGGAAAAGTAACTGCTCTACAGACTTGCCAAGAAGCAGGTCTAATGGAGGCAGTGCCTCATGATCTTTCTTTTTAAGTATGTCTCTATTTGTGTCAAGTTGATAGAAATTAACCAGCACATCAATCTGTTAAATACCTCATGTAAAGAAGGTAATTTCCACAAAAGTTGTTCCTTTATTTAAATTGGATAGCTTAAGTAGAATGAAACTATTAAAGAATTACCTAGCTGTTTTAATCTGAATCTTATTAAATGTAATCTGAACACTCTGGAAACATTATATTTATTAAACATGCCTTTTAATTGACTGTCACATTTTGTCTAAATTGCAAGGATTTTTTTTTAAATTTTAGATGGCCAACTGATATATTTGAACAAATCTCCTCCTTCAAAGTAACAGACTCTCACTTTTCACATTATTTCTATTTCTCTACAGGGTCCTGTTGTATATTGTCACTTTTCATGCTAGTGACATTTATTGTACATAAGCCAGTCTATACTCTGTCCTATAGTATGTAGTTGGTTGAACAATATAATGTATTATGGCTCTTTCTTCCCAGAATCTTTCCCAGAGAGAATTAAAAGTAATTGTTGCACTTTTTTTTACTTGTTAACTTTTTCATTACTTTTATTTTTTTTATTTTTTCTTCATTATTTATTCATTATATACCCTGATTGAAGCACATGCCTTCACCTACTCCAGTCCCACCTTCCCTCCCTCTTGCCCTCATCCCTTTCCTCTAGCCCACTGAAAGGGGGAGTTCTCCTATAGCCATTTGCCCATATCTTGCTCAGTCTCATCAGTAGAGCACTTGCCCTGCATGCATGACGTCCTAAATTCAGTTCCCAGCAGTGACAAAACAAAACGAACAAACAAACAAAACTATTTGTTAACTTTTTTGAACCATTATCATGTGTATACATGATACATGTATACATAACATGTACATGTTATGTATTAGGCTGAAAGTAACTCAAAAGCTCTAGAGTAAATTTGATTTCTTTCAAAGTGATTAATATCTCTCATTATCCTAAACTACTACAATGGATGCCCTGGTGTTTTCAAATAAAATGTATCATGTTTATGAGAAAAACTGAATATGTTTGTTTTTCTTATAAATGTGCCTTTCTAGCATACTTAAGTTTTAAAGAAAGTCCTCTGTTAGCCTCTTTTATCTCCCATCTAGAAGTACATTGTAGTCATTGCTAGTGATAGAGAATGCTACAGGCACAGCCTGGAATTTCACCTGCTCAGGGTGACTGTTCTAGTGGCTATCCTACACTCTGTTGTCAAACGGAGTGTAGCCACAGCACATTCAAGCGCAAGTACTACAGTGGTGCTTGCCGCAGCTCTGTGTGAAGAGACTTTCCCACCGTGGCTAGAATGCTAGTGAAGATGGATAACTTGCATCTTGGAGGAGGGATTCATGGTGCTAGGACTTCCTCAGGTCAACCTCCATGCGTTAGTTTGCTTCATTTTTCATGTATGAATTGGGATACAAGCTTATTGAGAACCAGATTGATCTTCATGTTTTCCAGTTCATTGAACATTAGGAAATATTTTTCAAAGGAACTGTGGAGTCAGATTAACTTTGAAATAAAAATTATATAGTAGATGATAAATAAAATTAAACATTCTGAATATAAAGGATATGCATTAACGCACCCTTAAATTGTTACCAATAGTTTCTCAGATATTGGCCTATAGTGACTCACATACATGAAGTAATATGAGAATATACACCCATGGGATCCTTATCTATATATGCATATAAATAAATGATCACTTTCTTTCCAGATCTATGTTCTTGTTCACATCTATACAGAAATTATTTTTAAGTATTTAAAATATGTATTTTTAGATATATGTATTTCTTTGTGTCTGTCTTGTGAATATATGCATGTGAATGCTAGTAACCAAGGAGGGCCGAGGCACTAGATTCTCTGGACCAGGGGTGATAGGCAGTAGAGGCAGGTCATGGGAACGAAATTTGGCTCCTCTGGTAGAGCAGTAGTTTACTTCCTTTTTTACGTTAACCACACACCTCTTTAGCTCATACAAGTTCTTTGAAACTACAATGGTTCTACTGTTTCCTCTAAGGGTATGCCCTGTGTGGCTCTCAACCATCTAGCTGTCCTTTTGAACAGTGGTGTGTGCTCTTCTCATCAGGAGCAATTAGCTGTGTGGTTGGAGCATTTTTTTGAACCCTTCTGTCACCTGTGTTCAGTTCAGAAGAGTAAGGATGTTGCTGTTCCATCTCTTATGTGCTAAAACTCTTTGTTTGAATTCTTTCTATAACACGTTTTAAATGTTTACTTAATGATTTCAATCAACTGTCAGGTTGCTTCTCAGGAAGTGTCTCTCTAACATATTGTACCAAAGATTTTTCCTACTTTGGGAATGGTGAGGTATAGTATGCTTGGTAAGGTAAGGCTTGCTTGCAATCTGAGGATTTATTGAAATTTTTTGTAAGTTTTCTCTTGTAAAAATGTGTTTGAATATTGCAATTTTTGTTCATTGCATCTAACATGATTTAAAAGTCTTCCAATTAGACTTGAATAAATGACTCAGCATTGTGTTTCACATTGATATACTTTAATAGAGTTAGTAAGAAGTTCAGCACCTGTTCATTTTTCAGCTGAAACTCATTAAAAATCTATTCATTTGGGCTAGTGAAACCTCAAGTGTCAGCCATTGGTTTTGACTCTGATCACAAAGAAGTGTGAGCAATGTTTGGAACATCTGTTCCACAGATAAAGAGCACATTCCCTGGGTGGTAAATCCTCCATTTGGGCTAATAGCTCTGTCTTCAGGAGAACATGTTGATTTTGTGTCAGTATTTGAGGAGTTAAACATTGAGAGCCTAGGAGGGGGACATCACATTTTTCTAGGTGCCTGGAATATCAATAGTGTTCTATCTGGCTCAAAATACACATGGTCTGTTTGGTTTTAACTGTTCCAGAGTTCTTTTAAAAGTAGAATTTCCATGTTAACATTACTATACTTTGATACTTTTTGAACCCATGTGTTTCCTTTTAAGGTTGTTCTGATTGTTATGTACATTCCAAGGACAGATCCAAAAGAATTCTTTAAAATCAGCCAAACAAAATGTATCTCTGTGCTGCACTTCTATTTGTGTTCAAGAATTTTCTTCTTGAAGAGTGAAAATTAAACTTATTTTATGAATGGACATCTGGCACTTTAGATTTTACTATAGGGCTGGGAAGCTTAATCAGTAAAGACAGCTCAGATTTAAGCTCTGTGATTGACAGATTGGGTCCTGATTACTAATCTGGTTTGTGCTCAGCCCTCATAGAATAAAAAACTTGCTACCTTCAGAGTTGATATTTCAGTCTACTAGACAACCTTATGAATTTGATCTTTGGAAATTCTTAAAATAATCTTTAATTAAAGCAAAGCACTTGGAAAAAATTTACCCTCTCCTACATTCTTTCTCCTTTTGCTTCCATTTTCCATAAATTATTCTACTTCATTTTGATTGCAATCAAGCAGTTATCTTTTGAACATTAAATCAAACCTGCCAATAGAGAGCTACCTTGGATCAGTCTGTAGAAGGACCAAAGTCAAAATAAATCTCAGTGAATGCTCTTTACCGAAGTGAGAGAGCAGATGTTTCTTTAAAATTATTTTGCTTTGAAGGTTTGAGCCATGAATGAAAACAAAATAATATATTTAATTACATATGGTCCTAAGCTTTTTGAACTGTAATTTTAAAAAATCCCAGTTGTTAGAGGAATCCGGTTGTTAATCAAGTGACTGTAAAGTTGGGGGGTGGGAGGGTGTCGGGGTTGTCAGGTGGGTACAGTACCACCACAAGGCTCCTTATAAAGGGAGGTAGAGAGTTGGTGTCAGTGATGCAAAGGGACAAAAGTTCAACTGGTTTGTGCTGACTTAGATAGTGAAATGGAGGATGAGCCAATAAAGGCAGTGAACGCTGTATCCTTTCTGAAGTAACTTCAACCCTGTTCCTGCTGTTTACCTGATTCACACTACGTAGAACTTTTACCTCCAGTGTTATGAGATGACAGTCTTATGTGTATTTTTAAATTACTGGGTTTGTGACTGCTAATTATAACAGCAATAGAAAGTTAATTACATACCTTAAAATACCTCAAGCAGCTTAGTAAATTGTAGTTCCGATCTCTACCAGTATTTTCTTTTTTGTGGTCCACATTTTAAATTCTTGCTGTTATTGCTTTGCTTGATCCTGTCCAGTACCAATTATCCCTTTGAACCCAGTATCATTATTATGCTTGACCCCAAATAAGGAGGAACTCCTTGCTTTATTTTTATTTTTAAAAATAATGATTCTTTTTTTTTCTTATAATTTATTCACTTTGTGTTTTGGCTCTGGCCCTTTCCCTCATCTCTTTCCCACCTTATCCTCCCTCCCTCTTCTCCTCTTATGCCCCTCCTCTAGTCCACTGATAGGTGAGGCCCTCCTCCTCTTCTGTCTGACCCTAGCCTATCAGGTCGCATCAGGACTGCATTGTCTTTCTCTGTGGCCTGGCAAGACTATACCATGTAGGGGGAGGTGATCAGAGAGCCAACCACTGAGTTCATGTCAGAGACAGCCCCTGTTCCCCTTACTAGGGAACACACTTGGGTACTGAGTCTATGGACTATATCTGAGCAGGGTTTTAGGTCCTTTGCAGACATGGTCCTTGGTTGGGATATCAGTCTGTGCAGAGGACCCTGGGCCCAGTATTTTTTGGCTCTGTTGGTCTCCTTGTGGAGCTCCAGTCCCCTCTGGGTTTTTCTGTCTCCCCCTTCTTTCATAATATTCCCTGCACTGTGCCCAAAGCTTGGCTATGAGTCTCAGCCTCTGTTTCAAATATAACACTTTGTAAATTTAAAAGCTTTAGCAAGAGAAGGGCAGAAACCTGTGTAACCCTGCCATCCTCAACCCGGAGAACTGTCAACAGCAATTTCAGTCTCAGATATGTCCGTGAAACTCTTACATTTTAAAAATCTAAGCACAAAAATACAGACATGTTCTCAGATAAAATACTTTTGGGATTTTACAGCTTAATTCAGACAAACTTCTTTTTCTGTCACACTATTTTTTCTTCTTTTGTTGTTTTTGTTTGGTTTGGTTTGAGACAAGACCTCACGGTGTAGCCTAGTCTGGTTTTGAACTCATAATGTAGATCAGGCTGCCCTGAAACTCATAGAAATCTGCATACCTCTGCCTCCCAAGTGCTGGGTTTAAAATATGTGCTTTCACATCTGGCACAAATTTTATTTTTTTCTAAATTTTATATATAGTGAGATTACTCAGTATATAGGACCACCCAAAACCACATGGTAGAGAAGAGAACTACCCATATAACTATCCTCTATGGTACATACATTACTACAAAATCAATAATACAAAATGTAAGTTTCATAAAGAAATTAATTTTATAGTTAATACATACTAACATATTTCAATATAAAAATAACAAAAATATCTTTTTTAAAATATTTTTCATCCTAGGTTAAGGAAGGCTATGTCTTCTTAATAGACCAGTTGATTTCATCAGTCTTCCTAAAACCAATTCAACCTTACAGTTCTTATATAGGATCCAAATAGTCTGTGGTGTGGCTATTTTCAGTTTGCAAAAAGCAGAGAAGTTTCATGAAGATCAACAAGTGACCATATTAAAGGAAGTGATTTATTTTAAAAATTCCCCTCCATGAAACTCCTCAATTGACATTTTTCAAATTTGCAAATGTACACGTAAAAGTTCAGCTAGCCACCACAGGACTTCAGTCATGTTCATTCTACTCTACAAAATGTTATAGCAGATTGTGTGGGCTCAGCTCAGGAATCAAAGGAATGTGTCAATTTCTCATTCAAATGGGAGCATGACTATTGATTTCTGAGGTGGCAGACATGGCAAGGCATCCAAGTACCAGGATGCTATCCAAGGCAGGTTTCTGGAGAGGAACAGGCCCTGCTGGGAACTCACTGTCATCCACAGAAATTGGATTGCATTCTGAACTCCATGTTCTAGCTTTGAAACCACAAATAGCTTATGGTGACAGTAAATCCAGACTCCATTGAAAGTAGGGATACAGTCAGTGTTGCTTAATTCACATCAATAGAATTAGGAGAAGTAGGTTGGTGAGTTTTAGTTTTTTCCTAATTTAATTTATTCTTGAAATTTTCCTACATAGTAAAATATATCATTGTCCCTTTAATAACTGCATATCAGTTTCTAACTCCGCTAAATATTTACCCATTCCTGCTTCTTGTCCATTTGTTTGTTATCCCACAAATTCCAATTTGTGCAAGGATGGGCTGTCCACGAGAATACTGGAAACCTATTAGTAATTACTCCCTCAAGAAACAATGCTTTCTCCTCCAGCGACTTCCAGTAGCTCCTCAATAGGTAATGGGGCCTGAAGAGTACCTCTCTCACCTTTGTTCAGATTTGGCTGATTTATTCTTTTGTAGGTAACTATGGCTACTATGAGTTCATGAATTCAAGAGCCATGTCATATCCTGAACAGCATTTCATGACACTCTTCAATTCTTCAGTATATAGATGTAGATATTCCTTCTTTGTCCTCTTCTGAGATGCTCTCTAGGCCTAGATGCTGGGGATGAGTTGAGAAAAAAGTCTTATTTAGAGCAGAGCAACCAATCTCTTATTCTCAGCACTTTGACAAGTTCATTGGTCTCAGCATTGACTGTTCCCCAACAGATGTAGAACAAAGGCTGACATCATCCCAAGTATATGTATGAATAAACATAAACATTTAAAGGACATTTTAGCAAAATGGGCAGGATTATAATACTTGCCATGAAATTCTCTCCTGGAACAGGGCTCTACTCCAATCAGAAAAAAAAATATTAACTACTCTGTAACTTTGTGCCATTATTGTACCAGTAGGCACATCTTGCCTGATGGCTCAGTATGATTGTATGAAGGATCCAGCTCTGGGTAGGTACACTGATGTCTTTTCTCCCCAGCAAACTACATAGCACTTTCTGGAAGCGTGAAAGCTCCTGATTTGTTAAGGATTGATATTTCTGTAAACCTCAGTCAAAGTGTGTCTCTCAATAGGGTCTTATCATGTATGTATGGTGGGTAACCTCATGGCAAGGACTATAAACAGCCTCTTTAGTTTTGAGATCTCTAGTGACACACTGAACCAATAACTACAATGGATTTATCCTATACCTTGCACTATAATTTTTATTAATTATCTCAAGTTTTGTAAGAGCAATATGGTTGACCTTTATAAGATAATTTCATTTATACTGTTTTGTTATTAGTTATATACTGCAATTACCTTAATACTTAGTGGGTTGCCATATAGCATTTTCATGTGTCCTTAGTTTTGGTTAACCCATCCAATTCTGGCCTCCACATGCACTACATACATGTGGTGTGCAGTTATACATGCAAAAAGAACACCTATGCACATAAAATAAAAATAACATTTAAATTTGGGAGCCTTGTTATTTATCAATGACAAACAAACTAGAAGAAATCAAGGAAATAATTTTCTTCATAGTAGCACAAAGAAAAATTAAATACTTGGGAATAAATCTAACCATAGAAATGAAAGTCCTCTACCATGAATGTACTGAAACTGAATAAAGTATAAAAGACACTTGAAAATGGAAGGTCATCTATCTAATGACTAGAAAGAATTGATAATTGAAAATAGTCATTTGGATTCAATGCAAGCCACATAAAAATTTCAATTTTATTTTTAATTGGTAATTAAATCCAGATATTTATACAGAAGCACAAAAGACTAAGGCAAGCCAAAGCAATCTAAAGAATCCTCTAGGGGATATTAACTCATTTGATTTCAACTTACACTACAGAGCCATGGGGGAGAGGAGACCAGCATGATATTAGCACAAAAACAAACAAATAACAAAAACAAAAACAAACTGAACTAAAATGGAAAGTCCAGGTATAAATCCACACAACTATAATTACCTGAAATTTGACAAATATTCAATGAAGAAAAAGTATAGCATCTTCAACATTAATGTTGGGAAAGCTGGATTCAGCATGAATGAAAGCAGAACTAGGGACTACCTGCTAGATGTAGCCATTGGCAGCTCAGTCTCCATGGGAGTTTCCTAGTAAGAGGAGCAGGGGTAGTCTCTTGCATAAACTTGTTTGCCTGCTCTTTGATCACCTCCCCCTGGCAAGGTGGGCTTACTAGGCAACAGATAAATAGGATCTAGACAGTTCTGATGAGACCTGATAGGCTAAGGTCAGATAGTAGGGGAGGAGCACCTCCCCTCTCAGTGGTTTGGGGTGGGGCCAAAGAGGGGAAGAGGGACAGAGAGTGGGAACTGGAGGAGATGAGGGAGGAGACTACAGCCGGGATACAAAGTGAATAAATAATAATGAAACAAAATTTTAAAAGGAGGAAAAGGAAAAAAAAGATAACGGGACTAAGTTCACCTCTCAGTTTGTGCAGTACTCTAAATGGATCACGGAACTCAACATACCTCCTGGTGCTCTGAAAGTGATAGAGGAAAAAGTAGGGAGTATCCTTCAACAAAGAGGCACAGGTAAGGATTTTCGGAGTATGACTCCTCCGCTAGTACAGCAAATCCAACCTGCCATTGACAAATGGGACCTTAGGAAACTGAAACGCTTAGCTTCTGTGCAGAAAAGGAAACCATCAGTTCAGTGAAAAGTGAGCCCACAGAAAGGAAAAACATCCTTGCCAGCTACTCTTCTGTGTAACAGTTGCTGTTTAGACTATACAAAGAACTGGAAAAAAGTAACCAACATAATTGAAAACTGGGCTACAGAACTAAGCAGAAAGTTTTGAACAGAAGAAATACAAATAGGGAACAAAACCACTCTCAGCATCCTAGCCAACATCAAAATGGCACATAAAGTACTTTCAGGTTTCATCTTACCCCAGTCCAAATGTCCTTACAAAGAATACAAGTGACAACATGTGTTGTGTAGAAGTATCAAAAGGGAATTCTCCATACTGTTGCTGAGAGGGTAAACTAGCGCAGCCATTTGACAACGGCTCTGTTTTTCTTCAAAAAGTAGTATATAGAGTACAGAGGATGTGTTGTGGTTCATATTTCTTCTTGTGTGTGTGTTTAAGACTACATTTACAGTTGGGAGACACATCAGAAAGTAATGCCAATTATCCTCATCAATTTACTGTAGACAAGGGTTCTTTACTCTTTGAAGTGTGCGGCATGAGCTTTGGCTTGCGATATAGTTAGGTACAGAACAGCAGAGTGAGGGTAGACTTCTGAAAAGATGGGTCACAGTTTTGTTATCCACATCAATATGCAAGTTCACTTAAATAATTAAAATATTTCCTCTGTCAAGATGATGTTAATTTCTTAACACATTTCTCTGATTTTATATCATGTTCTTCAAATGTTAGGTAATAGTAACCCATCGAACCTCAATGTAGTTACTTAATTTTTAAATTATAGTTCAGAGCATCCCAATTACAATACCTTGTAAAAAAACATACATTTCTAGGCTCTTCAATGGAAATATTATGTAGAAATTCTGAATGATGACCCATGAATCTTGATTGATGTGTGCTTTAAAGAGTTCCCTTAGGAAGAATGAGGATTCTTTTTTTCTACTGGTTTATAAATTGAACAACTAACTAAAGAAAAATCAATTCTTGCCTAAGGTGACAGCAAAAGCAGAATACAGCAGTCTTTGCATTAGCAATTTTGCATGTGCACACACATGCGTGTGTGTTTGTATGTGTGTGTGTGCTGAAAATATTCTTTCTCCTAGATATACTAGTGTACTTTAGTCTTTCAGATGTAATATGTGTGCAATCTATCTTGTCATAGCATTCACCTTAGATTGACATACTTGAGCTAAAAGGTCATCATTTCTTTGATTAAAGCAAAAAACAAAAACAAAAAAACCCAGCATGCATCCTGTGCTAACAAACCATCCATCCTTTTGCATTGGTGTGCCTTTTAGCTTTGGTGACTAGGCTTCAAAAATATACTTTTATTATTGCAGTTGGCAAGAGCTTAATGTGACTGTGGCAGAAAGAATTATCAGCTGGTAAGGTATTTTTCAAAATGTAAAGACTACAGCTGGCTTCTTATTTCTGTCCATTCTAAAGACACTGTGGCTAGCCTAATTTGTATGGACCCACTAGATCATGCTTAATTGAGTTAATGAAGCTCTTCTGTAGCAAGAACCCTCCAAAGGAAAATAAAAACACAGAATGGAATTTCAGAATGCAAATTAGCCCAGCTTTGTTGGCTTCTGCTCTCATGGGTAGAAGTCACAGAGTAAAAGAAAATCCTCCAATTAAAGCCAATTACTGCACACAGTCAAAGATCAGGTTTCCATAAGACGGTCAGTGGGGAACAGCGTGTGCTCTATGGAGGTCAGTTTCGACCCTGCCTGGGATGCAGAGAGCAGGTATTTACTGCTTCGTTACAGTGACTTGATTGTGTCAAGTGTCTGTCCACATCATTGGGAATTTATGGCTTTTTCTACCCAGTGGAAACATCTTGAGTGAAAATATTATTTGGACCAGTGGAGATTTATATTTATGGATCTTTACTTAAGCTTTGTCCCTCTCACCAAGTGGCTTGTTCTTTTCATGTAACACATGCTTCACATTTCTTGCTTACTTGGTGTAAACATTGTGCGCAGGTTTCTGGGGTGGCTAAGATCAAGGTAGTGCAAATCTAAGTACAACATATTTTTTCTTTCTGCAGGTTGAGGTAACTTTTCATCTATAAATCTAGGAAACTTTAAAGAATGTATATTATAGAATGTATATTACTAGTTCTGCTCCAGTTCGCTTTAATTAATTTTTTTCAATTTTGTACAATTATTTTTAATAACAATGCTGGCAAAATGCAACATACATGCATTTTCTTTTGAAGTATTGAGGTCTTTGAGTTTAGAGAAACATTGAGATTATTATAAGGCCAGCAGGGACTCTATAGCGTTTAGACATAAACAAAATTACCAGAAAATTAAATAATCAAAATCAAACTCTGAATAATAATAAAGGTGACATAATTTGTATGTGATACTTTAGTAGTTTTTGTTTGAATATAGTCAAATATTCAAATTCAAATTGGATCTGCAACCTCTGCCCTTTGTATTCTGTCTAGTAATAAGTATGACCAAGATGTCCCCTTTGACTTAATGTATTTATGTCTTATAGTAATAGTAGCATTGATGAGTTTCTTAATAACTAATGTATATCTGTATGTTAAATATACTAAAGATATGAAAACTTGAATTTGCATATTTTCTAACTTATCATAGATTGATAACCATTTATATCAATGTTATGATACTTCAACATGGTTGCTTTAATCAACATGCTATTTTAATAAATTGATATTATTTATAGGCTGAAGAAGTGAATCCAGGATTAAAAGTGCTTCTTGCTCTCGCAGGGGACATGGGTGTCATTCCCAGCCCTCATATGTAGTAGCTCACAACTTTGTGTCCCTCTAGTTCAGAAAATCCATTACCCTAACCTGGATCCTACAGACCTCCCTTCATGTACATGATGTCTTTACCGACAGACACATCCATGAACACTTAAAAATATGATTAGTGTTCAACACGACATCAAACGTTTACTAGTTCTTGTTTCCTTTAATCTGTTTAATGAATAAATTTTACCTGTTTTTAAATTTCTGACCCTCAGGGTAATTTTCAAGTCTAATTTCAATGCAGACATGTTTATCTTGTGTCTTTCTTACATAGTGTAAGGATAGTCTAGGGATTTGTCTAAATTTATATTATCAAATTTAATAGGAAAAAGACAAAAACATTGAACAGAAACCTTATTAGCTTTCTCATTTTCTTCTAATAGTTGTTTCACTTTATGCCTCTACCAGAAATAGCAAGATTTGTATTTTTCTACCTGTATCTGCTGGCTTAGGGTACAGCAGCCTTAAATTTGCTGATCTGACCAGTGTAAACAGTGTTTCATATTGTTTGTTTTGTCCTTGGCTCCTTGTGAGCTACATTTTATGCTAATCTGTTATGTGTGTTTCATTTTCTGTAAAATGTCAGTCATTACCCTACACTTCCTATTGTGTTAGATACCAGTTCTTGGTATGCAAGAGTTTGTTTGCAATTCTGTATTGACTGAATGCATTGAAAACAGCCATGTCTTTGATTTTTCATTTAGGAGTAACATAGAGTCCAACATATCACTTTCTTTATAACTTTCTTTTTGTGTCATTTGAGAACTTTATGAATGACTCAAACTTCTAAATATTTTTATTAGTTCTATTTCCCACAGTTCTTGGCCTTTTCATTCTCTCTCTTTAGCATGATTGCTGGTCTAACTCTGTCCCTGTTTACTGATCCACAGTTGTCCCAGCATCGTGTTGGCTGCTTTATGCTTTTTCTCTCAGTTTGGAATGCAGCTACGTGCTTGTTTCCATCCTTAACTGTGGTCTTCTCCTTGATTTCATTATTCTGACCATTTAAAAAATTCTGTGTCCTGTTCAGTAATGTTGAAAAAAAAAACACCTTATTTTACTTCATTTTGAAGTTCTATAAACATTTTTCTTTGATTCTCTACTATCTAAAACGTCCTGTAAGCTGTCTGTAATTCTGTCAATTTTGAAATTTCTCATAATGTGAATTTCTGCCTATTCCCTTTGTCTTAATCAGACTCAACAGAAGTTTAAAGTTTTAATTACTATGTTCAGACGTAGAATGTAGTCTTGTCAGTCCTATTTCTGCTTTGTTTTGTACTCCATTAATTTGTACTTTATCACTCACTGTGTTCTGCTTTCTGTAGATACATAATTCTTGTTTTCACTTTCCTGAAATTTGAGTATTTGTAAATAGCTAAGTATAAATCTGCTTCCGGCTGTTCACCAGAGTGAAAGAAGGAAGCATGCCATGGATTTCAGTTTCTCTGTGGGACTATGGGAAACAATCAGCTGAATTAACTTTCTCTTTTCTTGTCTCTGAGAAAGTACGTGGGAGACATTGTCAAATCCTGGGTATGAAGAGGAGGATTATGGGTTCTACCATGTTTGGTCAATACTGCATATTTGTTTCATTGCTAACTCAAATCTATTAGTAAAATTATTAATATTATCAATTATAGAAATATTCATATGTTGCACATACTGCATGCCTACATGTATGTATGAGAGAAACAGAGAAAGAGTTGCATTTAGTCAGCTGGCTAATAGCAATTATATTATATTTTCTAGTAATTCCATAGCCAGTTAGCTATTTTGGATAATTACACAGTTTTCCAAATCATAGCTTACTCCTTAGAACAGAGGTGAGAAGTCGTAATTGGCATCTGAACTTAAGACAATTTATTATTAACTTGTCAAAGGAATCCTGATTGTATGGTTCAAGCCATCATGCACTGTTGTTTTTGTTACATTCGTGTGCTATTTTCACTTGAAAGAGTAAGAAAGTGCATTGTGCAGTACTAACGTCAGCACATATAGCATGAGTTTAAGATTGCAGCAGGAGAATATCTTGGGTGCAGTATTCCACAAGATAAATTTAATTGCAATAATAACTTCACTTTTTAGGTCTGTTGCTTCAGATGATTGTGTTGTCATGTTGAAGGCCGGTTTCTTATTACTGCTTCAGTGTGTTTAGAGCCATATATCATTTTGAATCATCTTTATTTGTCATTTCTCAACTACAGTGTTTATTGCTTTTCTTGCATGGTTCCTGTTCTTTTACATTTATGAAGTCACAGTAGTCTCTTTAGTCATTTCTTCTACTGGGCCAATTTTTCCTTTACCAATACATCTACTCAAGTTAAATATTCCATCTTAATATTTGAACAGGACACATGTTAGGAACAGCAACATGTTTCCTCTTTAAAGTAAATGTTGATTCACATTTGCCAAGTGACCAAGGCAGAACAAAACAAAAACAGTTTTGTAAACTCATAGAAAGTTCATGGATGTCACACAGGTGTGAGACCTGACTTACATCTTTTGGTGTTTCTTTCCTCTTACTCATTACTGATGGTACAGCTTTGGCACTGGAGAAAACCACGGCTGGTCTGTCTTTCCATT
This sequence comes from Pachyuromys duprasi, assembly GCA_028658305.1. Classification (NCBI taxonomy): domain Eukaryota; kingdom Metazoa; phylum Chordata; class Mammalia; order Rodentia; family Muridae; genus Pachyuromys; species Pachyuromys duprasi. The sequence continues at coordinate 51,722,757 of CM053754.1, forward strand.
ATGAATTCAGTTGGTTCTGTTTCACCAAGCAACTTGCATTTCCCCCCAATATGTGGATCCTCATGTTTCTTCTACATAATATCCTAGTGGCCCTTTTTACCACTTGGTAGCTCTCTCATATTCTGCCGTCCAACTCTTTGAAGCCTTTCCTGATTCCTTAAGCAGATCCAGAGAATAATCTACTTTGATCTGTAATGCTTTGTAAAAAAACCCTTACATTCCACTAAAGTACCATGTGATTCAGTCGTGACTTTTGTTCCTCTACAATGTACATTCTTTTATAAAAGGCTGAGATTCTTGTTCCTTCATTGCCTGGGGCTTATTAAGATGCTTTGAGTGAGTAGATGATCAATAAATGTCAGTATGAATGAGTGAACATGGAATGAATGAACAACCACATGTTTTACTGTACAGAGGTGTCTATAGATATTTAATAAGAAAATATATCAGAATTCCAGGTTTAAAGCTTTGTACACAGCAGTTAACTGTGCCCTTTCTTTAAAAATTTCCGGTGTATTGTATGCCAAGCATAGGATAGGAAAAGTAAATCCAAAATGTAGGGTTTTATGTACTAGAAGAAATAGGAAGTAGAAAAGCTGAAAATATTTAAGCAAATCTCTTACATTTAAAAAAAATACTCTACCATCTCTAGCATAAGCTTTTATAAAGTACTATATAGTTGTTATATGCTTAATCAATTTGTTTCTTTGACATGATTTGTTAGTCAAACATTGACTAAGTTATCAAATCACTTCTCTCTGGGATATGAAGTAAGAAACGCTAAAATGTACATGTTCAAAGTAACTAATTTCAGTGACACCCTGAGACCATTTTCTTCTAATATTACATATGAAGCCAACAGAAAATATATTATTACATGGTTGATTCTGGTTCCTATTTCTTGTTGAAATTTTAAAAAATCCCACTATATCACAGGACTCAGTATCACACATTAGACTCACTTCATCTGTGATAGTCAAAGATAAAATATTTGAAAATCATTAGCTTTTGCTAAAATTTGACTCAGTGTATTTAGCCTTGAATTTTCCTAGTGTCAATTGCAAGATTTCTTCTTAGGATTCATTAAAGTTTAGGAAAACTAGGAATTCATAGTTATGTTTAAAGCTGAAAATAGTAGCACTGTTTTTAAAGCTCTTTAAGAAGGTCTAAAGTGGTCATCTTTAGAGTGAGTTAACCCCTGAAAGACATTTTAATGTCAATATATTGAGAAAAATTGTCTGTGAACTGAATCGTATTAGAGAACATATAAGATTAAAAAGCACAAAACCCGTCATGACCTAAAATTATAGCTTCCCTAATGTAAGCTATCAGAGACTGAAATCCAACATTTAAATAATTACTGGAAAATAAAGTGGTAGATTGCAGTTCATTGAAAGTTCTTATTGGCTTTCTTCTTTCTTTTACAAGATTTTATTATGCCGTCTCCAAGATTTCTCTTTAGTCTGGACAAACACTGGTTAAAAAACAGAAAACAAACAACAACAAAAAACCCCTTTGCCTTAAAATACTTGTGAAATATTTATAAATTAGGTCTGATATCGTGATAAATTTAGGTTAATCACATATGAGAGAGTTATAATTAGAAAGATTGTCTCATATATTTTCACTCAGGATATTCAGAGTTGGGTTAAAATTCTTATTCCTTTTTCTATTTCTTGCATGCTTATTATATATGTGGTAGGGCACTAATGCATATAATGGTGTAGAGGTCAGAAGTTGACTTTGGTTGGTGTCCTTCTCAGTCACTCCCTACTTACTTATTGAGGCAGGATGTCTTACTGAATCTAGAGCTGGCTAATTTGTCTATCCAGAATGTCCGATGGTATTCCTGTCTCTACCATCTGGGATTACAGGTAGCTACTACTACTACATTTGCTTAGCTTTGTGTATGATTGCCACAGATTCAAAATCCTGTCCTCAAACTTGTATGGCAAGCACTTTCTCCACTGAGTTACCTTCTCAGCCACTCAAGCCAATATTTTCTTAAACAGTTAATACATGCAAAGACATTGTAAGTGTCATTAGAAGGTGGTGAGGAAAATATGATATCTAAGACCGACCATTGTCATCTGTAGCACTTTGCCATCTAGAAATCCGTTTCTAAGTATTAGTCACTGAGGGAAGGTTCTGATGAGCATAGTACTGACAGAATAGTGTCTCCCTTCCATAGAGCTGCCGTAGGTACCTGATCTTCAAGGCTTCTACAATTTCATAACTAGTAGGTTGAACATTTATCATGTTAATTGCCTCTACATCTTTTCCAGGGTTTTTTTTTTTTTTGGAGTGTAGGTAACCATTCAGTAATTAATAGTGATCATTATAGGTTTTAATGTCAAGCATATAAACAATGGAGCACACTCTATGAAACTTTGCTTACTGATGGCATTGTAGTAATGACTGGAGGGGGGCCGTTCGCAGCACCTCAGTTTGGTTATTTAAGGAAATAACTCATAAATGAGTCCTGATGCAGCATCAGTGTGTGACTTGTCCTGGAACCTTGTATCGGAAAAGCTTATTTTGTCATGGGGAACAGTTACTGAAGAAAAAGCTCTGCAAGGTAAATATCTACATACATCCCTTTGATATGTTAAAAATATCTTTATAAAGTAAAGGCAAGTGTGTAAACCTCCAAATTTAATTATAAGTATGTTTCCTCGTGTACTCAACAAATGTATTTTAAGTACTCAGACAAATAGAAGCAAGAAGAAACTATCTAGTTGATTTTGGTTCTGTAAAGAGTCACATGAAAACACATTATTTCTGTAAGTCAGAGATTTATAGACTTGGATATTTGGCAGACTTTCCTAGAAGGTTTATGATTGTCAGATTGCTGAGAACTTTGACTCCTTTTGACACTGTGATACTTTGTCTTAGGTCTGGGTTAAAACCAGAAAGTTTGTGTTTTTATTAAATTCTTTGCTGATGTTGATGTTTTTCTACTAAAAGCATTAAAAATTGTTACAGTTGTGTATAAGTACAATTTTTTAAAAGTCGTATTAAAGGTACTTCTAGAATGTGGCAGAATTGAAGATAAGGGAGATGCCTAAGAGAGGTAGAGCTTTTCAAGCCTAAAGAAGGTAAACAAGAAAGAGGATTGAGAGTAAGATGATCAATCCTCACTTAGAAAGACAAATGGGTTGGACAATGGAAGTAGGAGAAAACAAGTAACAGGACAGGAGCTTACCATAGAGGGCCTCTGAAAGACTCTACCTGGCAGGGTATCAAAGTTGATGCTGAGACTCATAACCAAACCTTGGGCAAAGTGCAGAGAATCATATGAAAGAAGGGTGAGTAATATGACCGGGAGAGGACAGGAGCTCCACAAGAACCAAATATAGCAGGGCACAGGGGTCATTTCTGAAACTAATTCTCCAACCAAGGACAATGCATGGATATAACCTAGAACCCCTGCTCAGATATAGCCCATGGCAGCTCAGTATCCAAGTGGGTGTCCTAGTAAGGGGTACAGGGACTGTTTCTGACATTAACTTAATGGCTGGCTCTTTGACCTTCCCTCCCTGACCCCCAAGGGAGGAGCAGCCTTGCTAGGCTACAGAGGAGGACATTGCAGCCAATTCTGAAGAGACCTGATAATCTAGGGTCAGATGGAAGGGGAGGAGGACCTCCCCTATCAGTGGATTTAGAGAAGGGCAGGGAGGAGATGAGGGAGGGAGGGTGAGATTGGGAGGGAATGAGGGAGGGAGCTACAGCTGGGATACAAAGTTAATAAACTGTAACTAATATAAAAAATTAAGAAATTAAATTAAAAAAAGAAAAGATTTGATCCACGAAAAGTTTAGTGGTAAAAGTTCAGTTTAGGAAATGGGGAAGAAATCAACAAGAGGAATTGAGTTCTGTGGTTAAATAGACACTAAATGATAAATCCCAGACTATTCTCCTGGCAGAACAGATCACCTGGAGACTTAGGTTGACTCCAAGGGGATCCATCAGAACAACTGAGTGGTCCTACTGAGAAACAGAGTTCCCAATCCTGCCTCCTGGGGTGATCCACTGTGCATGCTAAAAACAGAATTCAGTTGTAGTTTGATAAATGGGAACACTTGTTCTGGCTTTGTTGGGTTTTGCTCCATGAGATGTTAAACTACATATTCACAGGAAATAGAAATGGGCCTTTAAATGCAGTCTTGGTGCTGTGTCAGCCTTTCCGTAGTGGTCTCACACAGAGTTTCAAGTATGTAGATATATGTATTTTAGAATGGAACAACACATAACCCCAATACAATTATTTTACTTGCTGCCCAGAGGAATTGTGTTTGCTTTGAATTTAAAACACAACCAATATCTGAAAAACATTTTAGCATATTGGAAAAGAAATAAAATAGAATTGATAATCTGTAAAAATGCAAATCATCACCAAAAAACAGCTATCATATTTTTTTCCTCAATATCAGCGATAGTCTTTGATTCTGACTTGGAAGTCAGCCTTATAAGCAGAATTATCAGTGAGTTGGAATAGCAAAACTCAATATTGTGTTTTTATGGTTATTATAGATATTGACTCTTTTATAAACATGATAGAACCAGAAATTGCCGCAGGTATTGTGTACTGACAATTGGTGGAAAAGTGTGCACATTAATATTAAAGAGGAAAGAAAAAGGCCTTCAGTAATCTGTCAGAGCTTCTGGGGTTGGTACAGATAAACAGTTTCTACAAACAGGATCCTCTTCTGTGCTGCATGCATACTAAATACCATCCATTACAATGTGCTGGGATTTAAAGACGGTCAGAATGACCTCATTTGTAAACGCAAACTGATCCAAGTAATTTTTTTTTTCAGAAATTGAGGCAGTCTGTTTCTCAGTTAACAGAGCTAGGCTCTGTGTAGTTTAGCTTTGTGAGCCTTTCCTCAGTTGGTCCACAGTACATTGTTTGCTACTTAGAAGGTATTTAATAAACTTTAGTGTGCACGTGTATCACTTTGTGTCTTAGTTCCTTGCAACAGTTCTGCGCTTCTATTGTAGCATCTGTATTTATCTGTAGAGACATAGATATTTCATAGACGTGGAATTTGTCAGTGTATGTGGATGTGCACGCTCTGAATTTTACACATAGATATTTATAAAATTTTCTGTGTTTGTGAGATTGTATCACCTTTTTTTTTAATGGAAATTTCAGAAGACTGGTTTAGCAGTGAGGAGGAAATACAAGAGTGTTTTGAAACCTGTGGCTTGCGTCTGAGACCTGAGCTCAGACCTGTATTTGAAGAATGCAGTTAGATCTGTGGCCATAGCACCCTAAAGGCACCTGTCCTCTGACATAGACACATTCAGTTGTACTCCTACCCTGTACCCTTCAGATTTGTGTACCCATAGAAGTTCACCTCAAAAATATTTGGAGGAAAAGTTTCAGTCTGAACTGAATACGAATTGACTCCTGTTATTCCTCATCAGTACAATGTACCAATTATTTGCTTAATGTGGATATTCTGTCAAGTCTATGGGTGATCTGGAGAGGTTGTGTAGTGTGTGAAGGAGGATATGAATAGGCCGCATGCAAGTCCTATGCTTCAGGTTTTTGTTTGTTTTGTTTTTGTTTTCTGTTTTTCTGCATACATTTCTGGAATGAATTTTCCATGAGTACTGTGGAATGGATATATATATATATATATATAAATTCTCTGCTGAATATTTAAGGTCTTATTTACCTTCAGGGAACAATCCAACTTACTCCTGGTAAATGAGACATACAAGCCTGTTTTTAAAACTTTATATCCTCTCAGCTTGAGATTAGATGTTTTCAAACTGAGAAGAGAATGTATAATGCACACACATTTTTGATGATTTTATATTAATTCATTGTTCATTTTTTGTCATGTATGTGTGTGTGTCTCTGTATGTTGTGTGTGTTTCTGTGTGTGTGTGTGTGTACATAGATGTTTAGGTGTTCCAGCACACTAGCACTTGTGTGGTGATATAAGGTGTCCCCCTACATTGCTTTTCACCTTATTCCCTTGAGATAGCATTGTCTCTCAGGGAATGTTTTTGGAGGAAAGTTCAACTATGTTTTCAAATGCTGATTTCAGTGCCTTGAGATCTGGTTACTGCCCTGCCATTGGCATTGTTCTACTGTAACCACAGGATGACAAGGAATGTTCCCTAATTATTCTTGATTGGCTGGTTAAAAGGTCTATACCTGACAGCAGTGAGAGTCAGAGCTAAGGTTTGTGGGCTTTGGGGAGAGTGCTAGAGATACCAGAAGAGAAAGGAAGCAGAGAGCCTCCATGGGTTAGCATAGAGAGGAGCACATGTCTTTGGCGGGGATGGAGGAAAGCAGCCCAGAGGAAGAACAGTAGCAAGTATTTTGAGATTAAGGATGGGAAGTAGCCCAGATAGAAATTATTAGAGCAGATAGTGTGGGATGGGGACTAGAGAGGTAGGGATAGCTTGGGAGGTAATAGCTGCCTTGCCCCAAGTGAAATGAGGCAATTCTGAAATCTATCGGGTATTTGTGTCTTCTCTTGATTATAGTAGCAGGTTAGATAAAACCACGTAATAAGTATAGTGCTAATAGTAAACGTTATCAGCCTATACTTTTAAATTATCTCTCTATAGGTTGTGGAACTCTCAATTTTGGCTAGGCATGTAGCCACCAAGGACCACCAAGGACCATCGTCCTATCATCATCCCCACTCCCCAGAGTACTGGCTTTACAGGCAGATGCTAACATGCATGCTAGGAGTCACAACTCAGGTCCTCTTGCTTGGACAACAAGCTATCTTACTGAGCCATCTCCTCAGCTCCTCCTCATTCCTGTTTAATGTTGAGACAATGTTTATGATTTTCTGGGTATTGTCACCACTAATTAAAGGTCTCGAATCTGTTGGCAGTCAGCCTTGCAGCAGCCATGATAGTTGATGATTCTTTAATTAAGTAAGTTGATATTTCTTGGGATGTGATCATGTCTTTATGTGAAAATTTCATGAAATATTCAATGTAGTTTAATGTTAGTATTTAGTAGTTAGATTGCTATTATTATACTGAATATTAGGAGCAATTAGAAAAACAAAAGCTGAATCATTTGCAATATCCATAAATATTAGATATTCATAGATATTGAGGAAGATAGAATTCTCACTGCTGTCCTGCTCAGGTATAGACCTTTTAACCAGCCAATCAAGAATAATTAGGGAACATTCCTTGTCATCCTGTGGTTACAGTAGAACAATGCCAATGGCAGGGCAGTAACCAGATCTCAAGGCACTGAAATCAGCATTTGAAAACATAGTTGAACTTTCCTCCAAAAACATTCCCTGAGAGACAATGCTATCTCAAGGGAATAAGGTGAAAAGCAATGTAGGGGGACACCTTATATCACCACACAGGTGCCAGTGTGCTGGAACACCTAAACATCCATGTACACACACACACACACAGAAACACACACAACATACAGAGACACACACACATACATGACAAAAAAAATGAACAATGAGTTAATATAAAATCATCAAAAATGTGTGTGCATTATATGTTCTCTTCTCAGTTTGAAAACATCTGATCTCAAGCTGAGAGGATATAAAGTTTATATAAAGTTTAGAATCTACATTAAAAGAATATGACTTTGTATAAACTCACAGAGACTGTGGCAGTATGCAGAGGGCCTGCACAGATTCAACTCAGCTTTTATGGTAATGGAAAAATTAGCTTCCTCTGATGAAGTCTCTCTGGCTATATTAGACACATTTAAGAGTAGGCCCCATACTCAGGAGTAGATGGGTAACACAGTGAATTCAATGCTATTTTTGTGGACCTTTTGTCTAATATTGTTCTGTTTGGGCATTTTTCTTTGTTTTGTTTGCATACCATGGTTTCTAATTTTGTGGTTTTCTGGGGGTTTGTACTTTTAAAAATGTTTTTGTGTGTTTTGTACTTTGAGAAAATTTTTTGTTTTGTTTTGTTTTGTTTTGTTTTGCAAGTAGAAAGAAAAAGAAAGGGTGTGGAGTTGGGTAGGTGGGGAGGATCTGGGAGTAGGTGGAAGAGGGAAAACCAAGATCAGAATATATTGTATGAAAAAATTATTTACAATTATATATACATATCTATCTACATATTTAAAGGAGAACGTGACTTTGTGACTTGATGTGATTTGCTTTGAAGAAGGGCAGGTGGAGCCTGGAATTACCATTTTTTATAAGAACCTAAGAAAAATACTGGCCTTGGCCTAAGCAAAATTTAAAATATTAATTAGAGAAATATGTTCCCTTCGCTGTTTATACTCATATGAGTTCTAAAATTGTCCTACTAGAATTGTAATATAAACAAAATATAAGTATTTCCTTTATTCATTCTTTAGGTATTAATTTGAATAGAAAGCAACAAAACAATCTGCTCTAGTAAAAAATGTAACATTGATAGAAGCATTACATCAATACTTTGTAATGCTCTTCTACCGTGTTGGGGAGGAAAATTGTTATCATATCAACACTGTGGACATAGGAAGGGAAGAAAACACGTCCAAGATTAGAAATATGGTTCATAGTGGAGAAGGATGGTTCCATTTTTAATTTACAAAAAAATTAATTATGTGTTTTTGAAAGTTTATTTTAATGAGACCATTATCTATGTTGCTGCTTTCCCTGCATGCAGAGTAAGGTGAGCTCTGAGAGACACTGACTGCTGTGGAGAAGCTTGCATCCATTTCCTGGTGCTTCTCACTCATAACTCCTGTGCATACTATTGAAATAGTATAGAGTTTCTAAATTATTTCTTTACTGCTTTTCTAACACTTCAGTTCCTGAATAAATGAATTAAATATATAGTAACATAAGTACATGTACTTATAACAAAAATAGAATATTGAGACCATGAAAATGTTTGAGGAATTCTTATATTTGAAAATAGAAACTTGCAAACTAGTATTGGCAAATTGGTGTTTCATAACTTTGGAATTTTAAATATATTTATAAATATGGAAAATTACTATCCAAAGGATGAAAACACAGGTCATAGAAATATATATGTGTGTATATATTAGCAAATGACTCATGTACCTCAAAAAGATATTTTGCTGGGTTTCAATTCATTTTTTTATTTTATATTAATCACAGGTTATGTACTTTGTGTCTCAGCCATATCCCCCTCCCGCATTCCCTCTCTTTCCCTTCCATCCCTCCCTCATCTCTTCCCTGCCCCTTTCCAAGTCCCCTGATAGGGGAGGTCCTCCTCCCCTACCTCCTAACTCTAGCTTATCAGGCCTCTTCAGGATTGGCTGCAATGTCCTCTTCTGTGGCCTAGCAAGGCTGCTCCTCCCTCGTGGGCTAGGGGGTCAGAGAGCCAGCCATTGTGTTCATGTTTGAAATAGTCTCTGCACCCCTTACTAGGGTACCCACTTGGATACTGAGTTACCCATTTGCTACATTCAAGCAGGGGTTCTAGGTTATATCCATACATGGTCCTTGTTTGGAGAAACAGTCTCATAAAAGACCCCTGTGCCCTGATGTATTTGGTCCTTGAGGAGTTCCTGTCCTCTCCAGGTCATACTAACTCCCCCTTCTTTCATATGATTCCCTGTACTCTGCCAAAGGTTTGGTTATTTGTCTTAATATTTGCTTTGATACACTGCTAAGTAGAGTCTTTCCTAGGCCCTCTGTGGTAGGCTCTTGTCCTGCTACTTGTTTTCTCCTACATCCAATGTCCATCCCATTTGTCTTTCTAAGTGAGGATTAATCCTCTTACCCCAGGTCCTCTTTCTTATTTATCTTCTTTAGGTGTATAGACTTCAGTATGTTCATCCTATCATAAAGGTCTATATAAGTGATTATATACCATGTGTGTCTTTCTGCTTTTGGGATACCTCACTCAGGATGATCATTTCCAGGTCCTACCATTTGCCTGCAAATTTCATGATTTCCTCCTTTTTAATTGCTGAGCAGTATTCCATTGTGTAAAAGTACTACAATTTCTGTATCCATTCCTCAACTGAGGGACATCTGCATTCAAGGCAAAAAAGTCTTGTCTCAGTGCTATAAAAATCCAAAGGCCTCTGCTCTTAAATTAGAAAGTGTGGACATTTTATATTAAGACAGTGTCGTAGAACATTTTGGGGAGATTTTTTTTTAAATTTTCGTTAGATGGAAGATCCCTTTGACATTTTCTTCTGACTCTCAATTTTATAAATAAAGAACCTAAAGCATAAAAAGTAAAGTTTTTGTTAGAGGTACAACAAATTTGTTCAATCTACTTTCATAGACACTCAAAAGCTGCCTATGGCAGTCAATGAAGAAGCCCATTGAATGCCACCCACAGCCTTCATAAACCACAGGAAGAAAAGTGGTTTATACTTTAAGCTTGGAGTTGACTCATTTTGTTTTTCATTTCTATGTCAGCACTGTATGCCTTAGTTTTGGTTCCATCTACTCAGTTATTTCATCGTTTTATTTATTTTTTCTTTTGCCGTGTAATCAGCCTGAAAACACCATGACCAAAACTGTTCCTAGAAACTTTCTGCTCTTGATCCTCTGGATGATTTTGGTTTCCTGTTGATTGACTGCTTTCAGAGCATGCCCTCAGAAATAAGAAGACAATTTCCACAGCTTCCAGAAAGACTTTATGTAGTTTCACTGAGTTAAAACCTATATCATATGGACAAACACTACATTTAAAACAAAGAAAGCAAAAACTTGCAGAGCATGTCCAATACTGTTTTTCTAAGCCTGAAGTTTTCAGGATAAGTTATGAGTATTTGCTAAGCTGTGATTATTAAAGGGTGGGAAGAAATTAATTCATTGACATTGAGTTACTTGACTTTGCAGAGTGCTCATTTCCTCATGTTCTTCCTGGATGTTCCGGGCTGTGTCTTTGGGAGTGGTGTTGAGGGAATTCTGACTGCCAGATGTGAAAATGCTCACTTGGTAGTTGTTGTTTTTTTTCATTTAAAAAGCAAGCAAACAAACAAATAAGCAAGCAAATCCTTTTTTTTTTTTTTTTGCTCATTGCTGATGAGATTTCTGAGGTTAGAAGAATAAGATAGAAAGTAAAGTGCTTGTTGTCACACTTGATGCCTCTCGACTAGATTCTGAGGTATTCCCTGGAAGGAGGTGGAACACACAGTGGATTAGTAGGAAAGCAAAAAGTGAAGTTTACTAATGACAAGAGAGCGTAACTTGTTCAACTCTAGTGATAAAGACCAAATGGGCTATTGCTCAAGGTAAAGGTTGATAGATGGAACACGCCAGGGAAAGTTGTGCAGGAGCACTTTGTCCATACCCTTGGGCATTCTTCAGCAGCCACACGCAGCTCAGTGCTTTTATGTGTTAGCCTGTGGAAAGGATTTCACTTTTGGAACACTTCCAGAGTGTTTAAGTGTAATGGACTTCATACTGCCAGCCTGGGCTGTACCCTGTAGAGCGCACTCAGCTCATTCAGCTTCAACTCCATTTTATCAGGCTCTTTATCCATTAATTTTCTTCTGACCTTGGGCATAAAATATATGCGCTTTTTATACTGTGGTGTTCTGTGCAGACAGAGGAATAGCATTACCAATCCATCACCATTATGAATGACACAGCTTAAAACAAACACAGGTCAGAGACAGATATTTTAAGAGCAGATTTGTATTGATTCCATCAAAACATTGAGCTAAAAGGAAAAGGACTCTGAGACTATAAATGATGAAGCAAGTTTTGACAAATAGTCACAGTACAAAAGTCGACTTAAGAATATGCCTCACGGGCAGTCATTGGTAAGAAAGCAACATTTTTTATTATTATAAAATCCCACCTCCCTTAAGTGTATTTATTACCATACTTATAACAGCACATTTTAGCAAGACTATGTTTCTCTCTCTTTTTAACTATGGAAAGGTTTTGTTGTTGTTGTTGTTGTTAAAAGGAATGGGGTGTTTATAATACTCATTACTCTTTATTAAGTTGCTACTTTTGAAATGTTTCAACTATGTTATAGAAGGTGGTACTTATTTGTTTTACAATTTAATTTTGAGCACAAGTGATTTTCAAAGAATTTGTATTATCGCAAAGTTGTTATTGAAACATAATTAATAATGATTAGCGTGATTATTATCAGCATTATTATTAACAATTCTTATTCGCATTGAGCATCTCATTGGTTAATGTACTAGAATCACGTTCCTGACCAATTCCGTTTTCTGGCACGTTTGTCAGTTGCCTTAGCTCTAAGCAGAGAGCTAGATCTCAGTGATAGCAAGTGGTCCAGTGTTCACAGAATGCTACACAAAATTGAAGAGATGTTCATCCAGGCAGTTGGGATAGCATTTTCACTAAAATTGACTGAGCACAAAGTTGATTTTTGTTTTTGTTACTAACGATTGCACAGGAAAATGTTCTGTGTGATATGAGCAGATCTCTTGAACACTAGTGCTTAAAGACAAAGGGTCATGCATCATGTTAGCTATGATTTTTAAATGAAAAAAGATAAATGTTCTTTTTTCTGTGGGATATTTATAACTAAACCAAATATATTGTTATTGCTTAAAAACTAGCATTATTTATTGCCTCCTGCCTATAATTTCAGCACTTAGGAGACTGAGACAAGAGGATCATCATGAGTCCAAAGTCAGCTTGGGATATGGAATTAGACCCTGCTCCAAAAACAAACCCAGAAAACAGTGTAAATTAATAATGTGCCTAGCTTTGCACTTGATCTACCTTTCTCTCATTGAGATTATGGTAGCATAATCTGTCTGTGTAACAGACTTTGCTTCCTTTGTATGCAGAATGTACTCCAGAGTGTGTCTCCCTTTCTTCCAGTAGGCATTTTCAATGCACTATTCAAAGTATCTTATTATTGATAATTGCTATCTGAACTGGGTGGCTCTGCACTCAGGCTCATACTGATGTGTTCAATGTGGATTGCCCATCAGGTTTCTAGTTAGTAACTTGCCCTTTGCTTTTCTAGGTTTGTTTTAATGTATTTACAAGGTCTTCACTGAAAATTAGAATCACCTACCTATAAGACGGAACGTTTTCCTCTGCTGGGTCTGTCAGCAGCACCCCGGCCATTTTATCTCCTTTTAATTTCCTCTTGAGTACAATCTCATGTTACTTTAGGTTGCTTCCTCCTCCATTCTCCCTCCCAGTCTGCTTTACTGTTACCCTTTACATATAAAATACCTAACACCTAAGTTTGTTCTGGGAGCTAAGCAGTAATAAGGGAAGGTTTGTACTACAGCATATTCCTTTTTTTTTTTAATAGAGCCTCCTTTTGAACTGTTCATATTCTGATAGAGGCCAAACATCTCCATTTAAAAAATATTTTATATAAAATATCCCCATATTGCAAAACTTCTAAGAAATTCCACACTGACCTCCACACACAAGTGTACAATATTCCATTTATTCAGGGTGGCATAGGGAGAAGACACTACTAACCCTGCAACTGTGATACATAAATTTTGTTCAGTGCACATGGTTATTAAAACATTTTGTAGAATACTTTGAGATTGCATGTAGTATAATACAACATGAAATCAAAGTGGTTAGTCTTTATATGTGAGTCATACCCTGAAGATATTCTGTATTCTATATATGCAAATATTCTAAAATCTCAAAAAAATATTAAAAGACAAAAATTCTGGAAAAATAAGGAATTGACAAACTTTGCACAAAAGGAAACATGAGACTTCCATGGATTATATACAATTGAACTCTGCAGTTTTTTGTACGAATAAAAAAGACCTAAAACTCTTGCAATGCTTTGTTTCACAATGCCAAATTAACTTTTCTTTATAGACTTTGGTTTGGTCCTTAAGACTCAATATTGATACATTCTTTTTTATTTGTTTTGTTTTACTCTTATTCATTTTAAAATTAAGTTCCATTTTCAAGTTAACATTTAAGGCTATCAATATCACATATTAAAATGAAAAGGTGCTTCAGTGGTGGTCTTCTTAACATTTATTTTTCATGTGTTTATAAAAGAAACATTTTCATTTCTTTGTTTGTTTGTTTGAGATAAGACATCTCTACATTGACCTGTCTGTTCAGAACTCATTATGTAGACCATATTAGCCTTGAACTCTCAGAGATCTGCCTGTCTCTGCCTTTCAAGTGCTGAGATAAGGCATGGGGACCATTCCCAGCCATGAGAACATATTTTTAAGAACATAATTCCAAAATGTTAAAAATAAAATTCTTTACATAATTAAATTTTTGATAGCCCACTTTCCTTTTTCTTTAGGTGTATATGTGTAGGTCTGAATGAGTTTATGTGAACCATGGAGGGGCATTCCACTGGAGTTGGAACTCTGGTAGTTTTGAACCTCTATGTGGGTGCTGGGAACTGAACCCAAGTCCTCTGCAAGATCTAAGTGCTTTTTAACATTTGAACCATTTCTCCATCCCCAAATTTTATTTTTATATGTCTTTTAATTTAAAAATAACAACTTAAAAATACATCGTGAAATTTTTTGCATTGAATTTTCAGTAATAAAAATGTATTTTAGTAACACCATTTGTAAATCTCAAAGATGGGAGGAGTAAGACCACTGACACAAATCATCATGGCCAAGGAATTCAAGCAAGCAATTAATTAAAGCAAACTTTTTATTTGTTTACACGGGCTACCTCCTGTAATGTGAGGTAAAAGAAGTCAGCATTGGATGTGAGGATGACGGCCTTATAGAACTCAGGGGTTTTCAAATGAAGGAAATTCGGCTGGGCAGGAGCAGATCATAACAGGTGGTCAAAACAATATAATTACAAGAGGTAGGCATAATAAGGTAATCATAAGAGGTCACATAACCTTTTGAAACAAAGGTGAAGTTGCAGGATGGTTATAAATAACTTTTGAAACAAAAACATGATTGCCGTTCTTGGGACAGGCAATACAGAACCATTGGTAATTAATGTTACAGGTGAGGCATAGCCCAATCCTTGGTAAACAGTTTAGTCATAAACAAGAATGAACCTGGCTTGTCTTTTTGTCTTTACTATAAGATGGCTCTTAAGCCTACGATGGATACAGGCTGGTTCTTCACATTCCATTACTCAGGAAGATGGAAATTCATGTGTATGTTTGATTCTGGCTTATGAAGATATAAAGTGAGTGTTGATATACGGACATTTTCTCCTGAAGTGTTCTCAAGGCTCTTAAGTCTTTTTTATAGTAAGGTATGGGAAAATGAGTTACTTTTTCCTGAGGTGTATTTTAATTCCCAGTCCATGTCTTATTTTCAATTCCATGGTGTACAGGTACGCAGTCTACTCTGGTTCCATGGTGCACAGTCCCTGGTTGGAGATACTCAGGCCTCTTTTCTTTCATGTCTTTCCCTGGTGTGACCATTTAACCCTATGGTAGTGTCCTCTCTACATTTAGGCCATCACCTTTTCAGTGTTGCTTCTCTGGGTGGAGTAGCCTTTTCAGAAGGACTTTCTACAGGCCCAGACATGCTGTGTTAGGACACACACGCTGTGTGTGCTGGCCCAGACACACTGTATGCAAATTGAGGCTTTATTATTAGGATTGTGACCAAAACAAAAACCCTAAGACACAATGAGGAAAAGGAAAAAAGATAGAGAAAAAGAAAAAAAAAAGATATTGCCCATTCTCATTGCATGCATTGAGCCTTCCCACATTTCCTTCATTAATATAAATATGAGGTGTCAGTAGATACTCAGTTTGACTACATGGGGTTTCGCAAAATCATTGTAAAATCTCTAAATGTATCTTTTAGACAACATTTTAGGTCTACAGCCATACCACCCTGAACACACCCGATTTCATCTGATCTCAGAAGCTAAGCAGGGTAGGGCCTGGTTAGTCCTTGGATGGGAGACCGCCTGGGAATACGGGGTGCTGTAGACATTTTGGCTGCTACATTTTTTTTCTATATTTTGTTTATTCTTGGTGCTTAGTAATAGTCCATCTTCATCTTAAATTTTAAAAATTACATTTATTCAGTGTGAGTTTTTGTGTGTGTACACTTGTGTGAATGTGGTTATCAGCTGACAACTGGCAGTTCCCTTCCTCTACTCCATAGGCTCTGGAATAAAACTCAGGTCATCAGGTTTGTTGGCAAGCACCTTTACACACTGAGTCTTTTCTCTGACCCTTCACCTTCATTTTGCTGTCATTGGTATCTGGATTTTAATTTCACTATTGTAGCTTAATTTCTATAAAGTCATAAAGGGAAAGGGAACAATTGCTCATAGAGTGTTGTACAGAGCCTTGGCCTTCAGGCAGTATTATTTATGTGCTTCTTGTGGGACTGAAATGGATCTTATGAGTGGTGCAAGGAAGGGATGTGTTGTGCATGACTTAATTTTATTACTTTAGAAAAGTGCCCATAGTACAAATGGAAGTCCTGTACCTAGTAGGCAAAAGCCACAGGGCCTCTAATTAATGAGGGTAGGGGGAAGGCATGAGGGTAGAGGTCTTCTACGGAGGTAAATGACCTATAGTGGCAGCTTCCACAGTACGTAGAAGATTCTCCATAGGTCAGCAGAGCCATTTTTGACAGCGATTATTTAATCCATAATGCAGTGCCAGGCCTGTGCTGAAGGAATTTCAAGATAACCCTCAGAAAATGCACACTGCTAGCCTTGTCAGTTGTGATATTTGGGTCTTGCTTTCTGGCCCTCTCTCAATTTCATTCTCTTTTAGAGTTAATGTTAGAGTTGTTTGGCATTTTTTGCTTTGGTTTGTTTGTTTGTTTGAAGTACTAGGGATTGTACCTAGGATGTCCTGAATACCAGACAAGTGCAGTCTGAGTTGTTATTGTTTTATTTTGTTTTACAGACATGTTACTCATTTAAAACAGAGTCTTTAGAATTATATATTGTTTGTTATCAGTGGTACATATTTTTAAAAATAGTTTTTAATGAAATGACTGCTTTTTTTATTCACTCATAAAAAATGTGTTGATCTGTTAAAATTAAGGTAAAGGGCATGAGGTGTTGATAAAAGGCATGGGGTGTTTAAGACAGTTAAAACATTAATGTATGACATGATAGTAGAAGGTCAGCAATGGGACAATAAGGAGACCATTAGAGGGAGAAGGACAGGAGAGGCTAAGGGGTACACATCAAAGGAGTACATCATCAAAGTACAAAGCATGCTTGAACAAAAGTGCTATTTGTAATCCATTCTTATGCACAATTACTGTTTCCTAATAAGAAATAAACTCTGGTTTTGTGCTGATACAGGAAAAAAAGCAAAGTTTTTCCTTTTTGTCCCTGGAATTTTCATGCAGGGAGAGACAGTATGGCACTGAACACTAGCCATATGCCTGGGGTTGCCCACCCATTTTCTCTTTAAATAGACCCATCCCAGATGGAAAGGAATTTGCAAATGGAATGTTTTCATAATAAGACAAAAGCAAAGCTGGGCATGGTAGTGTACACCTTTAATCCTAGCACTCCTGAGGCAGAGGGAGGTTTCTGAGTTCTAGGCTAGCCTAGTCTAAAAAATGAATTCCAGAACAGCAAGGGCTACACAGAAAAATCCTGTCTCAAAACAAACAAACAAATAAGTAATTGGAAGAAAGACTAAGAAGTGACTTGCTTGGTGCTTCACTCTAAGAAAGCATAGCATATAGGCAATCTTTAAAATAGGTATTTAAAAATAGGTCTATTGTGGTTTCTCAGGTCTATAACTTTCTTTACATATTAGAAATTGCCTAAATATTCTGTTTTGCTTGTTTTCATAATGAGTTTATAAATCAAGTGATAATTTTTTGAACTTTTAATTAGTAAGCTATTTTTATAAATTAAGATCATCCTTAAACAATTTTCTTTGATAGAGGACATGTGTGAGATTTTCTTTTTCAGGGAATCTTTTAAGTATTGAGAGTTTTAAAGTCTATTCTTTAAAGTTATTTTATGGCTGCTCACTTTAAATAAATGGAAAAAAATGGAGCAAGTCAACTTGTAAGGTGTGATTCTTTTTACTTTTTACCTTTTGAAAATAAATCATTACTGGACAGAGAAGGCTGTAGACAGACCTATTGTTGAGGGGAAGAGAGATGTGTGCTAATTGGAGGGATTAGCTTTCTAGGTGTTCCTTCTTAGAGAGAAAGAGCAAGAGCAGTTCTCAAGCAGACTCTGAGAACCTCACCCCTCGGTCTTTCTGCTTCAGAAAGCTGCAGACATTTGCATTTTTATTCCTACATGTTATAATTGTAAGTAAGGATGAGTGTGTCTGCCTGCCTTATGTAATTTTGAGGACACTGTGAACCTTCTTCTGCAAATATTGATATTACTGAACAGTCATAGCCTATTCGTCTGGAAGAGTGAAGGCTAGAGCAGGTAGCAGACCCCAAGTCCTCATTAAAGGAAATCAATAGAGTTTTGCTTGTGTAAGGTAAAGTGAAGTCCATGAAGTTGGATGCTTCTGGGTAGGAGATGCTTCTAGATAGAGGAATAAGATTTCTGATATGGAAAGCAAAACAATGCTGATGAGACATTTTTTTATTAAGAAAAGCTTGGGAACACACCCAAGTGTGTTGGAAAAATGGTGATAGAAAAATGGTAGTGTCTCTTGTGTTATAATCAAATGAAGAAATTAATTGGATAGTAACTGAATATTAACATATATGAACACTCCTAGAATTTACATTGACAGAGGTTTGCTAAGGTACTAGCAGTTTTTAATTCTATAGAAAATTAAGCTTCTTGTATTTTAAAGAAAACATGCTTGGAGAAGTTGGATTTATACTGAAAGATTACCTTTTGTGAAAAAGTCGTTAGAATTAGCGATGTGATTGTGAATAAGTTGAAGCTCATCTAGATTAATAGAGGTAGGTACAAAGGAGTCATGTCTGATGGAGACACATTCCTCTGACCTTTTTCTTTCTCTGCACAGTCGGAGATATTATCTGATGTGTTCTTTCATTTGTGTTTATGAAAGGTGATGAATCTACCTTTTAAAATCATGTAGTTCAAATTCGCTTAGTGGCAGGTGCCTCTAGTAATATAACCATCATTTTCTTTTAGGGCTTCTCGAAGTGGCAGGAATGCAGTGTTGTAGGGCGATGGAAGCTCTTTGCTCTTAATAGGTGCTGTCAATAACTAAACCATTGAATAAAAAGATTGACTAAATGTAAATGGTGTTTTAAATATACTATGTTTCATATTCAATTTTAATTTATTGCCTGAGACTATCAGCCCTTTATTAAATACTACGAGAACCCATTACAGTGTCAAATTTCCATGGAAAAGGAGTCCAACTTCTAAATATCTATTTAGAATGATATGACTACTGCTCAATGTCTTAGCTTTCAGAAAGGATTAATCCATGAAATCACATATTGAAGAATAGCATAGTATCCTAGAATGAACTTTGAAATCTGCACACTCATGAATAAGCGAACTTAATTAGCTTGGTCATCAGACCTCATTTGTGAAAGAGGGAAATTACATGAAAAAAATCTGATGACTGCTAGCCTAAATGTTGGGTGAGTCATCTGTTCACTGGTAAAGCATTTTAAATACTTACTGTGTACTAAACATATTATGAGTTTCTTGACTTTAAAGAACTCATATTCCCATTGGAGATTATACATGAATACAAATATATTCACTCGAAAAACTGCCTAACAAGTAACATGATACCATTGCCTAGAATAATGTTGGATTCCGTGCTGTCAGACTTTCCTTCATTGTGGTCTCGGCAGTGGAAGGAAATGCTTTCATAGACCAGAAAACTAAAGTTTTCTTAATGAACAGTGAAATGTCCTATTGCATTATGGGAGTATGTGGGCTGGCACCTTACTCATCTGAAAATGGGAATGAGCAGGATGGCTATGATGATGGTGATGATGATGATGATGATGATGACAACTACTGAAGTAGTTGATTCCCTAGCTGTTCCCTAAGTAACATTTATGTGAGAAGTTGACTAGGGATCAGTAGCATCATCTTTGTTTTAGAAAGAATAGAACAAAGGAAAGTAAGAAGAACTTTAACTTCAGCACAAAGGGAGTCACCTCTAAATCATTCCTTGAATCCTCCTGCATTGCTTTGTCACATTTTCCTGGTTATATTTCTTAAAGTGAAATATTCTTTTTATGTCACTGTTCTGCTATTATCATTTAGGTAAGGGAGACATTACTTGTGACTAGGAAAGCCTGAAACCTGGAAAGACTAGTTGAAAAAGATAGCATTTAGGTAGAGTCATACAGACTTTACAAAAGGTATTCTTATTGATGAGAGCATTCAGAGATGAGTTAAGATATTTTTAATCAACTCTGAAATAGCCTGAATCATTTGTAAGAGAAAGCCTGAGTCTGGAGACTTTTTTGATAACTAAATTAACGTTTAGCATTATCAAGCCATTGAAATGATCACCAAGAAGAAAACAAAATGTTTTGAAAAGTCTGTTCTCTCATATTTTACCATCTCTTAGCCGACTGAAATGGGGGTGAGTAGTTTTTTGCCCATTTTTCTTCATTTATCCAGTAATTCTATGTACTTAGCATGTTTGAACTCTGTGCAAGGTACTGAAGATACCACATGAGTGGTGCAATTCTGTGTTCCAGAAGCCTCTCTTGGAATTACTTCTGGTTTACTCATATCTCTGCTTTCAAATTTTATGCTGCTTAGAAATGGAGACACAGCTATTGGAAGCTCACTTTCCAGGCCAGCTTGTTTCACTAAAGTCTTTTTCAGTGGGGCCATTGTCAAAACAGTTTGGCTTGATTAGTGGCTTATTCTACTATTAATCTCACTATTTGAACTGGAAGATAAGGGCTGTTTCTCCAAACTGGCTGCTCTGTTTTGTAGGCACATGAAGGAATGACAGATTTGCACTTGTTATTGCTATAGGTTGATAAAAGGTGAAGCTTTGGCTATCTAATTTCTTGAAGTAAAAATCTACCAAAATCAGAGTAAACAGTCTTCCTAGCCTGGCACCCACTTCAGATATTTGTAGCAGTAGCTAAAAAACAATACAAAACAAAAACAAACAGCAATGAAAAGGCCCTTGCCAGACAGTATGTGCTAGCCTATGAGTGAAACCTGTTATATACATTTTGTATCCCATGTATTTTTTCCCAGAGGAATCATTTTCAATTCTTCTTGCACTGTTGATTTTATTCTATGCCAGCTTACTTGCTAGCCCAAGTTTATAACCTCCACATATTTGATCTATTATCATTCACAACTAGTCCTCAGGCACTTGAAATTTCATAAAGTTTGCCTTGTTTTGTTTTTATTTTTTCCCTCTTTCCCTGCAAACAGCAGCTAACTTGTGGCTTTCTATTTCTGTAATATATTGGTTTCCAGAGATTCACATTTTCCCTTAGTATTATTTGATGAGTAAACCTTCCCCTGTTGTTTAAGGCATTCATCTTATATACTGTGGGGAAAAAATCAGGAATTTGAAGCACTTTCCAGTATATTTACAAGTTTAAAGGTCTAATTATTGAAAAGAAAATGTTATGATAAATCTTTTTCTTTCCTTATCCTCCTCATTGTGGCTAGGTCCTTCATAGGATTTTGAAGTCAAGCAAGGCAGTCATAGTTTTTAAAACATTAACAATCAAAATTGTATCCATGTATATTTAATATATGCAGTGCTGGGAGAAGAAACAGCTTAGGAGCAAATGTTTCTGGGAAGACTGTTCATACTGCGATCTCTCATGTCAATGTCTAACAGAATGGGCAGCTCTGAATGTTTCTTAAGAAGATGAATATCCTTTTATCAGATAATGAATTCAGAGCCTGCTTAGTGACGACATGTGATTCTCACAGGAAAATGTTAGGTATCACTATTTCATGGAAGAGTCACTTTTTATCCAGCTAGTGATGAGCATGGAAATGGCTGCAGTGGCTATTCATTATGCAGAGAGCACCTGTCCTGAGTTTCTCAGAATAACACTCTAACTTGCTTCTTATTCACCTCCCTGTAAAATTTTGTGCTCAGACCCCCTGTGGCTACCTCATAATTCTGCTAAGTAGGAAACACATTTCCTTGTCATAGCCTGATCCTTCTATGTTACTGTGTTTTTATTTAAATGTTTTTACATAACTTTACACTTATTTTCAATGGAGTATGTTTGTGCAGTGAAGACACTGATGTTTTAGATATAAATTTTGCTAGACTCATGACATCCTTCAACTTTATTATTTAACATATTGTTAGAGTATGAAAATAAATGTGTTTAATTGGTTAATATTGGTTATATTAGCTTTTTAAAAATAAAACATTTCAGCCTCTTTCTCTAATAAGCAAATATATACTAACTAACATAAGTTCATACTCACTTGGATAAATGTAATTTTCCAGAGATTCTTGCTTCATCAAGAACAGTGTGATATAACTTGAATGTTAACACTGATTTTTGAAGATCAGTGAATAGAACCTGATTTATCCCGGTCAAACTTTCTACCAATTAGCTAAACCCCCAGGCCTTGTTTTCTCTTTTATTTTGGCATAGGTTCTAACAAGATTAACCATATTGATTCTGAGTATACCCTGAAACCCAGGCAAAACTGGTAACTTGGTATTCTTTTGTTTTGGCTTCTAGAGAGTAGCTGGAATTATAGGCTTCAGCCACCAGGCCTGGCTGAGTGTTAACTTTTACTTAGAGAGCCATTGAAATAATTATGGTATGTATGTCATAGACAAGATATACAATGCAGATTGAAGTAATTTGAATAAGAATGCTCCCCAGGTTCATGTGTTTAAATGTTTAATCATCCAGCAGTGGCTCTACTTGAAAAGTGTTAGAAGGTGTGGCCTTACATGAGTAGGTTTTGACTTGTCTGGAGAAATTTCATCACTGGGGCTAGGTTAAAGAAGTCCAAGCAAAGAACCAACCACGTAGTTCTTGTCAGAGACAGTCCTTCCCCCAAGGGGGCCAGCCTTAACAGGCCACAGAGGAAGACAATGCAGCCAGTCCTGATGATAGACTAGGACCAGATGGAAGTGGGGAGGGGCATGGGAGGAGAAGAGGAAGGGAAGGCAGGATTGAGAAGGGCTGAGGGAGGGGCCTACAGCTTGGATAAAAAGTGAATAAATTGTAATAAATTAAAAGAAAAAAAAAAAGGTCCAAACAAGGCAGAGTAGCTCTCTTCTGATGCCTGCAGATCTGGAGGCAGAATTCCAAGCTACTCTTCTAGCACCATGCCTACCAGTATGTTGCCAGGTTTCCTGCCACAGTGATAATGGACTAAACCTCTGAAAACTGTAAGCAAACCCCATGTAAATGTTTTTTTTTTTTAATTTTATAAACGTTGCTGTGATCATGGTGTTTCCTCACAGCAATAGAACACTGTCTCCGATACACATATAAGCACACTTTTTTTTTTGTTTTGTTTTAAATGATAAAATGAGCTACATTTATTTGAGACTAGAAGTTTAATATGTTTGACATTTGTCTGAATTTGTCACCTCATCATCTTTCTTGTGATCTTTCTATGCTGGCTCTGTTATAGTGTGGACTCCAGCACACTTTTCAGGCTGTCGTTGCTGGGCTTTCTGTTAGTATAGATGACAACTCTGACACAGACACACCTTTAGTACACACCTTTAATCACAAACAATGATGTCTAATTGAGGGGTAGACAAAGTAACAAATCAGAGGAATATTTGACAGAATGATTCACAAAGGAGCTAGAGAGGAATTTGGGCAAGAACAGCTGAGTTGAGCCATCCAGCATGAGTTCAGAAAGAGGTAAAAAGAGTGAGTTTATTCCATAGTAAGTAAGTAAATAAGTAAGTAAGGAGGTGGAAATATTCTAGGCTGAAGTTAGCATGTGAGGGGAAGCTGGAAGCTGAAGCCTTCAAGGTTCAAATTTAGAACAGATTAGATTGTACAAAAGCTAGATACTCCTTAAGATAGGTAGAACAGAGAAAGAAACATTCTGGGCTCAGCCCAAGCCATGAATTGTACAACTTGAGTACAGCAATTCATCTCATCTCTTCATCTGAGGAAATAAAAACTATGTTTACATCTGGCACTTAATATTTGCAGTCTACTTGGTGTAGTAGCATTTTGGTGACCTGATGTACTTTTTCTTTTTTTCTATTTGTTTGCATATTTTCAAACACTGTATTTTCCCTTAATTTGTTTATTCATTTTACATCATGAACAAAGCCCTTCCCCTGCCTCTACTCCCATTCTTCCTTATAAACTCGTTCCCTCATTCTCCTCTCTCCTTGTTCCCAGAGAACAAACACTGCATTTTTGAAGTCTATACATTTTAAACCACTATACCATAGTTGTACTTTTGCTGAACATCTAGTTGAAGTCCAGCAGCATTAGGCCATGTCCAGTTTATGAGCTGAGAACTATGATGTGGGCAAACACAACACTGCAAATTACTCAAATCAGGAAAAGATTTATCTTATTTTATTTTTTAAGATCCTAATTTAGTAATCTATATGCTGCATCCATCTATATGTCACATGCTTCTCTATGTTACATGCATGTCTTGAGCATGCATGTTATAGATTACAAACACTTAAAACAATGCCAAAAGGTTGGTCACACCTGGTTGATTGTTAAAAGTACAACTTTAGACATCCCATTCATTCTTCCAATGATTTATACACTGCACAGACTGTGGCTGGGTGGAGAGGAGATCATGCCTTCCTTCATGAACATTTCATAAAAGGAATACATTCTTGACATTTGAATCCATGTATCACAACTACTGCAAGTTGTAAAGAGAAGGAATACCTTTGCATTTTTATTTGCAATTGAGATAAAGTACCATGAAGAATTTATCCTCCCTATTAACAGTAAAATGAAAGAACATATCCATTTAAAGGTCAAGGTTTTATCCTGAGCAGTACAGAACAATTTTAAAGAATAGCACAAGGCTTTCCTCTGAAAACAGGGGCTCATTTTACTGTTTTTGAGGGATAGTTTGAAGCTTGTGACAGATTACTAAAAATGTGTGTTCTTTTTTTACATTCTGTATTTATTTCTAAAGTTTATAAGTGAGTTTTGTACAGCTCTATTAAAGAGATGTATGGGAACTCGCCTATACATATATGTCTTATATTATGTAATTACATGTTGATTACTCTTAATATTAAGAATTTCAGACATTGTGAAAGAGAATACCTACAAATTTATTGCTCTATCATCTATTATATATCTGTCCTGCATGATCTAATTTATCATCTAGATCCTAGACATTTTTCATTTATTTATCATGTGTAGTCTTTCTTTATCATATATATCTACCTATCTATTATCATCTAATCTAATTATCATTTCTCACCTTCATATCATGTAACTATCTGTGATATGTAATTTAAAGTTATCTTTCAGCTCTCTGTTATCTAACATGTATATAAGCTATCTCTCATCTCTCAATCATTTATTTGTCCATTATCTATCTATCATCTGTCATTTATCTTTCTGTCTTTCTGTCATCTATCTTTCTGTCTGTCTACCATTTATTTATCTATCTGTTGTTGCAGGATATTTGATCTCATTGTGAACCTGAGATTGTGAACCTATTTCTTGTTTGGTGTGGTTCAACCCTAACACACAGCTTTAATCCAATAATTTTCTGTTTATTGTAAACAGGTGATTATGACATGGCTCCTTCCTAGCACACACCTTTAATCCAATAGCTTTCTGTACAAAGGATTTAATAAAGTTAACCCTAGTCAAGAGGTGGAGCAAGAAACCAGTTGAGAGGAATTTAGTAGAAAGGAGGGTCTTTGAGAGAAGATTATTTAAGACAGCATGAAGAAGGAGCTCTTTGGCTCTTTGGCTTTTAGCTTTTGGCTTTTTCCTCCTGGGCTGTCAGAGGAGCTAGCAAGCTTTGGCCTTGGACTTTTGGCTCTTGGCTTTAGGCTTTTTAACCTTCTGAGACATCCGCTGAATTGGAAGATCACCTGGGTGCTTTCCCTGCTTTTCTGAGGTAGGAGGCTTTTGCCCCATCATGTGACTACTGAATCTTCATTGCTAAAATCTAACAATTTGGTATTTTCATTTTTTATTTAGCCTTTAATGGCTGAGCCATCTCTCCAGCCCAATTTTCATTTTTTATAACAACATTTTGGCACACAACATGGACCCATTTTTCTATCTAGATTATTTGCTTCCATTACCCATTTTGAATTTTAAAAATTTTTTAAATTTTTGCTATAGCAAATCCACCAAAAGAGAAGAGCTTGTATTATCTGGGTTATATAAATTGAAGCACTTTTGACTTCATTTTCCTTGCCTCTCTGCTATCTTGCTTGCCTGTGGCTTGTGGACTTTCCCTTGGAAATCCCTATTAGTGGGACAGTTCAAGAAGGTTCCCTTTCTTGAAATTGATACACTGTTACTTTGTTGACAATACAGAAATGACTTCAATAGACTGTTCTGCAAATTAATGTTAATTGCATTAGGCAGACCAAAACACTTTATGGAGGTGATCATTTACCCCGAGAGTACATTTCCAGGCTGGACTGATATGCTGTACACTGACTTCACATAGGGCTTGTATATGAAATCTGTGAGAGTTGAACTGTTCAGTTCTTAGCTGTTCAAACAGCTGTACGTTGAAGTGTTCTGTGACTGAGATTCAGGTACTGGAGTTGGTGCCAACATGGTCTATGTATATGAATGGAGAAGTGCATTTGTTGGATATCTTGTTCTTGAGAATTAAAATCTATTACCTTACGGTGAGAACATCTGGAAAAGATGCCACTGTTTTCTCTATTTGAATTCAAAGTCAACCTACCCCTCTAAGAAAGGTTTAAAATAGTAAGCCATTAAATGGAGTAGAATTTGATTTTGTAACATATCTGAACATGTGAATTTTTGTTTTTCTTATTTCTTTCTTATTTTCTCCTTTAGGGAAATCAGTTAAGTATTGTATCACCTCACTAAAACAATCTGGCTTAAAATTAATAAAACAAGGAAAAACTCAAATATATTATTCATAACTGCAGGCAACTTTGCTGGGCCTGCCATTCTGATTGAGAAAACACTGAATGTCTTTTGTTTATTATTAGTTCTTGGAATTACCGGTCTTGTATGTTTTTGTATTTAACTTACTCATGGTTAATAATTTTGAAAAATTATATATTATTCTCAAAAATATTTAGTTTTAATCTTTCTGAAAAGCCTTATCAATGTAAATTTGTGTAAATGTGTAAATTTGCAGTTTGCTTTTAATTTACTGTTGTTTATAAAATAAAAATTACAGGTAAGACAAAGTTCACTGTATTGGAGCATTAAAATTATTGTGAGCTTTTACATGTTCTAATGAAAACAGACAGTAAGGACAGCAAGACTGCAGTGATACCACTTTCTGGTCAGACAAAAAGTACATGTGACAGCGTAGCATACCACAGCTGATATACTAGGTTCAAGGCTTCTTATGACCTGACACGAAAATGCTTTAAGTTCACCTTTCAGCAGTGCCAATCTGATACAATTTAATATGCCGTTTCTGTGCTGTGTGTAGACCTGAAAATATTCATGCCAGGCAGGCCCTCTGAGAGATGTTGGTAAGGTGAAGTTTAGTGGACCATTTTGTGTGTGTGTGTGTGAGAGAGAGCTTTTAGCTATTTTCAAAATCAGTACTTTTTAATGGAAACAACTTGACCAAACACCTGTCACAGAATTTTGAGACCCATTAAAACAAGATTAATGAGGAAAAAACAAAACAAAACAAAACCCAAAAACCAACCAAACAAAGAAAAATCCAGTGAAGTTAGAATGTGGCCTGGCTCTGAGAAGCTGAATGGCCACACATCCTAAAGAGAGGGAAGGAGAAGGCCTTATTATACTGCTCCTCAGAACTGAAT
This sequence comes from Pachyuromys duprasi, assembly GCA_028658305.1. NCBI lineage: Eukaryota > Metazoa > Chordata > Mammalia > Rodentia > Muridae > Pachyuromys > Pachyuromys duprasi. The sequence continues at coordinate 51,750,480 of CM053754.1, forward strand.
CAAGATTAGTGACTGGCACAAGTTTATTCTCCCTGCCAGGGTTGAATGAAATCCAAATCGAGAGACAAGGAAGAAAATAAAGCCTTACTTGTTTCCATTTGTATAAGAAAATAGCCCAATATGGAGCCTCCTTGAGGCTGACCACCTAGCAGTTAAGGTTGAAAATAAGGAATCTTTACTAGAAAGGAGTAGCCTGCTTCTTCTCCATGTCCAATTTTTCTCATTGTCTTAATTGTATTGCCGCTATTTCTAAATGATTAGAGACAAGTGCCCAGCTCCTGCAGCAGATGTATAAAAAGAATAATTAGTTATTAGTTTTCTAGAGTCTATTGAGTAAACAATAAAGTGTCTTCTAAGTTCATAAGGGCAGCATAAAATAAGCAAAACCAGGCCACAGAGGAAGAGGATCCAGGCAGTCCTGATGAGACTTGATATGCTATCTGAGGATGGCAAGGGAGGAGAACTCCCCCTTTCGGTATATTAAGGGAAGGGGATGGGGATGGGGGAGAGAAGGAAGGAGGGTAGTACTGGGAGGAATGGAGGGAGGGGCTTCAGTTGGGATTTATAATGAATAAATTGTGAAAAAAATTATCAAAAAACATAAACAAAACTTAGTAAAATTATATTATTTATATGTATAAAAACAAACTGATTTGTTAATATACCTTTCAAAATTATAAAATTTTATATTATAAACAAATATATTGGCTTTCAAAATAAGGGTAAAAAAGCAAATATATAGTACTAGATAGTGTTTTATTTCTAATAACCTGTGTTTATTGAGTAGTAACTGTATGTTGAATGCTAGTCTTAGGCGCACGGTTGACTGGAGTTCTGTCTCTTTCTTGGTTGCCCTGCCTTCCCAACCCACTGAATAACCTTCAACATAACAATAGTATTGGAATGACTGTTCACAGGGGTCTAGGTTAATCCCTGCAGACCAACTTCCTTCTCCCTTTCTTTCCACTATGACTCTGGCCACACACCCATGGACCCTCTCAATCTATGCTAACAATTCTTTCTTGCCCACCTTTCTTTTTTGCAGCAGGCTTTGCTGGTGTGAAACAATGTGTAACTTCTTTATTTAAAGGGAGAGATCCAAGGTACGGATTGATTAAATAAAACAGAATGAGTTAACAGAGAGGCGAGGCTATATTATGTAAGTGTAGGTTTATTGGGAGGAGCAGGGGAGGGAGCAGGGAGGGAGAGAAAGAACAGGAAGGGGGATAATGGGGAACAAGGGAAGGAAGGGCAGCACCAAGATGTCTGGTTCTATATTGAAGGGCCCCTGGGAAAGAAACTGCCCCTAGGTGGAGGGCAGAGTTTGGTAGTCACACCCTGCAGCAGGAAGGGACTTTAACAGGTACAGGAACATATGGACAAATGAAGGAACTTTCAGTAGCTTATGTTTTTGATGTTCATTCTTTTCTTGTGAATTACATATGGTTTTGGTTTTGTCACTTATACAACTCCTTACAGTGCCTATAGTCTCATAGTGGGGTTTGGTTTTGCTCCCTATACAGCTCCTTACCAACCTAGTGGCTATAATGTCACATTTTTTTCCAGCTTAGATGCTTTTGAATTTTACTTTTTAAGATGTCAGATTTATGTTACAAATAAGAATAAACATGTATAAACTCAGTTATAGTGAAGACGAACTCCAATTTAGCAAATTTTGTCTAGTATCTATCATAAAGGTAAACTCATTGCCTCTCCATTTTCTATTTCACTCTATGACTAGTCTAGTTTGTCATTATATCCTTGGAGAGAACTGATTGCATAAACGATGTGTTTAACAAACGAGTTAAACTAGTTCCTTGAACTTCATAGAGTATGTTTCTTCAACATAGCACAATCATTGCTTATCCTTTTTCTTTACCATGCAACTTTCCTTGACGTGTTCTTCAGCATCGAAGCAATTCTACACAGGTTGTTTTCCATCTGCTTAAAAGCCTCTTCTTTGTGTTATTTTTTCTCTGTCTTGCACTCATATTTCGATGGGAGAACCTTCCCCATCAGTGGACTTGGAGAGGGGCATAGGAGATGAGGGAGGGAGGGTAGGATTGGGAGGGAATGGGGAAGCAGTTACAGATGAGATACAAAGTGAATAAAATGTAATTAATATATGAAAATAAAAATTTAATTAAAAATACTTAACCAAACAGTGTCACAGTCTTTTAAAAATTGATTCACAGTCTGCATTAAATGCTGTTTATGAGTGATATGATACACCAAGGTGCTAAAGTCATTTCAATTTGTGCAACATGACAGCCATTTTGATAAACTTTTAAATTCCATTTTTCAGTTCAGAAGTTGTCACACACTGGAACTGGTTTACTGTTCTACCATGGCTCCCTGAGGGTCTGTGCTCATGCATTTAATGTAGATGGTGATTAGGCTATGGGAAATATTTTCATTTGTATACCTTGGGTTCAAGAACATATTTGTTCTGGCAAAGGAACTAATTGAGCTACAACATGGCTTCAAACCCTATATTAGGTGTTATCTTATATATGGTCACAATGACAGCCCAAGTACCCAGTTACTTGCTGTAAGATATTCTCATGTACCTCCCCACCTCTCATGTCCTACCATGGAGAGGTGCTGGTACTGATACCTTGGTCTAAGTCCCTTACAATTTGTTGAGACTTAAACTTGAAAAATGTGTCATGCTCTCAAAAATTAGCTTACCTTTGGCACTTCTGACATAGCAAGAAATAAACGTGCTCTTTCCTTTATTTTTTAAAAGAGACACCAAAATTGTGCTCCAGTTTTTCTCAGGAAAGAGGCCATGTGTTTTCAAGGTGTTCTTCTTTCACACTTTGTGTATAAAACTGGATTGGCTTTGGGAGTTGCTGGAGCTGCAGCTGTTGGATGTCACTAGTCAGATGTAATACACGGTTTCTTACCCATTATCATTAATGTACTCTTTAGTAGGGCATATGAGAAGAACATTGCTCTTATTTGGTTCCCGTCTATAATTTGAGGAAAATTATATTTATTTGATTAGTTCTATGTATGAACTTGGTTTTGATCATAACATCAGCCCCTCCCCTTTTTGTTTGACCTGTTCTATTGCTTGATTCTGTAGATATATATCAGTAAATGCTGTCACGTTTATCCCAAGCAGACAATTCATTGAAGTGCCACTTAAAGTCAAGCTTTTTGTCGATCCTCATTATGTTTGAATGTTGCACCTATAAATTTAAGGAATTATTGTTAGGAAGTTGAAGTAAAGCCAGTTAGTTGGTGATTTTCTTTTTTTTATTAACTAATTCAATTTACATCTTGGTCGAGACCCCTCCCTCCTCTCCTCCCAGTCTCATCCTCCCTCCTGCATCCCCTTCCTCTATTCTTAAGAATAGGGGAGCCCCTAACCAGACACCCCAGCTCATCTATTCACATGAGGAATGAGTTCAACTTCCTCCCCTGTGGCCTTGTAGGGAAGTCCCATGGGGGGGGTGATCAACCAGCAAGCAACATATAGTCTGTGTCAGAGATAACCCCCACTCCCCTAACTAATGGACTGACATGAAGCCTAAGATGCCAGTCAAACTTATCTTCTTGGGTTCTGTGCATTGAGAATGTCTATCCTGTACTATATAACTAAAATCTGCTTATAAGTGAGTACATACCATGGGCATCTTTCTGGTTCTGTGTTAATTCACTCAGGTTGATCTTTTCTAGTTCCATCCATTTGCTCGCAAATTTCATGATTTTCATGTTTTTAATGGCTGAATAGTATTCCGTTGTGTAAATGAACCATAGTTTCTTTATCTATTCTTTAGTTTGTTATTTATCTATTCTTTAGTTTGTTAGTTTCTTTATCTATTCTCTAGTTTGTTTCCAGTTTCCAGATATTATGAATAAAGCTGCTGTGAACATGGTTGAACAAATGTCCTTGTAGTATGGTGGAGCATCTTCAGGTGTATGCCCAGGAGTGTCTTGAGTTATGGCTATTCCCTATTTTCTGAGAAAGCTCCAGATTGATTTCCAAAGTGGTTGTACAAGTTTACACTCCCACCTGCAATGGAGGAGGGTTCCCTCCCTCCACATTATTGCCAGCATGTGCTGTCACTTGAGTTTTTGATCTTAGCCATTCTAATAGGTGTGAGATAGAATCTCAGAGGTTTTTTTTTTTTTTGGCATTTCCCTGATGACTAAGCGAGTTGAACATTTCTTTATGTGCTTTTCTACCATTCAAGATTTCTCTCTTGAGAATTCATTCTTTAGCCCTGCATCCCATTTTTAAATTGGATTATTTTATTTTCATTTTTGATGAGTGATTAATCTCATTGTCTTTCCTTGGCATGTATGAGACTTGAATCTAGTTTCAATGATAAGATTTTGATCCTGCTTAGTAGAAAGGGGAAATAAAAATAGGCTTATCTTATATTTTGTTATATATGATAGTGAAGACGCTTTAGTGAAAATTTTTAAAAAGTTACAAAAATTAGGGATGAAATGCAATGGATTTAGTTATATACACTTTTTTTTAATGTCACTTGATACCAAGTATTTCTATAATGCAGAAAATCTCTTACATGACTTCTAGAATTACAAGAAAAAATTAATCACAAAATATGGCTGTTTTAAAGCCCAGGTTCACAGAAGTTAAGATCACTTAATTTAGAGATCACTATTTATTGGAAAGGTACTGTTTGATGTAATTTGCTTAGGAAAGAGACATCTGTCTTATGTATTTTTCATAGTCATCTTTCATCATAGTAGCATCAGATTTTAGGAAAATCATTTGATTGGCATTTCAATATGGCCTTGGTGATTGCTCTTAGTGGTATTGAACAATTGTTATGTCAGTTAGAGAATAAGCTCACTATAAGACATTCCCATGGAGAGAATATTCATTTCATTTCCCACCTTGGTTTTAGTGTTTCATTATTTCCTTGGTCTAAATAACTTGACACAGGTCTAAAGAAGACAACAGTAAAGCACTAGACCTTTCATGGGTCTTTAAAAAAAAAATCCCCAAAGAAGTTGTATAGATCCTGAGCACCAGTAGATATTACTTCAGGAAACAGGTCCAAACACAGATTTTGTATCCTTCATGTCAATTCAGCTATTGTCAAGTAACTTTAACACATGGCATTTTCTTAGGCATGGTGCTATTTTATATGAAAATGTCCATAATGTATATTCACTCTGCACTGCATCACTGAGGGAAGTCAACGCAGGAACTCAGGGGAGGAACCTGGAATCAAGGGGTGAACAGAAGTCCTATTGTAGTGTTACTGGCACCCTTTTAATGGATTTTCTTATACTTCCAGGCCCACCTGCCCACGGGTGGCACTCCCCACAATGGAATGGTCCCTTCCATGTCAACTACTAATTAAGAAAATGCCCCTGCCTCTAGCTTGGAAGCATGTCCTCAATTGTGGTTCATTCTCAGATAGTGCTTAGTTTGTGCCTATAGCCATAAGCCAACAAGGACAGTTTTATAAAGAAAATTTATTCAAGTAAATTATGAACTTGGAACATATTTTCTCCTTCCCACGCCTATTATTTTCATTGACTTCCCTCAGGTAATCCTATTTCTACTTTGGTATCATGTACAAATAATCATATATAAGAATGGTTTTATGTGTTCACATAAAATCTAGACTCTACGAATGACAGCAAACTTGATACATGGTATTTGTCTTTCTGAGTCTGACTTAACCTTTTTTTAATAGGGTGATGTCTAATTATATTTATTTTCCTATAGGCAATAAAGTCTTGTGTTTTAGTCATGAATAACTTTATCATATGTATAGAAAATATGCATGTGCTGTATAAGGCAAACCCCACACTTCATTCATCCATCACAAAATCATAAACAGATTCCAAAACTTTGATATCATTTTTATTGTTTCAAGAACCATAAATATATAAATATACCTCAGGTATATTGATTTAGAGTCCTTGCTATAGAGCCAGGAGTTGTGGAGTTCATGTGCTAGTTTTATTTTTTAGTTTTAGTTTTTCAGTCTTACTAACATATGTATGAGTGTGTTTCCTTGTATATATGTCCATACAGGCACCAAGGATAGTTCAGTATTCAGAGAGGCCAGAAGATGGCTTTGGGTCCCTGGAACTGGAATTACCTATGGTTACTTAGTGGCTGTGTTTGAAGAACTGAACCTAGGTTGTTTGGAAGTAGAGCTAGTGATCTTAACCATAGGGCCATCTTTCTGGCCCCACAATTTTAGTTGTTTAGGAACTCCATACTGATTTCCATAATAGCTGAACTAATTTGCTTTCCAAATGTGATGGTATTTTTGATAGAAATTGTATTAAGGACTTTGTGTATTTCTAATCACATGTGTAGAGGATGCCTTGTTTCTTAGTAGGTTATTTAGCTAACTCAAATGTTTGAAGGACATATAGTATTTGAGAACAAAGATGTGCATTGTGATTGAAAATACATGTATGAGCCTCAGAAATATCGTATATTTATATATAATGAGGTTTCATTGTGTAATCCAGGATGACCATCTAACTTGATTTCTTTGCCTCAGTCTCCCGATTGCACAGCTTTACAGAAATGCATAACCATACCTGGATCAGAAAGATTTTTAATTGTATCCCTCACATAATTCAATAGTGTTACAATAGTAGCAAAAACAATAATTAAAATATCAAGTCTTTGTGTATAACTAATTCGCTTTTGAAGGTCATACATACATTCAATCATTTAAAACACTTCAAATGTTAGAAATCCAATGTTCATATAAAACATGTATAGTAATCTCAGAGTCTTGTCAATGCACATTGGAATAAGCCTATAATTGTAAGTGTTTAAACTACATGCAAACCTATAGAGCGTTATATGATGTTTATATGGCTTTATGCACAGATAAATAGATACATAGATAGATACACAATATTAGCAAATATAGGTGATTGGGTCTTAACTATCAAATTCTTTGAGATAAAATGAAAATTGTCAGGGACTTTTGTTTGTTTCTTTTATCTTCTGATGAGCTCCTGTTGGGTTTTGCTTTTAGCAGGTTCAGCTCAAGCAGCCAGTGCTCTTTGGGTTAGTATTATGCTCTCCTCCTGACTTTAATCTCCTCTTTGATGCTCACCTCAGGTTAGCATGAATGAAGACTTGAGTGTAAATCCTCTAGATGAAAGTTGTGGGTAAGGTTGCTTCTCTGTGTTAGTGCACAGCTTGAAGCAAGAGTTAACAATAGCTTCTTTCTTTGTGAAAGATGAAAAAATGGCTCAATATCCTAATATTGGAAATTTTTGCCTAACTCTCTTAACAGCTTTATTTTTAATGTCATCTATTTTATCTTTTTATATGGGACTTGTTTTTCATACTTATTATTTAACTCTATTTCTATTTCGAGGTTGCACTGTTTTTCTCATATACATTGCCTTACAAAAAAGTAAGTAGTCTCACAAGTTTTATCTACTTTCAAAATATAGAATATACTTTTAAAATATACAACTTAATAAAATTGGTCACTGCCCTCCAGCATCGTCTGACTATGCTTTTTGATTTCAAGATGATAGATGTACATCACAGTCCTTGCCTTAGTACTTTTGTTTTTGTCGTTTTTATATTTTTCTTCAGTTGTTATAGGTTTTTATCAATTGAATTTGTTGTTTGAAACTTTTATTTCTGTCTGGTCTGATTGCACTCTCCCCCTCCCCTATCTCCTTCCTACCTGCCAACCCCCTCTCATCCCTGCAAGCCCTTTTCCCACAGGCTTGTCCTTTTGTTTCCTTGGTGTCCCTGTGTGCCTTGGCTCACTAGTGGGTGGACTATAAAAGGCAATGACTTCATGTGTCTTAGCATGTATCAGTAGTCTATTGATTGAGCGTCAACGTGCAGAGCCCTGTGAGCCTCCCCCATCCATGTTTACTGGCAGGCCCATTGTGTACGCCCAGTTCAGGCAACTGAGAGTTCAAGATGGCAATGGCCATGTCATACACAGAAGATGATGCTTTGATGCTCATCTCCCTATCCAGTACGCCCTTGGGGTTATTTTCAAAATATCTGTGTGTCTGTCTATATCCTGAAGCTGTCTCTGTGTATTTTCTTGTAGTATGTCAACATCTGGGATTTTAAGTTATGGAGTTAGGCATTTGTTTCTTTTTGAGGTTTTTTGTTTTGTTTTTGTTTTTTTTAATGTAAGGTAACTGATAGAGATCTAATTTCTTCTTCAGGTTGATACCCAGCTTTGACTAAGCATTTATTGAATACGCTTTTGCCTACTGTAGTTTATCATACCTTTGGAAAAAATTAGCTTGTAAATTTGGTTCTCAGTCCCCTGTTGAATGAAACCTGAAATTTTTCCTCTGACCTCCACATAGGCACTATTGAATGCATGTATGTGTGACATGTGCATATGTGCCTGCATGTGAGCATGTGCGTGTGCGTACACACATTTTTTTAAATAGGAGAGGGTGGGAAATTAAGGAACTACCAATCTATACAATAAAATACAAATAAAATAATTAAAAAATTGTAAAGTAATTAATGAAGGATAGGAAGATGTCCACTTTAATCAACTTGAAAGTCCTGTGAAAATTAGTACATAAGCACATATCTGTGATCAGTCAGTCACAGTGGAGGTCCCGTAGGAACTGAAGAGATCATGTATATTTGGGGCGATAAAGGAAAGAGTTAATCATTTCTGAATGGTTAGCTGACAGATGACCTTGGATTCAGTGCAGTTGATCTGAACAGTCCTTTCCTTGTATAAACCACCGTGATAAAGTTTATGAAGGTTGTCTCCCACTAAATAACATTTTGTGTTTCATCAGAATGCAATTTTTTTTTGTTTGGAGTTGTCCTATGTTCCACAGTTCATAAATGTTTCTGGGGAGAAACTTTATAGTTAATATTTGTTTTTTACTGAATTATTCAGACCAAAATAGCTCTTCTCATACATTTAGGAGGAACACTGCAGTCTGGGTGTCTTTGGACACCTTTACCATAAGTTAAGTAGAACCATGAGAAGAAAAATGACGCAAGCCAGTCACTGTATGTCCCATTGAGGGAAATGAATGTACCTATTAAGATAAATACTATCTATCCTTCCAGGAAAATAGATTTTTTAATAGGAAGGAATTACTTCTGGTACATGAAATAAGTGTAATTAAAAACTGCAGTTTTGCTTGTTTTAATCTATGACTTACTGCATTTTCTCTGAGAACAGAAAAAATATCTAAAAGCTATGATTCTGTGTGCTAGAACATTATTTTATTTCTTACCTCTTAAAAAGTACCATGGCAGATTTATCTAATGGAATTTTCTCTAGATCAACACTTGCTGTGTCCTAGGAAAGCTGATTTGGCTTTGAAGATTTTGTCCATCAGTCTGTATGGATTAATATATACATTGTATATCTATTACTATATTTAGATTAGTATATACATGTATACACATATATTCATTCATGTGGTCATATGTATGTATGTACACACACATTAATGTTTTCTGATTTAAGTGAAAAATGAAATAATGACCCAGTTGTCATAGCCAAAGGAACAGTCTTACCAGCAAACAAACAGGCAGTCCTTGATTGTGTTCTGTGTGTTGTGTGTGGACGTCTAGGAAATATGAAGTCATTTTCTAGCTCTGGTGGCATACACTTGCCATTAGGAAAAACACATGGGATATCACTTCCACTTGCTGTGTAAACGTGTTCTGTTAAACTTCTAAGTTAAGTTTTGAAAATCTATAAAATTTGCCCATTTGATTATAATTTTCCCATGTAGCCTATCACAAATTATATCCAGAGCTATGGAGCATACAGCTTTACAATTTAGCAACATACACTTCAAAATCCAAGTGACTTTACGACTCTGGCTGGAATACAAGCTCTTCCTTTAGTGAATGCTCACACATTATTTACTCAGCGGCCTCACAGCGATCATCACTAAGCAACTGAAGGAGCATCAATCTTGCAGTAAACATAAGAACAGTCCTCGCATGCTGTGGGAGAGCAGCGGGACATGTTCGCTTTCTTTGTTAGTAAATTCAAGACAAGAATAACTTTCTTCTCTTGTCAAGTTCCTGTCACTTTGTTAAAAATTAGAGATTGCATGTTTCCTAAATTTATAACAGTATGTCAGTCTATTACAACTAAATGAATATGAACAACTCCAGATTGTTTTTAATATGTAAAAAAGAAGTTCATTGCATTGCTTTATCATCTTATCATTGGAAACTTGTATCTCTTTAATTGGCATGTCATATATTAAAATGTGGCATCCATGAATTATTTATAAGGAGATTTTTAATGCTGTGTCTTTATAGGAGTACAATTCAAACCAGTCTCCTTTTTATTCACAAGGCCATTTACTGTCATGCTCTAATACTTCATGAATTGTTTTTTCATGGGCTGGAGAGAAACTTTGCTAGCACATTCAGCTGTCTTCAGATTATAGGGATTGAACTACTGGATGGATAAAGCTGTTTGCAAATGCATGCTAATCTCCAAGGCATTTTGGACAGATACCCAGGGAGCTTCTGGCAACTCCATACTGGGTGTTCTGAACTGACATGTGTCAGCAGGAAACCCTCTTTGCCTTCACCAAGACAAAGTACTTAAGGACACACATGGCTTAATCTCCCAGTCTCTTTTGCCAGTTTCTGAGGGTGAAGATGGGCCCTAATCCGCTTGGTTGATACTTGTTTAATCTGAAGAAAGATCATCAATAGTTTACTCTTATGTTATACTTTAGCAGATACCTGGATAGAAAATCAATACAAGGGATTAAACGGGTTCTGTCTCTAATATGTGATTAACTATGAAGAGAATTAATTTATAAGAAATATTTTTTCTACTTTTCATATTCTGAGATTGTCTTTTAAATTCTTATCCTTGTCAACTTCAGGTTAAAAGTGAAAATATTTGCAAGTTTTACTTTTTGGAGGAATTTATATAATTCTAGACCTAATGTGCTTTTTCTGCCATTGTCATCATTGCAGGGTTTTTTTTTTTTTTGGTGTTAAATTGTCAACTCAATAGTTATGAGTTTCAAAGGGCCATAGAAGAAATATCTGCTCAAGAACATCTTCACTTAGAACAGAGTTGAATGAGTGCCTCTTGCTACCCAAAAGATTTAGACAAAAACAAACAAACTATAACATTGAGATTTTAACTCCAATAATTTTTCGAAATTAAATTTATGATATTATTGGGGGAATTTCCAGGGATTTCACCCCTTAAAAAAGAACTACAGACAACTAATGACTGCTGGGAAAAGAAGAATTACCTTCTTACAGGGATGAGTACCCTTAGTGTTTGTATGTCAGAGTAGGTCAGCCTTGAAACCATATAAATATGAATAACAAAAATGGACTAAGAAGTTTTTATATGTCTGTGCACACATATACATACATATGTATATACACACACATACAAATATATATACATACACACATACCTACACATATGTATACACATGTGCTACACGTACATCCATGATTTACCCATATGTATGTGCACATATACATGCATACTACATATACATACATACACACACACATATATGAAATAATAATCGAAGCAAAAGGGACTGTCAATTTGAGATTGAACCATCTAAGAAAGATTCAAGGGAGAGACTGGACTGAGGAAAAGGCGTTAGTAAGTGATGGAATTTTATTTTAAAATATTTTAAAAATTTATAAAAAGTATAGAGAAAAATAGTTGTATTGCTTCACTTAATTTATCTTCTTGTGATTTTAAAGAAATTGAAATAATCCTGTTGTCACTACTCAAGCAGCTTTAAATGTTTCTAAATCTCCAGTTCACATTGTCATTACAACCTTTCATTGATATTTCTTATCTGGATAGTTCTGAAAATATAAAATGTATTAGTATAGTTCTGAAAATAATAAATGTATTCCTGATATTTATTTGAAATCATATATGGGAATCGTTCTGCAGGGTATATTAGAAATGGCATTATATTTTATTTATATTTATATTTTATTATTACTTAGCTTTGATTTATTTAACTCCTGATATTACTAAATTTGATTTTCTAACCAAGTGTTTTTTCTTCTCCAATGTACATTAACATTTCCTTTATTTTTAATACATTTTATTTGGAAAATATTTGAGGCTATTTAAATAAGTCTATACCACACCAAAAATTTTGATTTACACATTTATTTATAGTGGTATATGGTCATTTCACTCAACATGTTAAAATTTATCAGTTTGGGGCTGGAGAGATGGCTCAGAGGTTGAGAGCACTGGCTGTTCTTCGAGAGGTCCCACATTGAATTCCCATCAGCTTCACGGTGGCTCACAACTACCTATAATGAGATCTGTTGCCCTCTCTGGTGTGAAGGTGTACATGCAGACAGAACTTTCTATACATAATAAATAAATCTTAATACATATATATATATATCAATTTGAATACTTTATTGACAATCAAACTGAACCATATATTACCCCTTCAAGCTTTCATCTGTGTAGTTTTGACGTATCTTTATCATTTTTTGTGTACTTTCTTATTCAAGAAGATAGGTCTATTTATGATTTGTCCTTCTTTGTTCCACCAATGGCTGAATCTGTCATTCCCCAGCATGCTCTGTTTTCCTTCACTAGAGGATAGTAGATATAACAGTTGCTATTCCGTATTGCTCTTCCAGGTCGTTGCTTCACAAAACTGAGAAATATGTGTGACTGTTTACAGTAAAGGGTTTAATATGCATAGGTATACTCATTAACAGTTACATTCATTTCTCAATGTGTTTGTATATATTTCAAACTGTCTGTACCCCAATACTTCAGTTTCTACCCAAGCTCTATGTTTTATTGTGATAGTCTCTTTAATAAAACATTTGAGGCTCCCTTTCCCCCCCCCCACCCCCACACCCAAGGGAGAAGCAGCCCTGCTAGCCACAGAGGAGGACATTGTAGCCAGGCCTGAATATACTTGATAAGCTAGGGTCAGATGAAAGCGGAGGAGGTCCTCCCCTATCAGTGAACTTGGAAAGGGGCAGGGAGGAGATGAGGGAGGGAAGGTGGAATTGGGATGGAATTTGGGAGCAGGATACAGCTGGGATACAGAGTTAATAAACTGTAACTAATATTAAAAAATAAAAATTTAATAAAAAATGAGGGCTTAAAGTAATGTTCTTCGTCTATAGTAAAATGTTGTTTAAAGTCAGGACAAATGGTTTTCTCAGCTTTGTTTTAAGCTTGTTTAAAATAAACAACTGAATAATGGATACTGGAGGCAAAAGTCTTTTTGGGACCATTTCTGTCCTTTTAGCTTTATTTCTAAAACAAAGTAAGAACAAACAACAACAAACAGCTCCACTTTTATAAAAATAAACAAATGAGTGATTTCATATAAATCTCTCTAGAATGGAATTTATCTTAGCATTCCGTTTGAAACTCGCACATCATGGAGTAGGAACATTGACTGCTGTGGAACATGCTTGTAAAAAATATAAATTGATTTTTAAAAAAGCACATTTTAAAATGAAAATTAATAATAAACTTTATCTATACAAGATTCTTCTACCCTAGAAAGGAAGGCAAGCGTCAATGTAATTCCTGTTTATTTCAATGTCCAATAAAGTACTGATAATATTTCTAGGTAGGAAGGTTAAAAAAATATTATTCTTTTAATTTTTCTATTTCATTTGAATTTGTCTCATTTTAAGTTACAAAAGAATGATTGTTGGCTAAAGCCAAACACTAATATTGGTAGGAGTTACTGTCTTATTGTAATGTAAAATTGCATTCACCACATCCAGACAATAACCCAATCTAACTGGGATTGGTGTTCTGCTATGCAGTCATTACTTTGCAATTCGTAGGATAATTGCTTCTCAACAACTTTATTCAGTGCCAAAATTGCTTTGTCAACTCCTCAACATGTGAAGAGTATTTACTGAAATGGACCTTTGCTCTGTAACGCTATGTGTGCAGCTATTGCTATACAAATTTTTAGGTAACCACTGTTGCTGAAGCTTCTAACAGCTTAGAAATATCTACTTTTCTATTCGTATTTACATTTATAAAGTATGTGTGATTGTGTGTGTATGTGTGCATGTATGTGTGATTGTGTGTGTATGTGTGCATGTATGTGTGTGAATACATTTGCACACATACCGCAATTCATGTGAAGACTAGAGAACAATTCAGAGAAGTCTTCTCTCATTCTACTATGTGGTTCTCAAGGTATTAACTTAGGTTATATGTCTTGGTGACAAGCAACTTAACCTGCTGAACCATCTGATCTCAGATTTTTTATTCATAGATAGCATAATCACCGGGGTTGGGAGGAGAACACAGCTTATTCCTTAATACAGTAAATGTCCTTAAAAGCAAAGAGGAGGGCTGGAGAGATGGCTCAGTGGTTAAGAGCACTGTCTGCTCTTCCAAAGGTCATGAGTTCAATTCCCAGCAACCACATGGTGGCTCACAACCATCTATAATGTGAACTGATTCGCACTTCTGGCAAGTGTAAATGCAGATAGAACACTCATATACATAAAATAAATAAAAATCTCAAAAAAAATTAAAAAAAAATAAATGTTTAAAAAAAAAGCAAAGAGGACTTTTTAACTATTCTTTGCACCTCACTCATAATTAGTCTTAAGGCCAGTTATTAATATATTTATTAAATAATCAATTTGAAATATTAATGAGTGGGCAGTTTCCTCCTGCTTTTATATTTTTCCCCTCTGAGGGAGACAAGTCTTACAGTTAGAAATGAATTTATGTATATGATTTCCTAATTTAATTCATTAAATATCATCTTGGCCTAGCACTTAGAAAACTAGTTTCATTTTCATTTTGTTGCTTTTTCACTTGAAGAATTGCTGCTTTTTAATAATATGGTTAGGATGTCAAACCTGGTGTAAATTATTTTTCAGCAAAATCCACTATGCCCTTGTTGCTCCTAAATATCGATTTGGGTTTTCTACACCATTTTAGACCATTTAGTTCCAGAAAAAATCAAGTCACAGAACTTTTCAACTAATAAAAGCTCCAAGGCACCATAACTGGGCAGATATCAATCCTCTATGGTATTTTGCTATTTCCCAGCTACATACCCCAAATTACTTACCCTAATTGTTCCTGCCTGGCCTGCTCCTGTTCTGGCAGAGCAGCCCTCATGGCCACATGCTCATGGTTCATACAGTCCCATGGTCACTTCCATATCTCAGACTTCCTCTCCTGCTTCTTTTCTCCTTTCCTCATAGTCCCCATCAGACCCCAAGCCCAGGAACCTATGCTCTGCCTACTTCTCTTTGCCCAGCTATAGGCTATTAGCTACATTATTTAACCAGTCAGAGAACATTGGTGAGCAAATTTTACACCATGTTACTTGATGTACAGTGTGCTTCTCTGACTGGCAGCAATCAGAACTTGGGGTCAGTAATTACCATTAGGAAACAAAGCACCAGACCAACCCTCAGCAATGTCTTTTTGTCTAAACAAAAGGCTCTTTTCCTTTCAATAATAAATAACATACAATAAGAACAAATATGAAACAATTATGGAAACTGTCATGTAATAATTACATTCACAGTATCCAGTCTATTTGCATGTGGCAACTAAAGAGAAAGTACTCTACTGTCTATCCTATCTTGGTGAGTTTAGAATTTTGTACCCAAATCACTTTCCTTTTTTAAGTAATTTATTTATTTTTATATTAATCACAGGTTATATATCTTGTATCCCAGCCGTAGCCCCCTCCCTCATTCCCTCCCACTCTCCCCACCCCTTTCCTCATCTCCTCCCTGCTCCCTCCAAGTCCACTGATAGGGGAGGACCTCACCCCCTTCCATCTGACCCTCTTCCATCTGACCTCTTCAGGGCTGGCTGCAATGTCTTCTTCTGGGATCTAGTTAGGCTATCCCTTCCTCGGGGGGGGGGGGGGAGCAGCCGTGTGCGCCTTTAATTCCAGCACTTGGGAGACAGAGGCAGGTGAATTTCTAAGTTTGACGCCAGCCTGGTCTGTAAAGTAAGTTCCAGGACAGCCAGGGCTACAAAGATAAACCCTGTCTCAAACAAACCCAACCTCCCCCTCAAAAATAAATAAATAAATAAAGAGGGAGAGAGAGAGAGAGACAGAGAGAGAAAGAGAGAGAGAGAGAGAGAGAGAGAGAGAGAGAGAGAGAGAGAGAGAAAATAAATAAATAAATAAATAAATAAATAAATAAATAAATAAATAAATAAAATAAATTTTGGTTTTGTTATATTTAGTCATTTGTAATATGGTGTCCAAGATGTTGAAGTCTATGCTTGAAATCTGCCTGTGGAATAGTCATCTGACAAGTGTAGTTCTTTTTATGTATGTGCTACAGTTCATGTTGTTCAATGCTGGGCTTGGGATATGTAAGGGTTTGGAGAGGGCACTGCTCCCTAAACACACCTGACCCTTTGTTATCCTTGAGTCCCTGATTTGTGTGCATTGTTTCCTCTCTTTCAATTTATGGTTGCCACACATATAACAAGTCTTTGAGTCACATTTACATTCTATTCAGTGTAGTTACTTGAACTTGTCAACTATGTGAATATTAGTAGATGTAAGGGACTGATGTCAGGGAGTGCTAGTATGCGTCATCTGTTATCTCATTCTGTCCTCCCTTCCTATGAACTGGAGACTGTTAGTGTTCCTGAGTTTATCATTGTTTTGGACAATAACTGAATTACACAATATAGATTATCTGGATTACTATATACCCAGTACCTGGTTCAGTTTGGCACAAACAAGGCTGTCAATAACTATTTGGACAATGAATGGTACACTTTTCTGAGCATCTGGGAGATGTAATAATTCAAATTTTCTTTATCTTCAGTTTGTTAATGTGAATTCCAAAATTATATTATTTTATCACCTTATTTAATCTTCTTGTGACCATTGTTTATTCTACAATTGAAGAAAATCTGTAGTTCTTTTCATGTATAAAAATTTAGTAACTTATATGCTGGATAGAATAATAAATGTTTCTCTGTCGGTTAGGGTGTCTCCAGCCCTGCCATTCATAAATATTGGTGGAGCATACATGTATATATTTGAGATTTTAGTGCCTTTGTTTAAGAAAACCATATGCTGTCAATATTACCAATATGACTTTTCTTCATTTTCCTTCTTCCTCTTCTGATCTTTCCTCCCTCACTGTCTTCAGTCCCTTTTTCCTCTTTTCCTCTACATCTATGTCTTATGCAGGGTACAACTTTAAGATCTTCCTGCCAGAGGCTCTTAAGCAATGGATAGTAGGTCACAACATCTGGCTCCTTGTTTTGTTATATCAATAACTTTCCCAGTTGGATTGATCATTCTACTTTTCAAAGTCATAAAATTCACTTCAGTTCTCTATAAGAATCTCAAATATTCCTAAAGCCATTTTATACATCTTTGCTCCTATCAGTTAAACTGGATTCAATATATTTGCCTTACAGACAGGTGGTTTATTTGCTTGTTTTAAATTTGTCATGAGTTTGATCACAAGAAACTATGTTATTCTTTAGATAGGAAAACAGTAAATCTGGATGCACATTTTACTGGCTGCTTTTTGGTAGCACTGTGTTTGTATGTTTTGTCATGTGTCTCTAGTTTTTAGAAGTTCACAACCAATTCATGCAGGGAAGACATATAAAAAGAAGAAGTTGAGAACTTAATTGTTGCTTCTCCCGTAGTCACTGTAATGAGTTGAAGAATCGCATGCACAGCGGACATCTCTACTCATCAGAATTGTCTGTCGATTAAAGTAAATCTGCTATGAAACGAACATGAAGAGCCATTCTGTGAGCCTGCAAGTCTATCTCCGCTCAGTATACCAATAGAGAATGTAGAAGAGAGTGCATCACAGATAGAAAACAAAAATAGACTCACAAATGGATTCAAGAATAGTTAACTATTTAAAGGAGGAACAGGGAGCAAGCCATTTAGGAAAAGAGAAATGCTTTCTAAATGAAGTCTGATGTGGTTGATATAATATCTTAAACATGTCAGATTATATGCATTTATAGGGGGTTCATAAACAAAGAACACAAAGTTCCCCCATCCCCACTTCCATGGCTCCAGGAGTTCTTGTAGTTGCAGTAAGGCTTTTTTTTTTTTTTATTCTGCACTCCGAGACCTGAATTCTGGTCTCTGAATTATCCCAAAAGAAGCTGTGTATCTCTTTCCTGAGATGCTGCTTTTGCTTTACTATAACACTGCTTATCTTAGTTGTTCTTCTATTGCTGTGATAAAATACCATGACCAAGGCAAATTTTAAAAGAAAGCATCTATTGGACAATATGGTTCCAGAGAGTTAGAATCAGTGATGGTGGAGCTCAAGCGTGGTGGAGAGAACAGTCAAAGGTTCACAATCACAACCCCAGGGATGAGGCAGAAACCTAAAAGCACACTTTCTAGTTACACATGTCCTCCAACAGGGCAATGCCACCTAATCATTTCCAAATAACTGGAGACCAGGTGTTCAATCATATAAGCCTAGAGGGGTCCATTCTCATTTCAGCCCACACCTCTCTTGGTAAAACCTTTGTTTTGTCAATGCCATCTGAATGTTTCCAAAAAAAAACCTTAATACATATTTTGGTGGACATGTCAGGAAGCATATCAGATAGACATGAAAATCTTGGTGACATATCTGGTAAATTATTTTTGTTTGTTTGTTTGTTTGTTTTCTTTTTCAAAGACAATGACAAACAGTCCTTCAGTTCATCAACAGAAACTTCCTTTAAATCAGTAAAAGGCCAAGTCAGGTTGAATTCACTTTGCAAAACCTCTAACAATATTAGGCAATACGTATTCCTTAAGGCCACCTCAGGAGTACTCAGTGGCCATAGCAGTTGATTTAGAGTTCTGTGTTATCCTTTCAAATATGAAAGGTTCAACGTTTGTCAATTAGGATTGAAAGTAAAAACCTTACTCACATTATACATGAATGATGGGTTTAAACTATAAACCATACTTTCACCCAGAAAATTACATAATAGACTTTACGTTATCATTCATAGGTATCCGATGCATAACTCTCTACAAAATAGTGATATCCGTTTACTTGTAAATACCTTTCAAGTCCTAGTTATGACACTAAGTTCAATAGCAATGGTAAATTAGCTTTACAAAATGCTGACATTCACATTTCTAGTTTTTTATTGTAACTGAAAGTTTCCATCAGCATATTTCATTAGGATATAAACAGAGTCAGCGCCTGTGCTGTATGACCACATCTGCTGTAACTGCCATCTCAAACAGTATGTGTGTGTGTCCATGATTCGCTGAGCACAAGTGCATAGTCATCTGCCCTTTAATGGCCTCTCAAAGCAGCAGACCAAATGGTTTTCTGAAGGTCAAGTCTGATTTAAATTGTTGATGAATTAGAAGCTAATTCTGCATGATTGAATATTAATACAGAACGGTGATAAGTAAGGCACTTTAAACCTTAATGAGCACATTAATGAATAGGACAAAATGTTTTTCTTTTCACCTCATGTAAAAGTTTAAAAGTGCTAACATGGATGGTTTGTTAATTTTTGATAGCTGCCTTTCCCTGCAAGTGTTTACTTGGTGAAGGCATTAATAGTACTGATTTGATGCTCAAGTTTCTACTGACTTGATAAAGTGTCAAAACTTATTTTATCAAATGGCCAAGGCAGTTTTATATAAATTACTAATAAATATAGAGGCTAAAAAGCAATTAACATCTTCTAAACTACACCCACTGAGATAAGCATTCCAATTAGAAATTTCATTATTTCTACAGTCTATTTTATGTTGAATACTGAATTTTATTGCCAAATACCTGACAATCAAGTTGGAAGCAAGCCCCATCTGTCAACTTGTAACAGCTCTAGCTCTTTGAATCTGTTACATTGTGATTTTTTCTCATGAAAAATTAATGAAGATAGTAGATTCAAAAGGGTTCTGTGCAAGGAAGGGTGGTGGATAGAATTTAATTACCCTTATTAAGACTAAGATAGAAATTGTCTTTACAGTCTACGAAATTCTTTTGTAGATTAGTATGTAAGAAAGGTATTTTTTGCCATGTATTTGTGTAAATGAAAAGAAGACTCTGGAGTGTCCTTTTTGAGCCAAAAGAGAAAGAAAGTAGATGCAAATGTGTGCTAGTTTGCTTGGGAGGCACAAGTCCATGCTTCAAGTGACCTCCATGATGAGAGCTGCATTCCCCATAGATGGCTATTAAATTGAGATTTCCAAGGGAAGCACTTTTAGCAAATACTTGTGACATAGTACATGGATAAGCCTGACTATTGGCATGGCTCTTTATAGAGATGACATGTGAAAGGGCATTGACCAGCAAAACAATATTGATGCATTGCACGCAACTGGTACATGACCCTGTGGGAAATCCCAAGATGGATATATAAAAATATTAATATAAATTGGTTGCCAGAAAATTAAAAATAAAATTAAATCTAAGATGTGTTTTAAGAAATCTCATTTCTAAATGATGAAGGCAATTTATTGCAGTTTTGAGAACAAGAGGTCAATTATTTTTATCATTTGAAGCAGTTTTTCATCAATAGCTGACAAGTGAGATGTTTAATGACATGCAATTCAGAGTTATTGATCGTTCTGTTTTCTGTTTGTTTGTTTGTTTCCTCAAACAGCATTAGAACTATGCTGCACATGTCAGTATATTGGCAAAACCTGCAAAGACATAAAGTATATTTTGATAGAATTCAATTAAAATAGATTTTAAATTAATCACAACCCAATTCTCAAGGTACTCAATAGCTCACTTTAATTTTTAATTTTCCTTTTAATATTTGAAAAATCATTTTGAAAGTCCCAACCACTATGTCTGACATTTGTCTACTGTAGACTTCTACTCGGCAGAGGATGGATAGGACTTTGAATATTTGAAGAAACACAGTATGACAGTGTTATGCCCAGTTCGTGGGACCCCAAAGACCACCAGGAATTGACTCCACTGCAAATGCATGAGGATCTTTTTATTACAAGCTTGAACCAAGGTTACAGCAACCTCCTTGGTGAAGAGGAGGAGTGCAATGGGGCTGTTTAGTAAAACAAGGTTTTTAAAGGGAAAAACTGCAAGCTGTGGGTTACATGCCTTGGCATTACATGATTGGGTGAGGGAAATTGACTTTTGAAATGATTGGTTTATTTTAGGTGGCAAGACCATAAATAGTTTGGCCTGGCCATCTGGGTTGGTTTCCTAGCAACTGTATCTCCAGTAGTCAGGAAAAGAATGTGGTAAGGCTCGTTCCTCTTGGCAGGTAGCTGGACATGTCTCCACCTGGCTGGTCTTTGTTCAGGCTTGTGCTTTAAACTTTAAACCAATACCCCAAATTCTTTGGTTTCTCAATACCAATTTATCTTTCAACTTAATTGTACTTCATTAAAATAAGCATTATTCTTTGTTTGCTTGTTTGTTTTACTTATTTATTCATTCTAGTCTCCAAAACCCAGGTCTGATAAGAAATAGTTTTTCCAAAATGCAGGTATCAAACTCAAATAGACACAACTTGTATACTCAAAGTAGGTATTTTGAATTATTAGCCCATCAGCTATCTCTTGTAATTGACTGTGATTATTACAAAAACATTCCCATTTACTGGTAACATTTAACATTCTTTGAGGAACCTGAACTGTCCTGCACTATTCTGGTTATCTCTTTCCAGAACTTCTTAGGAGTCACTGGCATTTAAAATCCTGATTATTGAAATGTCAGGTCATCAGATGTAAATAAAATCTGAAGGAACTCATGTTACACAGGGGTGAAGAGAGGATTTACATGCTTGCTGATCTCATAGCTTTACTTATGAAAAGTTTAAATGTATTTGAAGAATTTTGGAAAAGCTTTGGAAATTAGTTCATTTCAACTGAATTGAATTCCTATCCATTCTCTGCCAAGTAGATTTCTACAGTAGACAAGTGTCAGATATAGGACTTTCCTGTGAGGGGCTTCCTCTGTAGGGGCACAGAACCTAATTTAACAAAGAGCTTGGGTACTGAAATATAGGAGAGTGAATTATACCAAGGCTATAGAGAACAGACAGAAAAGACACATAGGGCCAACTGACTACATGGTGAAGACATCAGAGTGGAGATTCTGAGGTAGAAAATGGAACGTTAATTCTTAAGAAGTCAAAGAAGAAGCCAAATGTCTCACTTATGATTTCTCACTGTTTTTGTGCACTTGTGTTTATGTTTGTAAATCAGTTTAGAATTGGCTATTTCAGTGGTTATGAGGAAATATTCATTAAATTAATATGAAGACTGATTGAAAGTCCGACATTTGACAATAGGGTTCATAAGGAGCATTACCCATCAAGCTAAAATCCCAGTAGAGCTAATGTAGCAAATACTTTCTAGTCCTGGCTAGAAGTGCTAGAAGGTAGTTGATTTCTAGGAGTATGGAGATGGGGTTGTGGGTCTACAACTCTCAAGATCTATGTCTACAGCAATTTTAGTATGATAGGGAGAACTTTAAGAGGGTTAGAGGTTCAAAATGTAGGAATCACATATGTTAATTATTAGCCGTTTGGAAAATATTCTCTCACTGTAAAAACTGCATGTTTTTATGTTGATAATCATAAATTGCCTTTGCTCTGTGGTAAAAGCTATGATAAATTTTCTGATTAATTGAAGTTCCTTATGAAAAATTCATCATGGTTGAACCATGTGCTTCTTTGAAAAAAATCATCTGTTCATATTCATTACTTAAGTATCTGAGAAGGCTTAGTGTTAGAACTCACATATGTGCAAAACACACAGAAACACACACACCTTGGGTTCCATATATAAAGTGGTCTAGCATGCATATAATCTTAAAATCCTTTAATTAATCTCCAGATGACTTATAACAGAATACAATGTAAATGATATGGGTAAAAAAAATGAATTCAGCATTATTATGTTTTTAGTCTTCAAATGGATTATTATTTTAATGTGTAAATAAAAAAACAGTGAGTACAGTAGTCATTTATGTGCAGCTTTATTTGCAAGCTATGAGAAGTATATTCCCTTAGAGTACAGATAGCTTGATCATGTTTATAAATCAACTTGCTTATGTCACGACTGCTTAAGTTCACTGCATTATGTTGGACCCTGTGGTTTGCTAGTGTCACCACCTATATGTATATGATATTTCCATCTTTCTAAAGAACACAAATCCCCTTTTACTTTTTGACAGCTGTCATTTTTTTCCTAAAGATCCATCAAAGGCACTTCCCCTTAGTATGCTAATTGTGGCAGGCATTAGTATGTCCATTACCTTTCCCTCTGAGCTCTTGAAGTACTCCTATATTCCCTCATCATAGTATTTACTGCACTATGATCTGTTTAGTAGTGCATTGTCTTCCCACATAGATTGTGTTTAGAACTGGTTGGAAATAAGCATGTGATTGTGTCTAGTCCAATAGTACAACAGTATATGGTTTTGTTTAATTCTCCACTAATGTTAAATAAGTAAAGGAACAGATTTATGACAGATAATGAATTTACAACTTTAGCCTTATTGAAATAATTGTGTTGCCTTTTGTCTTGCAGAGGATCAGATTCCTAGGGGGTTCCCTACCATTGACATGGGCCCACAGTTGAAGGTAGTGGAACGTACCCGCACCGCCACCATGCTTTGTGCAGCCAGTGGTAATCCGGATCCAGAAATCACTTGGTTTAAAGATTTCTTACCTGTTGATACAAGCAACAACAATGGTCGTATTAAACAGTTACGTTCAGGTAGGGTCTTGTCACTGTTTCCACTAACTCCTGGACAGTTTTTAAAAATACTTTCTTTTTTATTATTTTTTAATTTTGTTTAATTTTATTTTTCATTTTTATTTTTAGGTATTGATTTAGCTCTCTTTTCTCTCTCTCTGTTATTTAGTGTGTTGTACATGTTTGTGAGGTCATGGCCTCATCCAGAATCTGTCTTCCCTTGGTGTGTTTTGCGGCTTCTGTTTAATCCACATTGCTCACTGCTGTGACTGTATTCTTAATAATTTTTAATTTACTGCTTTTTGCAGTATTTGATTGATCCATTTTCCCTTCTTTCTACCTTCTTAATTTTCTTTTGAAACAAATTTATTTCAACATTGAATTTCATTCTAAACTTAGAAGGTGCTTCAGTGGCTATTTCCCTATAAAAATATTCGTATTAAACATGAAAATAATTCAGTTGCATTCAAGTGATTTTCTGCTTTCTTTTCTACGTTTAAACTCATCCAAGTTTAGTGAGTTTGGGCACATCTGCTTCCTTTTCACTAATAGACACTATACAGAAACATGGATTCATGAGTGACCAGGTATATTTTTTAAAGTCCTTTTCTAAGTACCAATGAAAGGAAGGGTTTGACTAACACTGTTTCTGTGTCATTGTTAGTGAGCATTGTCCACACAGTAGCTGTGGCGGTTTGTGCCCATGCTCAAGGGCTTTGCCCCACCCCCAACCCCAGTGACTGGATCTACAGAAGTCTGCTTTGTGTAGACTCAAGCTTTTGCTGTTTTCTTTCTCTTTACCCCAGTTCTTTGTCCGGTTCTCAATCCAGTTTATCCCTTTGCTCTCTATAGATTAAATAGCAAATGTTCTAAGTTTCTTAAAGTTTTGAGCCTGTCCCTATGCAATGTCACAGGAATGTATACTAATAATCTCTGTGCTATGACGTTGGTAGTAATATTGATATAAAATTCTAATTTGTTAACTGCCTGTCTTCCCAGAGTTCTCAGCTTTTGACCTGTCCTGTGATGTTAAAGCGTCTTGTTAACTGACTCTTTTGCTTGTTGTCAGCAGAACTGTGTAGATTAGCATTCTGTTGTTGTAAATAAATCATTATTCACATGTAACATAGATGATTTAGTGTAATAAAGCTTTAACTCTGAAAAATTTGTACCAAATTATGAGGAATATAATAATATTTTTATGCTGTCTTTCTTCTCTCCGTATTTAAATCTCCAGAATCTATTGGTAAGTGCTTAGTTCTGAAGCGCACTTCACCCCCACTAATTTCCATATTCAGAATATGATTATTATTATTAATAATAAAATGCATGGCATGCATTTTACTAACTGTCAGTGTAGGCACCAGCTCTATGTAGTGGCGCGCACATGCATAGCTCCACAGAACTGTTTATCTTAAGAACACTGTATAAATAAAGAAAATAGCACACAAGTTAATCACACAATTGTAGCATAATGAATATCATAAGATTCCAATTCTCAGTGTTTGTTTCTAGCTAGTCTGTAGTAGTTCCTCAAATGGTATATATATATACACATATTTATATATATACTTAAATAGCTTAGCCAGTATTTTCCTAAACAATGCATTAAAAATGCTGTATAGTTCTTTTTTTTAAAGGATACAAAACTTATAAGATATACTTCTAACCCTATGTGACCCCAGACTTAAGAACTCAGTTGCTTCTCTGAAAAAGGCAATTCTGCCTGCTATGACCTTTGCCCTCTGTGGTTTAATGCACCTTGCTTTTATGATCTAATGATACAATCTAATATATTCCTGTTTACCAGTATAGTAATTCAAGTTTCTTTTAAGACCTTATTTAATTCTGTAAATCTAATCGAATTCTTCTCCCCAGCCCTAGCCCCCTTCTTCTCGTACTAATGCTTCTTCTTTCTAATCTTATTTGCATTCATATTCTCCACCCAGGTGGTACACCAATAAGAGGTAAGAGTGCTGACCTAACGTTCACAGAATGATCTTGCTCATTCTCCCTGCCCCTTTCGCCTCTGTCATCTCTGTCCTGTTTTCAGATCCATTCCATAATACCCATCTACCTGATTTCTTTCCCTCCGTTTTGTTATGATTCGTGACTCACATTGTGGACTTTCCTTTTACTTTTTTTTCTTTGTTTTGTTCATTTCTTTATTTATGAAAATGATTATTTAAGTTGTGATATGCTTCAAAGAAAGCATATCCAGGTCCTGAGACCTCAGACCGGTCACAGCTTACCATCTGTCCCTCTTTTTTCTTCTTTTTCCTTTTCTTCTTCCTTTTTCTTTTTTCTTTTTTTCTTTTCCTTTTTTTCTTCTTCTTCTTTTACCTTTTTTTTGTCCAACTGGAGAAAAAAAAAGATCATTTTTTCTTCCTTAGCTGTTCTTGTTCTGGACCAAAGCCAGGGCGGTCTGGAGAACAGTGGCAGACATGCAGAAGACAGCCTGGACCCTCTGCTTTTTGTCTTTATCTTTCGAAAGGATTTTGCTTTTGTTCTTCAATTCTTTTTTTCTCTTACTGTCTCAAAAGTCAAAGAATGACCCCCTTCCACCTGACCCCCTCCCGTCTGACAGCAGTGCTTTTTCTCCACTTCCTTTTTTCTTGGGTGCTCGTCTCTGGATTTTTGGATCTTCTGTCCTTCAGCCGTGGAAACAGGTTCTCGGTACTCTTGGTGGTATGTGGTATTGCCGGTTTTTCATACTTTGACTCAGTGTGCGTTTCTTTTGTAATTCTTCTTTTGTATTTTTCTTGGGGTTTTGTGACACCACACTGCTAATCCCACAGTGGATTTTGATGGGTGTCTTAGGGGATCTATCCAGAGGTCCTCAAGCAGTGATTGGTTGGCTCTTCCTGGCTGGCCTGGGCCTTGCTTTTGAACTTTTTAAAACTCCTCTAATGCAATTGCTCTTTGTTTTTCAGCAAATGTCAGAAATGATTGTAAGTTGTGGCAAACTGTCTTTCTTTTCTTAAAAAGTCTGCATGTCTTAAGGCAGTTTTATTTCTTTAAGTGATATTTTCATAATTGATAATGACTAATTTTAATTTTTTTTGCTCTGTGCAGCCTTTTTGTGCTCGCTGCGTGTATTTTTGGCTTTCTTCCACAGAAGACTTTCTTGAAAACTCAGCCTGGTTTTTTTTTTTTTGCGCGTGCCTATCTTTTGCGCCACTTTTGTTGCCAAAATGAAACAAAACAAAACCAAATATTAATCTTTTGTTTTATTTAAAAGCCATACTTCCTTGAAGCAGTCTCACCCATCTTCATTTTATTAGTCTAGGAGATAAGAGTGCTAATTATGACTTATAAGTCTTGCTTGGGAAAAAAGATATTGTTTTCTTATGCTAGCATTGACGATGTAAAAAAATAATCTCTATATGTTTTTCTCATCGCATCATTTTCTGTCTGTGCAACTTAGCAAGAGATTGAATCGACGTTGAGTGGACCTTCGCTTTTCAGGGCTTTTCATATTGTTAAGAGGTTTAGCTTGCTGAACCCCCAAAACCTTCTCTGACCACTTCTTTGGTGGTATATTTTATATCCATACAGGAGCCCTGCAGATTGAACAGAGTGAAGAATCCGACCAAGGAAAATATGAGTGTGTTGCCACCAACAGCGCGGGCACTCGCTACTCTGCCCCTGCCAATTTATATGTCAGAGGTAGGAATGACATGACCCTGGCCTAGCTTCTCCATTCAGGCTCAGGGGGAGTAGAGATGCCCACAGGGTCTGACTATGGAGGTATTTAACGAGAGGTTTGGTAATGATGACTGTTGCTGGAGCAGTTTACTAAGTAGAACATTAAAATTTCAAATCTGTTGTTTTTCACATCTACGTGAGGCTTGAGGTTTGTAGATATTTATTTGCATTTTTACTTCTGATTCTATTTTGACTGTACTGACTGACTGTGCTTGGTATTTGTTTGAAGTTTTCTTCTTTTCTTTCACTTTTTTGTTGTTTCTCATCTGTTTCCTTACAAACCTTGAAATAAGTGCTCGGTGTGCTACTAATCAGCTCTAAGCATGAAGGAGGTTACATCTCCGTGAGCTTTGCTGTGAGCTCGGGGCGTAAAGGCTCCAGCTTAAGAAAAAAATAGCACGATTGCCTTCCTTCCTATTACACTTTCCTAAGTTTTATATATGTGTATGCATTTACATGCCATAGGGTAATGACTTTGTTTCAGGAAGTTCTGTTAGCTTTTTTTGAAGTAAGAGTAAATTTTAACAATCCATTCATGTTTTCTCATAAGTACTTAAGTAATTGCGTCTTGAGCATAGAAATGGCTGTGCCTTTCATTTTAGCAGGAAGGTGTACCCCTCTTCCCCAGAGCTGTCAGAGCTAGTGCCTGCTGGGTTCTGTTTTGTTTCATTTTCTGGTGGAAACATTCTTATTCTAGGTCTGCAACATTGAATAATCACAAGAGGCGTGGGTGGGAGAGGGAATGGCTGTAGCCTGTGAGTACAGTGAGGTACTATAGAATGGGGTTCCGTAAGAAAATACCTAGCTTGATTTTGAAATTTTGTCACAGATAATTCTGTGCCCCTGGGGATGCCTTTTTCCCTTCTCTTTATGAAGTTTGTAGCTGGGGTGGGGGTGGAACTGGGGGTGCATTGAGAACCTTTTCTTCCCTAAAGTTTTTGAGGGCCCCAATCCTTTTTCCTCACAATGGTGACCTTCTTTGCTGCATGAGGCATGCATTCCTTCTTCTATGGAAAATTTCAAAATGATGCTAGCTATTGTTCCTAATACTGCATAAGTCCATGAGGTATTGCTAACTTTTCCAGCTGGGGTAGGAAGATGAAGTAGAGCAATTAACAATGTTCAAATAGTGGTTGAAAGCCTTGATATGGCCTTTTTACTCTCTCTGTGTTTCCCTTGTTTTTCTCCTTTTCCTCATTTCATTGTGTTCTGCATCAAACCCCCCTACATCCCTCAGAGCTGCGAGAAGGTTGGTGTGTTTTTTACTTTTTACCCACCTTACAAAACTATTACTTAAATCAATAACAAAGAATACAAATGAAATGAATGTAGCTGCACCGTGGTCTTCTTTTGGTTAATGGTATATTATTGCAGAGAATGTTCTGGCCTTGGCTTCTGTTGCTTGCTGGTGGTGTCTAAATGCAGTGCATGATGGGAGAGATTGTTCCTGGGTGCATGGGAGCTGGTAACACTTAACTCTCTATGGTCCAGTGCATTGGTCAGTGTTCCTGCTTTCCTCTCTGCCCCTATTCTTCCCATTTCCCACCCACCTTTTATTTCTGTCTTCTCAGGGTGCCTGCTGCCCCCGGATGATGTTTTATAATTGTTCACTGCCTTCCATTTTTCCTGATGCCTCGGAGTCTGTGCTGGCCCCTGCTTGCTTCAGTAACCTCTGAATTGACTGCAGGAGGCATGCTTAGCACTGTCTTCCCTATGAATGTCACTCACCCCCACACCCTTGCAGTGAGCCCTCTCCCTGCTGGAGGTTTTCTGATCCTAAGTGTAGCCAGAGTTCCCAGACAGGATTCCTTACCTTCTTCTTAGGGTTAAAAGATTGTTTCCCAGACGTTTCCTGTAACTTAAAAAAAAAAATCATTGCTATCCTTATTTACAGTGTGCTCCTGAAGGTTTCCCCTTTGATTTAAAGTTCACATAGTATAAGATTTTGTCCCTGAAGTCTGAGACAGAACCTATTTCTCTCTCACCGTGGCTTTGTACCATGTCAAAGTCCATGTATTCAAGTACAGCTAAACATGCAGATTATCTGAAGCAGGAACACTGAACAGTGTTTGCTTGGTGGTGGTGTGTTGTTTTATTTCTGTGTCATGTTTAATATGGTCACTCAATGTCACATCCTGCTGTGTATTATAGAATGTCCATCACTTTGAATATGGAAATAAAATGCTTCTTACTGGGTTTTGTGGTCATTGATGCTATTTATCCTTACATAGAAACTGAATGGAATCCTGAATGTGAACCCCCTTACCCCAAGTCTGTAGTCCTTACCTGTAACAACCTCCCTATAACATGTAATCTCCTCACTTTCATGTCTTCAACTCAGTAACTATATTTTACCTTCTTTCATTGTGTTTACTCTTATTTTCCCACTATTTCTCTTTTGTCCTTGTCTAGGAATGTCTAGGATTCCAGCCATTCTTCCATTGTTCTGTTGTGGGCCTTAAGAGTCCATCTTGTGCATGACTCTCGCATGACACAATCCAGTATAGTATCTACTGATGTTTTGTGTTTCTTCTGTGACTGCCACTTACACACACACACACACACACACACACACACACACACACACACACTCTTCTTTGTTTGTTCTATTGTTAGTTGAAGTTTTGAGGCTACATCCCTCTGAATCTGAAAGAAAACAAATTGCTGTTTCAGTATACTCAAGGTGATGTTTTCCAGGGTGGGATGTGCCTGCCCTATACATACATTCATATCACGTGGGAGGATATAGAACTGAAGTCACTCTTGCTACTCACACATTCTGATGACATACCTGTCATCTTTTTGTATATACATGCCTGCATAGAATCATTGTTATATGCATGTATGTATATAATTTGACGTTTATGCATGGTATTTGTGTATTGTTAATTTGTAGAGATTTTCTTTTTTGTGTGGGGTCAATGTAGGTCTGAATCGACTGTTGTATGACTGTGTCTAAGATATCAATGATTAAATAAATGACTCTGTGTATACACACACCATACTTGTATGGTCTGTATTATTCACAGTTTTTCTTTTTGTTGTGATTTTGGATAATTTACAATATGTTTCAATTGTTTAATCACGTCTGTATGGTGCATGTCATGTGTTTGATAAGCTTCTTTGTTCTTGCCTTGTATATGTTATCATGTTGCTTTGTATTTTGTTCCAGTTCGCCGTGTACCACCAAGATTCTCTATCCCACCCACTAACCATGAAATCATGCCAGGTGGAAGTGTAAATATCACCTGTGTGGCAGTAGGCTCACCAATGCCTTATGTGAAGTGGATGTTGGGGGCAGAAGATCTGACACCTGAAGATGATATGCCAATAGGAAGAAATGTCCTAGAGCTGAATGATGTAAGACAGTCAGCAAACTATACCTGTGTTGCCATGTCAACACTGGGTGTCATTGAAGCAATAGCACAGATCTCTGTCAAAGGTATGCTCAGATCATGCTCTGAAAATCATAGTAATGCTCTTCCTAGATTCAGAATTATAAAGTGAACCAATTTATCACTCAGTGATTCAACTGTGTATTTAACTAATCTCATCAGTGGTATTATATAAAATGTCCATATCTTAGGTTGACAAATTTATTTCACTCTTTTATTCCTTTCCTTCCTCTTTCCCTCCCTCCCTTTTTTCTTTCTTTTATACACATATAAAATATATAAGGTATTTAATCTAGGGCCTTGGGCATACTAAATCTCTGCTACTAAGCTACATCATCAGCCCTTCTGTAATTTTAATTTTGATACAGTGTCTCATTAAACATCAAACTGTGTTTGAATTTACACTGGATTCGGTAGAAACTATCAATCATTGATCTCTTACTTCAGCCTCCTGAGGAAGTGGGATTACATATTTTTAGCTAGAACCCACTTATAGATGCTTTCCTAAGATATTATCAGTCTAAATTGGGATAATCAACGCTGTATTTAGCAGCAAGTCTGACTTAGTCACTGAGCACACAGAATTGGGACTGCTATGCTGGGTCCATTCTTCTTGTAAGATGGATGGTCTGCAGACTGTTTCATCCAGATATCTGATAAGACTCAGAAGAAGAATATTAATGTGTCATTAAGTGCATAAAATCTCTGAAAAAAAAAAGGAAAAACGAGAAACTGCTGAAATCAATATGACCTAATAATAGATGCTGTTTGATAGTCCTTCCATTAAGAAGAAAATTTCAAATGGATCTGCTCTTAGTTCTGTCCTTCACCTTGCATACATGAATATCCATGAAATATTTTTTCTTTAATAAATATACTAAATATAACCAAAGAAGTCCATTCTGTGATTTTTTTCAGCAAAAAGGGAGTTGAATATGTGTGAATACCACTTTCTTTTATCCAATACTTGCATAATTCTAGAAAACTTAAAATTGGGTTATACATAGTAAGAGATTTGAGTTTCCATTAGTGTAAAACGAACTACTTCATCATCCCATTTGGGAAGCATGAATTTATAAAATGCAGCACACTTGTTATAATTGATATCATATGTATAATTAAACATATATATTCAGTATATCATATGGCTTAAGAACAAAAATATATATTATCCACATTGCAGCAATGTAATGTCTTATGCAATGTTAACGTATTAAGCATATTTGTCTTTCTTCACACCTTACAGCACTACAACTTTACTGTATGAAGACATGATAATACAGCCACTAATACCAGTTCAATAAACACAGCCTTATTTAATGACATTGTATGTGCCTGGAAAGTTAGAGTGGTCCACTTTGCCAAATATCAGTCTAGAATGTTTAAATAAATGTCTTTTTATACACTAATTTTAGCAAATTCTCTTTGCTAGGTGTTGCAATTCTATAGATATTAATAATATGCAAATATCAAACCACCTCTTTTATTATAAGCGTTTGAGTGTTAGATAATTGAGGTTTCTTAAGACATTAAAGAATTTGGAAGTAATAGTAACACCAAGCTAATTATCAATTCACTTTTGCAGCTTTTTATTTTCTGAATCTTCCTACTTCCCTATCCTTTCTTATCTCAAAGAATGAAATATAAAGGTAAAAACTGAAAGATAAAGAAAGAAAATAGAAAAGAAGCCAAAATGTGATGTTCTTAAGCTGCCGTCCCTGGGGGTATTGTAATTCTGGCCTTATGCTAACAGAGAAATGCTCTGAATATAAGCACTGGTTTTTTGTTTGTTTGTTTGTGTTAGGACTTACTATCTAGAGTAAAACTTTGTGCTGAAGCCAGCAGTAAAGATGGCTTATGCTTTTAAGTTATGTTTTTTTATGAGTCTTGTTCTGTTAAAAAAAAAAAAAGAACAGGTCTCTAAAAAAATATATGTAAAGGAGGAGTGAGTGGGGAGTGGAGAGGTGGGAGGGAGGGACTAGAAGGAGAAACGGGAGTAGAAAGTTGGTCAGAATATAATATAAGAGAATAAATTAATAAGAATACCAAATACAGGTGTTTTTGAGTAACTGTAATCTCAGATGCATCCAATATAGAATACAAAAATTTTATTATTAACAAAATACTTTAAAAAGTGATTTGTGAATGCCTTGAATTTCCTAAACAATTTAAAAAATTATAAAGAATATGACTTAAAATTATTATTCTGTTTCTATTAAAATTAGTGTGTGTGTGTGTGTGTGTGTGTGTGTCTGTATGTCTGAATATGTGTATGTGTATGGATGTTAATGAGAAAGAACTCAGGCCTCCTCACTTGCCAGGCAAAGTCCACTGTCATTGATCTAGCTTAATAATTTTAGATAAGTTATTTATAGCTTATAATTAGATAAGTTATTTATATGTATGAAACATATAACTAACTTGGTTAAGAAAGATTTATTTCAGCTTATGTTTAAACATCACAGTCTATTATTGAAGAAAATCAGGCAAAGAACAAAATGCGAAAACTGGGAAGTAGAACTAAACTAGAGGCCATGGAAGGTCACTGTTTACTGGCTTCCTTTTCATGGGTTGCTCATCATGCTTTCTTATATGCCCCAGGACCACCTGTCTATGTGTGGCACTACTCGCAATGGCTGGGTCCTCCCACATCAATGACTTATTAAGAAAGTACTCCCATAGGCTTACCCACAGGTCAATCTTATGGAAGCATTTTTTAAATTGTGGTTCCCTCTCCTCAGATAACTCTCTAAGTTGTGTCAAGTTGACAGTGGATAATCCAGGACACTAAAAAATTGATAATGTTCTCTGTGTCTTAAAAATAGGAAAGAACTTGGATATGAGTCCTTAAATAGCAATTTAATTTCATTTCCATATATTTAATATTTAATGTTTATTGGTATTCGTTTGCAAAATTAATTTATTGAATCAGGAAATAAGTGGCCAAACATTTGGAATAAAAATTACA
This sequence comes from Pachyuromys duprasi, assembly GCA_028658305.1. Taxonomy (NCBI): domain Eukaryota; kingdom Metazoa; phylum Chordata; class Mammalia; order Rodentia; family Muridae; genus Pachyuromys; species Pachyuromys duprasi. The sequence continues at coordinate 51,784,209 of CM053754.1, forward strand.
GTAATTGCAGTTACTGTTTTTGAGAGTCTCAGATACACTCTGTGCATATTACTGGATTAGCTTCACAGAAAGCTCATGAAATACAGCTACTCAGCTGTACAGTATAACACAAGTAATGCAGCTTGCCCTATTTTCACATGAGTAAATGAAAACCAAAAGAAATCAAGTGATTCACCCAGGATCCCTTAGGGAATAGGTGGTAGGTTTGAATACTGACCCGCCCAAATGTCATCACGATCTACTGGTAGGATGGGACCTGGGCTACTTCTACGTATTTTATTGTTTTATTTTATTTTTTCATCTATTAGGATAGCTGTCTTCAACCTGTGGGTCATGAACCATTTGGGAGCTGCATATCAGATATTTACATTATGATTCATAAGGGTTACAAAATTACAGTTATGAAGTAGCAATGAAATTTTCTGGTGGTGGTGGGGGACCACAATACAAAACTGTATTAAAATCTTTCAGTCTTAGGAAGGTTGAGAACCACTGACTCAAGACATGTTGCTTTGCTTCATCTGGTGAAATCTTCAATAGGTATCTCTTCGGCTAATAATAGAGTATACTGATTGGTATAATAGCTAAGAAAAGATGTTCATTGCCTTTTTTTTTTCCTCCGCCCCAAAGCCTTACCCAAGCCTCCAGGAACTCCTGTAGTGACTGAGAGCACAGCTACAAGCATCACGCTGACATGGGACTCTGGGAACCCTGATCCCGTCTCTTACTACATCATTCAGCATAAGCCTAAAAATTCTGAAGAACCATATAAAGAAATTGATGGGATAGCAACCACGCGCTACAGTGTTGCTGGACTAAGTCCCTACTCAGATTACGAATTTAGAGTTGTTGCTGTCAATAACATTGGGCGTGGGCCAGCAAGTGAACCAGTGCTAACACAGACCTCAGAACAAGCACCATCCAGTGCCCCACGAGATGTCCAGGCACGCATGCTGAGCTCAACCACAATTTTGGTACAGTGGAAGGAACCTGAGGAACCAAATGGACAGATACAAGGATACAGAGTTTATTATACAATGGACCCCACCCAGCATGTCAACAACTGGATGAAACACAATGTAGCTGATAGCCAAATCACTACTATTGGCAATTTAGTACCCCAAAAAACATATTCTGTCAAAGTCCTGGCTTTTACCTCAATTGGAGATGGTCCTCTTTCAAGTGATATACAAGTCATCACTCAGACAGGAGGTAAGTTTGATTCAAGATAAGAAATAGGACAGGTGGCTTAGAAGGAAGATAAGAAAACAATGAAAGAAACAGCAAAGATAATATAAATCTAAGTTGTTTAGATTTAGGACTTCATGTTGTATGTTTAAGCTTGCCATGATCTACAATTTTTTTTGAGAGAATATACAAGGGCCACATTATTGGGCACAATATCTATAACGTATAGGCTTAACATTGTTAGTGCTAATGATGGATTATTACTTGTTCTCTGGTTTTACAAATGCAGTGCACTCAAGACTTGTTTTCATGACTGATGAGGGCTTTATGAATCATGTGATCCAGCATGTTCACTTCCTGGCTTTGTGACCCTAAATCTTAAGCATGTTTATAGCTGAATTTGCTTCATTTTACTTTATAGCTATTATTTGGTTCTTTTGGTCACTGATTATTTTCCTTGCTATAGTGAATGAAAGATGTTTTACAACAATTATAGTAAATCTATATTCCTGCATTATTTGGTGTTTGCAGTTATTCATTCACTATATTAATATGCAAGGAAATGTTGTAAATTAACCTGAGGTTCTTGTTGGAAAATAATAGAGGTATATAAATGTTGTTCTTTTTCCTGACACTTTTTCTTAAAGTGTCAACTGTTAAAGATGATTTTTATATGATATCTAGCATCTCCATAAAAAATAAAAATTGCAAGAAAGTGTATGGTGCTGTAAGATTTTCTCTCGTTTTTACTGTAATGTTGGTATGAAAAAATTGCAATCTCATTCTTAAGCTACAGCTAAGTTTGATGAATTTGGGAGATTTTCTTCTTGGGTCAGCTTTTGTTGCTTGACAGAACAACAGAAATAACGTAATGGAAGAAAGAGCTTACTTGAGCTCACAGCTTCCGAAGTTCCAGCATGTGGTCAGCTGGCTCTGAATCAAAGGGATAGATTTCCAACTTCCCCTTCTTTCCACAACCACCCCCTACTAATTAGTCTACTAAATTCTAGACTGTTAAACCCCACAGACTAGTGACCCAAACTTTTGTCCACGCTTTTGTGCACAAAACTTTAGGAGGTGCACACCTTTAATCCCAGTACTTGGGAGGCAGGGGCAAGCAGATCTCTGAGTTTGAGGCCAGCGTGGTCTACAGAGTGAATTCTAGGACAACCAGGACTATACAGAGAAACTATGTTGAAAAGTCTCAAAAAAAATTAACCATGGTAATTTGCTTCTCTGAATTTCAGTTTTCTCATCATTACAGTAACTGTAATGCAGAGTTTTTGCAGTTCAATCTATCTATCTATCTATCTATCTATCTATCTATCTATCATCTATCGCTACTACAACACAGCAGTACACACTTGGTAGTTTAAATAGTAGGAATATATTGCCTCACAGATCTAGGGCCGAAAAGGCTGGAATCTATATATTGCAGGATTGCTTTTTATGCACACTGTGGATGAAAAGTGTGTTCCATACTAATCCTGAGTTTCTGGTAGCTTGCTGTCAATGTTTCATTCCTTGGCTTATAGAAACATGCAGTTTCTAAATATCTTCAGCCCATGTTCTTTAAAAAAGCAAGTATGTGTTCAAATGTGAACATTGGATATAAGGGTTAGGCCAACCTAACAACTAAATCCATCTTAACAACTTGTTCTGATAACACTTCCAAATCAGGTAATACTCTGTAGATATGGGCTCTAGAACCTCGTCATTCAAATTCTGGCTTCCCCCAGAATATAGATTATGTAATGAGGAAGGTAAAATGTAATAATGGAAGCTAATACATATTAGCCCATATGCTATACAGATCTAATGGGTATTTATTCTTGTGATCTGACTAGAAGCTATGACTTTCATAGCAAGTAAACTGAGGGTCAAAAAATGAATCAGGTTTTCTAAGTGTGACTGAGATCTAAGGACCCTGGAGATGTCTAACCACCATCATCTTTAACATGAGGAATTTCCTTATGTGATAGTTTTAGTGATTTTGTACCTACTATGTATTTAGTAGTTAAATATGGCCAGAGAATATATAATTTAATAATATCATTTATTTAAAATTATAAAATTGAAAAATTTAAAATTAATTTCAATTCTTAAATATTACAAGTGTTTTGAATGAAGGTAAAGAACAAGCATTTTTCATAAAAACATTGTTATCCTCAGTCCCTAGATTTGGCTACATTTTATAATCACAAATTTAAGCCTAACAAGCTGCAATGTCTTAATTTATTTTTAAGAGACAAAGGATTTAATTACCCAAGAAACAAGATTTTTCCTAAAACCAAATTCAATCAAATATGCAAATCCCTGAGACTCATGAATATCTTTATATTCAGAATATTGAATTACAAAAACTTATCCTTCTATCCCAATTTGGTGGAAAATGTCCAAAAAGTGTATTGTAGATTTCTTTTTTATTACCAGTAGACATGAGCAGAGTTTCATGAATGTTGTAGCATACAAGAGCAGTTAAATTAATCCAATAAGTTTGCCTTTGGAAGGTCTGACTTAATTCAGTATCCAAATTTAGAAAATACACTCAAATGTATGAAGGTGCATTAGGTAGTTCTTGATGTCTCTTTCTCAGACTAATGGATTTTTTACATGAAGACATTTCTACCAACCATCCATAATTGTAGCTTGAACACATATGGTCATGTAAAATGGCAGAGTAATAACACCTGCCAAAATCAGTAGTCTAATACAAACCTCTAAGTACCACAGTGATTGCATGTGTCCTGGAGTCTTCATTAACCAAGGCCATTGGATGTTACTAGCAGTTGTCAAGTTTAAGATTATCAATTCTGATGAAGTTAATTTAATGCTGATCCTCTCCTCTTCCTAATGAGCTCATTGCGAGAGTCTTGGCTACTTGAATATGTGTTGCCACTGTTGAACACTCCTTTTGGATGGTTAGATAAAATCTAAGGAAATCGCACTTTTCATTACGGTTTTTACTTTTAGTAAAGCTAAACAACCATACCATTCGAATAATTTAAGTATTTCTTAATTACATACACACAAAAATTGCACTTTGACATCTTCTGTGTCTGATAGATGCTTGTTTCATTTTATTGTCGTGAATCCCAGCATTCCTCATTTTGTTTAAGTCAGATATAAAAATGAATAAGTAAGTAAAACATTCCTGAAGAACAAAAAGTGCATTTAATAGAGAAGAAAGTCATCATCTTGATTTTATCTGAGAATACTGGCATCCTAGTGGATAGAAATTGGAGATTTATGTAGTGTATTCCTAGTGGTGGGAACAGCAGAACATGATACCTATTTCATGATAAATCAAAAGAGTATTTCCTCTTGGCTATGACTATTGGTATAGCTGACTATGTTAATCTTTAAATATAAAGTATACTCTTATTAAGCTTATTGTTTTTTAGGAACATGGGTCACTTCCCCCTCACTTTTCATATCTCTATTTTCTGGGGTAATAATCACTTGTAATTAATTTACCTCAAAGGTATGGAGAATGGATGAATGTTGGCAAGGGAAACACTTATACTCTTAGACACACCTCTTGTATTTCAACTAAAACAACCAAGAAGAAAAGTATATAATTTTCTGGAGTTGATTATTGTAACCATATAGGCTGACTATATTTAGTAGGAAGAACACGGACCTGATAAAGAAGTCTTAGGAACTACATCTTTAAGGCATTAAAGTAAATGTTGCTTGAAATTCATGGTAACAGAGGGATGTTAAATCTTAAATTTTGGGTTGTGTGAATTCTGAGTTTTCTTTAAAAAGAATTTCTGATATCATTTAGATTAATATTTGGACAAGTCTGTAGACTCCTTTAAAAGTATTTGGTTTGGATTGGCCTTGAATTCACTCTGCAGATGAGGATCACTATGAACTCCTAATGTCTCTTCTCCCAAATGCTAGGGTTAGAGGTGTATACCACTTTGTCAGCCTACTTTTACTATTTTAAGAAAGAAAATTCTACTGTGAACTTTCAAAAGCAGAAAATTGTTAAAATATAAATGAGGACATTGAAAAATACTCTTAAATAGGTTTCTAGAACTTTCTAAAACATTTCATTACATATACAGGCCAAGATAAGCAAACTATGAAAAGCCTGTATTCTAATACTTAAAAATTTAATTCCAGTGTAAAGCTTTCTATTCATGGTTTTAGCAGTGAAGAAAGGAGCAGTGAGTATGAATAAGCCAGGATAAAATTTAACTTTTTGTATGTTTTGAATTTTATCAGGTTTTACTATCAGATTCTGACTGTTGCTTTCATCATCATTTGCTGATATGCCAGATATGTAGGTTTTAAAATATGTGCCTGCTTAAAGTACTGGTTATGTTAGCAATGATGGGACTTTTAATGCCTTTGCCTTATGATACAGTGAGATGAAATTGTAAATTGGCATTCTAGTATGGCCACTTCAGGAGCAGTTGCCAAATTTTACTCAAACACTTATCTCTTCTAATGCATTGGCATTTCAGATGAAAAGGTTTCTCTCATTTCTTGGTTCTTTATTTGTTATTATATAACAATATAATAACTGTAGTAGTAATAATCAAATACTTGAGAGTTAGCAGTGGAATTTTTATTTTGTCTTAAGGATTAATAGTTCTTATTTTTATTTCTTTGTGAACAGTAAATTGTCAAGTAGACTATAACTAACCAAATATTAAAAATTGTTCAAATATAGTAATATTTATTTATCTCTTTAACTATCATTTATTTACTTGTACATATTATAAAATATATGTATATATACTTATATATGATTGTGTGATTAATCTCTGTGATGTGTGCACACATATGTGCACAGATGCAAATGCCAATACATACATGTAGAGTCCAGTGGGGGATATCACATTACTCTCTGCTTTACTGCTTTGAGACAAACTCTCAGGAACTTTGGAAATAGGCTCATGATCAGCAAGCCCGATGAGAATCCTGTTTCTGTCCCCCATCAGTGCTGAGGTTAAATGCATGCACGGCCATAACCAGCTTTTTACATGAGTACTGGGAATCTGAATTCTGGCCCTCATCTTTACACAGCTCTTATCTGATTTGCCATTCCCCAATACTTAAGTATAATTTTAAAGAAATATCTGTGCCACACATCTATTTATTCTTTTCTCAACTAATTTTCAATTTTGCTTGTGATCAGTGTTGGCATATAAACTTTTTAAATGTCTAGTGGTTACATATAAAGTTCTGGTTGTACATTTCATTTTTCTCATGAGTTTTAGTAATGTGAAAATTGTTCACTACCTTTGATGTACAGTTAATTAGTGCATGGACTGCTATAATTCAAAATATCTCCTAAGAAAAGTGATCTATAATGCTTATAAACAAAATCTATTTATGAAGATAGATTGAAGATAAAGATGATACATGAAGATAAAAGAATGTCAATAGTGACATATAATATATAAAGACTGAAATAAAAACCATATACACATATATATGAATAGATACATCTATAAATTTATATATGTAAATATATGTGTGTATTAAGAAAAAGGGAATATAGATATAAAATAGGTCTTCCTTTGGCATAATATTTCATACGCAATATCAGTTGATAGGTGATAAAATATTCTTTATCTCTGAGTACGCTGAAGAAACCAAATACATTAGTGTTGAGTCACCTTAAAATATTTCTCTATATGTTTTGATAGTGATCATTAAGACATTGTATTTTGGAATTTAAGAATACATCTAATTATTTCTCAGGAGTTTTTGTTTTTCCAATGATCTTCAATTTATGTTGGTTTTTAATTTAAAATCTGAACCCTAGGAAGTGATACCCTTAGTTCTACCCTCAATTTCCAATAACATTTGATTGTTAGCATCCATACGCTATTTAACATGAGAATAAAATGAAAAGGTAACAAATGGCTTGATGTATACACAGAGTTGAACTTATACATTATGTTCCTAAATTCAACTATTTTTCAATCATTGACAATTGAGAGTTTTTTTAATGTAGAAAATGCATAAGCAATATCTTCTGAATATATTCAGACATTCGGGCTGGCTGAGCTTTCATTCCATAAGGTAGCAATCTGCTGGGGCTTAGTTACACCCAGCATCCCTCTTCATTTAGGTATGTGCTTTCCTGTTGGTCTAAACCCCCTTAGTGCACCCTTATTCATCTAGGTATTTGTCTCTTACCTGGGGGCACTTAGATCTCTACTGCAAGTTTCAAATTTAAGAAATGTGCTATTTCTCCCCAAACCATTTCAAAAGGAGTCTAAAAGAAAAGGATGAAAAGCCTCCAGCCTATTAGATGACAAGACTTTCCATTAAATCCTCTAGCGAACCCTTGCATTGTCCAAAAGTTACAAAAAAAAAAGGAACCTGTTCCCTTCAGGATGTTGGAGTTCCTATTCAATTTATTATTTGCAGTGGGAGCTCTTTACAGAACCAAGCAGAATTAGATCAGTTGAAGCTGTGTCACTAAACAAGAATGAAACATTGAGACCAAATGGGAATACAGGAAAGATAAATTAAAAGCGAAAAACCAAACAGTGTAAGTAAGCAACAGTTAATCAGGTTTCTAAGATGGTTTCAGACAGTGTCAACTTAGTAGCCATAGGCAGAAAGCAAATCCTTACCTAATGACTACTTCCCAGCCCCTTTGGAAATGTATGTTTCTAATTCTTGGAATGTGAACTGGGTTCCAGTTTTGGCTTGAGTCTTATGTTAAGACAGGCTTCTTTATTCCACAGATTCTGGGAAATAAGAGAAAGAAATAAGCAATACAACTATAGAAAAATTAGTGAGTACCACATATTCATGCATGTGTATCACACCATGAAACTCTTCTATTATCTAGATGAAACCGGTGGAACCCAGTTGCAATTATCCCACCTGCCCAATGGCTCTTTGAAACCACTGTAGCATGAGCCAGGCTTTTGACTTTTTACCTGTTAGATAATTCATCTGCCATTTGCCAGTCACCATATGCTTTTATTTTCTTCTGAGTCCCTTGCTTTGCCCCTTGATCTTTTTGTTGTTGTTGTTGTTCCTTTGTCTTTGTCTCTCACTCTGAATGATTATGTGAGGTCACTCACTGGGCAGGAGCAGGGAAAGAATGATAACCTGGTCAGAAAGCAGTTCCCAGGGGCATCAAATTAATGAGAATCTCAAGGGATAGGAGAAGGAGAGGAGAGGGGCATCCAGGGAACATTAATGGCCCTAGGCATTAATGCAGGCATGAATGAGCCACTCTTTTACAACATGCCCAATCACAGAAGCTGGTACGCACAAAGAGCACTCTTCTTGCCAGGGCTCCTAGAAACAGACTTAAAACCTTGAATAAGAAGGGCAAGGTGTTCTTGTTCTGTAATCATGTTATGGAAAGATGGTTGGAAAAGAAGAGTCATACATTCTATATCCCCAAAAACCTCTTTTCCTGTGAAATTCGTATCTCAAGTGTAATTTCTAAGTTACATCATGTATCATCTGCGAATTGTGTTATTTCCTGTGTGTTTGAGAATGTTTTTTCTCAGGTTGTCAGAAAAATACTTTGGAAGCTCCTTTGCCCTTCCTGTGACATATCTTTATTCTTGTTTTATTGTTGTTGGTGGTGGTTGTCTTTATAAAATATACTTCATTCCTAATGTGAGTGTGGGAAAATAAAGATTCAGTCACATCATATTGAGACGTTCCCTAATATCAAGGGTAATGGTTAAATTATTGAGCAATTACCCAGGCATGGGTACTAACGGAAAAGACAGTGGCAACAGCACCCTACTGGATGCGCCAGTAAAGCCTGCTGCTCCTAGTTCCTGTGTATCATGCCTTGAGCATTGCTAATGTGCTTAGGAGCTAAGGAGGAAGTTTGGATTATGAAATTTTCTTGAGTAAGGTATTTGAAGCTGAATAAAGTTTTTATTACTTACTATGCCTCATGTGTGACACTTTGGTTGGCTGAATGACTACTATGAGAATGGAAGCTGACTTCTGCTACCGCAGTCTTATGAAGTACATCTTGTAATCGTACTATTTGTGTGTAGTTTAGGACTAAGCCACTAGGAACAGTACTATACTTGCATTCAGTCTAGTTGTTAGACACTATGAGTAACATAATCTAGGAGTTAAAGTTATTTATATTTAATAAAGTTTTGGTTTCCTTTTTCTCCTAATTCTTTTCTAAGATATAAGTTGTTAAGATAAAATTTTGAGGGTTTATTAACGTAGTCTCTGTTAAAGGGTCGGGTGGGATTTTATAAACATAATTACTATCTTAGTTAGGGTTTCTATTGCTGTGAAGAGACACTGTGATCACAGAGACTCCTATAAAGGAAAGCATTTAATTGGATATGTCTTACAGTTCAGAGTTTTTAAATCCGTTGTCATCAAAGAGGGAAGCATGGCAGCATGCAGGCAGACATGGCGCTGGAGAAGGAGCTTCAGAGCTCTAAATCCAGATTTGCAGGAATCAACAAGGGACAGAACCCTTGGGCCTGGCGTGAGTTTCCAGAACCCCAGAGCCCACCCCCAGTGACACACTTCCTCCAACAAAGCCATATTTATTCCAACAAGGTCTCATGTCCTAATCCTTCAAGATAATGCCGCTCCCCATGAGCCTGCAGGTGGGTGGGGGAGAGATTTACATTCAAACCACCGCAACTGAAATTAATACTGAATGTTACATGAAGTCATGGAGTTTTGTATCTCTCTCTTTTTTTTTTTACTCAGTTGTAAATATTGACAACTTTTCTATAATTAGCACTTCTTAGTCTTGGGCTTTCTTAGGCATATTTAATATTTCTTTTTAGTTTTTGAGAATATAATTGCAACATTTACTCCTCTCCTCTTGAAAATCCTCCACATAGTTCTTACTTTTCTTTTTCCATATTCAATGCCTCTCTTGCTTGGGTATAGGTCTATGCGTGTTGTGCATGTGTTCCTAAATATACAAGAGAAGTGTGATTAATCTGTATAGTGCTACATCTATGTATATGATTTCAGAGTTGAACATTTGGTATTAGATAGCAAACTGGTATGCTCCTCCCCAGGGACTATTTTTCCTGTTTTCTGCATGCCCTACTTAGTTACTTTTACTTCTTTTTGTGGGGTGGAGGTCTCCTGAGCTTTGCCCCTCCCACATTAGCATGTTTCTTTGTGTTATTCTTATTCAAGTTATGGTTAAGCAGTTATGGTGGTGAGATTTCACAGGCATAGCTTCTGATATTTATAGGAGACGATAATCCCATAGCAAACTCCCTGTTCCTCTGTTCTTAAAATCTTTCTGCCTCCCTTTCCACAATGATCCCTGACCTTTAGGTGAAGGACTTGTACTGTAAATACTTTAGTCAGAACTGTGCTCCACAACTCTGCATTTTGACCAGTTCTGGATTTCTATAATGGTCTCTATCATTGCAAAGAGAAGTTTCCTTGAACAGGGGAAAGAATTACACTTATCTGTGGATATAAAAATAAGTATGTAGAATGTAGTTAGGGATTATATGTGTATTTTATATGAACCATATCATATTTTACAATATTATTTGAAATCTATAATGTTACTGTCTTTACAGTTTAATTCTGTAATATACACTCATTAATCCTAATGAGTCTGTTGATTCCACTTCATATTGTGCACATTAAAGTATTCCAGGACTATAACAATATTCATCATTATTCCTATCCTTTTGAGGAGTTTAAATGAGCCTCAAGGAGGTCCTTACATCTCAGGTGATATATGGTCTTTCCATCCTTGTAAGGGTCTTGCACTTCACTAAACAGAACCTATTCTTAGCCAAAAGAGTTTCTTAACCCTGGCTGTGGTGGTGAGCTTGCTCTTTTGCCTTCCTCTTTTTAGTACCAGGGCAGCCACTAAACTTCAAGGCAGAACCTGAATCTGAAACAAGTATTTTGCTGTCTTGGACACCTCCACGTTCAGATACCATTGCCAGCTATGAACTGGTCTACAGAGATGGGGAGCAAGGAGAAGAGGTAAGACTTGCTTTTTTTCCTTTGTGGAAAAGATATACACATGGAAAGAGGAACTTGATCAAAATCCCAAAAGTTTTTTTGGAGACTTTGGAGGTGGGAGACATAAAATCTATTGTTCTAGGTGAAATCCTTTTTAATCCTTTTAATTCAGCTTTCCAAGTTTCATACTATACAAGCATCAACTAATATGGGACCAGAAAAATCCATGAGGTGGAGAGATACCTTCATTTCTCTTCTGTAATTGCTCACAGCATTATGCAAACCTATGACCAATTGAGATCTTTATGCTTTTCAGAGTAATCAAGGAAATGGATTTGTTCAGGCTGTTTCAAATGAAAGACGTCCATAGCAAATGGTCATGTTAAAATTATGATATGAGTATTACTATATATAAAATGTTAATAATACTGTGCAAGTAAAATAAGATTGTTAAAAGTATAGAAATCAAAACAAAAATGAAACTCAGTATCATTCACATTTACTATTAACAAGCACAACTTTAAGAGTTTCACTTACAACCCATTAATTCTTATGGCAGACTTATGAGTTAGACACTATTTTTAACCCTGTTCACGTGGAAGAAAAAAGATGAATAAGAGAAAGTACATACAATTTCCAGTGTTTCACATCAATGATTGGTAGAAATGATGTCTGAATTGAGACAGGCAGCAACCAGTATCCTTATCCGTAAGCTTTACTTTCATTTCGATTGTTTCTAGAATAAAGTCTACTTCCAAATGGTGCTTTAGGATACACTGAGCATTGTCAGAGCAGGAATAGGTCATTTATCAATAAATATATTTTCTTTATTGGGAAATCCCATAAGGAATACCAGACAAAAAAAGTTTTTGAAACTATATTTTAAAACTCTGTCTATGTAACTCATTTTGCTATATATATTTCATGTCATTCTTTTCTTTACAAAGAAAAGTAATCTTCCAAATGTTATTATCCCCCAAGTTTTAACAACCTCAGATATTAAATAACTACTACAAATTGAAATATGGTACATTCTTTTGAATTCTATAATAAGCTACTTCATTCTTTCTTTTAAAAAAAGATGTATTTAATTTTATGTATGTGAATGCTCTCTAGGCATGTACACCTGTGTGCCAGAAAAGGGCCTCAGATTCCAGTGTTGTGAGCCACCATATGGGTGCTGGGAATTGAACTCAGGTCCTCTGGAAGAGCACCCAGTGCTCTTAACCACTGAGCTATCTCTCTAGCCCCAAGTTACTTCATTCTTATAAAATTCTATTTTAATATATATCCTAGAACTTATTCTAAAGCATAAGTAAGTTTTATTGTTTGTTTTTGTTTGTATATTTGTTTATTTTCTGAGACAGGCTCTCACTTTGTAGTGTAGCTGTCTTGGAACTATGTAGTCCAGGCTGGCATTGAACTAACAGAGATCTGCCTGCCTCCCAAGTGCTGGAATTAAAGGTATGTACAAGCACAACTGGCTGATGTATAAGTTTAAAACCAAATGATTTTTGAATTATATAATTTGTTACTTTGCTTTTTGTTGCTTTGATAAAGGCTATGACCAAAAGCAACTTGGAAAAGAAAGGGCTTATTAGACTTCGATATCCTAAACACAGTCTGTCAGTGAGGAATATGAGAGCATTCTCCTACAGCCTGGGACTACCTGCCAGGGATATCAGGACCCAGGATGGGTTGGGTTCTCCCACATCAATCTTTAATCAAGAAAATGTCCTATGGGCTTGCCTACATGCCAATGTGATGAAAACATTTTCTTAATTACTGTTCCCTCCTGCCAGATGTATCAAGTGGGGAGAAAAAAATAAAAGAAAGTAAAACAAACAAACAAACAAGCAGCACATTTGACCCCTTTGTGAACTTAACACAAAGATGCATCACTGTTAAACCACCATCATTTTTTCTCTCATCAAGAGCTCATATTAATGTTACAAAGTAAAACATAGTATAACTGTAAACCCATAGTTCTTGAAAAGTTCACTCTCAGATGGGTGGTAGTGGAGCATTCCTTTTTAATCCCAGCACTCAGGAGGCAGAAGAAACAGGAGGAGGTCTGTGAGTGTGAGGCCAGCCTGGTTGGTCTTCAGAGAGAGAGCGAGAGTTCCAGGACAGCCAGGGCTACACAGAGATACCCTGTCTTGAAAAACAAACAAACAAAAAAATGTTCAGTCTCTAAAATATCCAACATCTCTTTAGAAGTCTAAAGGTTGTAAACTGTGGGGTTTTAGAAAATAAAGATTAAATTGCATACTTATTCCAAAAGAGAAGAACCAGGGTACAGTTACAATTAAGACAAAGCAAAAACAGAATCAAACATTATAAATAGCTTAGTGCCTGCTATCTTAGATTCCCTCATTATTTTCTGGGTTCTAAAAGGCTTAGCCAACTCTGTTTCTCTGCCTATGCTACCGAGAGCATCTGAAACTTGTTTTGTGGCTAAGGTTAGGTCTGGCTTGTACCTGCTTCTATCTTTGGTGGTCATTCTACAACCTTGGCATCTCCAGTGTCCTGGGACTTGCACTGTAACTGATGCTACCCCCTTACATGTATTGTCCCAGTACAGCAAAACCTTTTACTTTAGTGACACTGGTCTTCTACAAATTACAACCAAGCCTTTAGTACCATTGACTAGAAACCACAGTCTTGATTCAAAATATAACACAAACAGCCCCAATAGATTCTTAAAGGACTCTTAAACTTCCCTGTAAGACCTTACAAGTCAGTCATCTGTTGTCTGCATTGCTCTCATTATTATCTTTCAAGTTCCCCCAGAACAGCTCACTAAGCTCTGTGTACTCAATGGCTTTTCCAAACCAAATTTCTAAGTGCTTCCGTGCCCTCCCAGAAAGAAACCTACCACATGGTCAGATACAGACCAGCAATACCCCTCTCCTGGTAACAATTTCTGTATTAGTTAAGATTGGACATCAGGGTTTATTTGAAGTTCATTTCCTGACTACAGTCCATCATTAATGAAAGTCAAGGCTGATAGTCAAACAGGAAGGCAGGAACTAAAGATAAACCATGGAGGAATGCTTCTCATTGACTACTCCTTATGCTTGCTTATCTTGCTTTCTCCCACATCTGAGGACCCAGTGCCAGGGTGTTATCGCCTACAGTCCTCCCACATCAGTAATTAATCTACATAATGTCCCAGAGACAGGTCAATGTGATGGACACATTTCCTCAGTTGAGTTTCTTTTTTCCAAGATAACCCTAGCTTGGTTCAAGTTGACAAAACAAACAAAACAAAACACCAAACCAACAAAAACCTAAAAAACACAGATAACAAAGCCAATATTAGAAAATAAGTATTAGGTATAAAATAATCATCTTTACTCATGGTAGAGCTTAAAAACCTAAGCTATTGGGTTCTTGAGGTGGTATAAAGTAAGTCAATATTAAATTATTTTATGTATTTAACAATATCAAGTAAAAATTAATCATTCCTTCATGCTTTCCTTCACATGATGAGCTGAGGGGGATGGCAGCCATTTCGGACTAATGAGAGCCTTAGCTCTCCATGCACTGCTGTGCTTTACAATTGTTTGGGTGACAGAGCTCTGTTTTCTTATTTGGGGAATCTGAAGTTTTTAAGTGCCCTTATATTTTAAGGCCAAAGCACATTAGAAATGTTTCGACATGTTTATATTTGAATTACCTTTATCTGAACTCATTTGTGAGAAAAGCAAGTACCTGTTGATTAGAAAAAAGCTTTAAGACTTTTTTGTGTCTCTATTCAATTACGTATTTGTTTGTATTTTAATATTTACTCTGGACTGATGCTTCACTTGAGATTGATTACCCATAGACAGAAATGTTTTTGCTAAAATGCAAATGTAGATTTGAAACCCAGGTTTGCCAAACAGAAATCTTATTTTGAAAGTCCTCTATACTGTTAACAGGTATACAGAACTTTATGATTATTTTTTTCTAGCTGTAAGCTCTATTGCCCCACACTCATAGTTACCTATTCTAAAGAAACTCACAATAATGTCTTGTTTCCTAAAATAATTTAGTTTTCTTCAGTGACACAAGTAATTTTAGTACCATCAGCAAATTCAGGTATCTTTCATGTTTTTGTTGTTCTGTTTGTATGTTTGTTTGTTTTTAAAACAGGTTCACCTCAAACTCACTAAGTAATTGAAAATGACCTTAAACTACTGTTCCTCTTGCCTCCACTTCCCCAGCGGCGGGATCATAAGAATGGATCACTGCGTCTAGTTTTTGTTGTTATGGTTTTTGTTTTGGTAGTGGGTTTGTTTTGTTTTCTTTGTTTTGTTTTATGAAAATCAAGACTTTCTGCACTTTATGTATGCTGTACTTTATTAACTGAGCTATGGCCAGAGCCCCTCACATCTCTTTTATAGCAATGTTTTGTAAAGTGTTGCTA
The DNA here is from genome assembly GCA_028658305.1 of Pachyuromys duprasi. Lineage (NCBI taxonomy): Eukaryota > Metazoa > Chordata > Mammalia > Rodentia > Muridae > Pachyuromys > Pachyuromys duprasi. The sequence continues at coordinate 51,799,747 of CM053754.1, forward strand.
GTTCTGGTCGTATGGTATTTGCACCCCATTTAGGTCGCAGATAGTTCTAGAGGGAAACCTGGGTTTGTGATTGAATGGGATTTTGCATGTTCAGCAGCCTCCGTAATTAAGGTTGGCCAATGTCCTTTTCCTTGGTGTTCACAGCAACTTACACATCTTCAGGGTAGAGGCCACATCCTGGCCTCGTCCTCTCCTTGCCTCTCTTATTTTGTGCTTGTGAATAGTTGTCAGCATTGGAAAGATTAACATTGGTGTCACTGTTTCAGCCAAATTTTGTAGAAAAATACTTTTCAGCTATGGTATCTTCATGATATAATTTCCAATATAGTCCTGGTATTGTTGATGCTTTGGCTATGTTTTTATGGCACTGTGGTTAGGAGAAAAGTCTAATGTTACAAACGTTTATTCTGCCACATTTGTACCAGCTCATGATCAACTCTTCTGTTTCCTTTCAGCAGAGAGTCACCATTGAGCCAGGCACATCTTATAGGCTTCAAGGGCTGAAACCAAACAGTCTGTACTACTTCCGTCTGTCTGCACGCTCTCCTCAAGGCTTGGGTGCTTCTACAGCTGAAATATCAGCTAGAACCATGCAATCAAGTAGGTGTCTCTCTTTGCTTCCTTGTTGCCCATTTCTCTCTAGGAAATGTTTCTGACAATCGTTTTGGTTTTGGTTTTGTTTTGACAAGCAAACCTGTTAATGTGCTAAGTCTTCAGCAACTATCTCTGAGGCAGGAAGCATCCTACTTAGAAGACAGGACAAATATACATCGTTTTTAAACATAAATAATAGACCCTGCTTTCTACTTCCTAAATCAAAATTTCAAAGAAGTTAATCCACCTCCATAACTAGGAAAAGAGATACACTTGTTAGATCTGTCCTATCCAGGAAAAGATATGGCTACAAAATTCAGGCTGAAAATACTGCAGAGAAATCAGGCAAGAGCACATTGGAGGATGAAGTGGCAAACGAAAAACAATTCCCTTTAAAACAAGTGATTATCATGTATTTGTTCCTACTCAGGAGGAAAGCTCAGTGCATATGACGGATTGCCTATTCTGTGAGTGACCATGTAGACTTTCAAAATATTCACAGAAAATCTTTATTTAGATAAAACTGAGAATAATGGAGTAATCATAGGCAGCCCTGCACCCTGAATGTTATTTGTTTCCTTCACTTCACTGTCTCTTTTGAGCCTCCCGGCCTCAGCACAGCTGAGTTTGTTATAATGGGGCTTCACCATGCACAGTACACATTGTTTTTTTTCAGAAATATTACCTAAAAGACTGTTTTTGATGGGAAGTATGATGGCTTCTAATATTGCCATTCCCTCTTTCATGAGTATTGACAATTAACCATCAGCTCAATTTATCTGGAACAGGTTTGCAGCTATTGCCTGGGATTTTTGTGTGTTGTATTTTATCATTATTTCCTGATATGGTGAAGTATTTGGGGTAATTTGATGGGAAATTGCTCAGAAGATGACCAGTTTATTTTAGGGTGGACAGTAAAAGTGTATGTTTTATCTCTTATGTAAATCTACTTTGGATCAATTATTGTATACAAAAATGAAACTACTGAGTATAAAATCATGTAATTCTTAAATGATTCTTTGGGGGATAACTAGGTATTTTTAATTGCTGTGTTGTTGACCTTTTGTAAGTGATAGCTGATTATTACCTATTTTACCAAAATTTGCTGGTGGGATCTAATTCTTTACTAGCAATGGTGTCACGAGAAGAGTTAAAATAAAAAAGCTGAGAGCTGACATAGGGTAAGTACAGTCAGAATCAACAAGCCTGACATTGCCCTCGGTAGGTAAATCTTGGCCTGTGCATTTTCATTCTTTAATGATTCTGCATGATTCTCGTTTTATTTGGGCGACAATCAATATTAGATTAACACTTTTCATTAAAACTGATCAGGCTGCTTTATATATTTTTAGATAGGGTGAAACCTTTTAAGTTTGTTGGGATTTCTTTTTCTTTTATTTTCTTACTTGAATAGGAGGGCACCTACCAGTTACTGTGCCTTTGTACACTTAAAGACCCTTCCACAAATGAGTGTCGTGTATGAATTGTCCTTATTCTAGAATGTGGAAAGAAGCACATAGAATGGACATGGAAATGGAATTTCTGGAATCTCAAGTTTACAAAAATAAAATTAGTTGAGATTTGGGGATGCTGAATAGTCAGTGTAGTGGGGATGGGAGATACCAAGAAGTTGGTTTATAAGAAGAATTTAAATTGCAGGTAGGTAATTTTATTTGAGGCACTATTATCACAAAGTTTCATCTTCACACATTTCCCCCACTCATTATTTAACAGTTATTTTGACCATTGCTTCATTTTTTTTATTTACTCATGTTACTAAGCCAAGGTACCTAAATTTATGTTAAAATTTTAAGTTTCAAAGTATTATTTTTGTTTTTCTGTCCTTATTGTTCGTTTATTTATTTTTGCCTTTTCTTTTGTTTTATCATTTTTTTTCCAACCACTCCTGTCCTTTCACTCAAATCCTCCTTTAACTCACTACCAAAATAAGAGCCATCAGCTCCTCCTCAAGATATTAGTTGCACCAGCCCAAGTTCCACTAGTATTTTGGTAAGTTGGCGACCTCCACCAGTGGAAAAACAGAATGGCATTATCACTGAATACTCCCTCAAGTATGCTGCAGTGGATGGAGAAGACTACAAGCCTCATGAGGTTTTGGGAATTCCTTCGGATACTACCAGATACCTTTTGGAACAGCTGGAAAAATGGACTGAATACCGGATCACAGTGACTGCCCACACAGATGTCGGCCCTGGCCCTGAGAGCTTGTCCGTGTTGATTCGAACCGATGAAGATGGTATGTTGCCTCCGCTCCGTCAGTCCGCACCTTCTGACACAGTCTGGGTCTGCTTTTGATAGGCTAACAATTATTTTTTTATTTTTTCTGCTCATCATTTTTGATCCAACATTTCTATTACGTAACTGTTTTTGCCAAAGACTTGTCTTTCCTACATCCTGGGCTTTTTCCTTTTTCCTTTTTCAATTTCAGTGCAACAGTTTTCTGCCTTTTAAAGGGACACTTTGCTCCTGTAGTCCTATGATCCAGATTTTCTCTGTATCTTCCTCTAATGTCTCCTGTGTTTTTCTTGTCATTTTTAATTCTCTTTTCATATCGGAATTAACTTTCAAAACTGCTACCTTCTTACTGTCTTTTGTCTTGCGATTTTTTGGCATCTGTTGTATGGAACGGCTTTTTGATATGAGAAAAAAAAAAGAAGAATCCATATAGTCAAGAATCTTTTTATTCTGCTATTAAAAACAAAAGCTTTAAAAAAACACACAACTGTCAACAATCTGTTTTTGTTATTATTTCAATACAATACTTCTTTGTGGTTTAATGCTTTGGACCTCAAAGCATCTTCCTTGGCTTTTGTGCTTTTTTTTTTTACATGTTTTTCTATTTCTCTGATACTCTTTTTTTTTTTTTTCTTCCATTTTGGTTTTTGCATCGGTCATGTTTTTTGATCTTTTCTTAAAATTTAGAGCAGATTGGTTGAGCATTTTCCTTAGTTGGAGATGTTTGTGTTCTTCAATGAAGCATTTAAGTAAAGCAAGTGCCCTCGCTGGGCGGCGCGTGCCTGTAATTGTCTTTTACCCGTGATGTTGTTACAGTTCCCAGTGGTCCTCCTCGCAAGGTCGAGGTGGAGGCTGTCAACGCCACGGCTGTTAAGGTCTCGTGGCGCTCACCTGTGCCCAATAAGCAGCATGGACAGATACGAGGATACCAGGTGCACTATGTGAGAATGGAAAACGGGGAGCCCAAGGGCCAGCCCATGCTGAAGGATGTGATGCTTGCTGACGCACAGGTGAGCCTGTTTCATTAGCTAACATTGCTTCCAGACTGTGCTCAGTATTTAATCTTCTGCACTTCAGAAAATTGACATTAAATTCTAGACTTTAAAACTCATTGCTGTATATTTACCTTTTAAATTAGAAGTAACCTCAACTAAAAATAAACTGAAATAAATGTTTTTAATTTTGATTAAGAGCCACTTTTAAAAATTAGATATTCTGTTCTTTATATCTATATCCAAATTCATACTTCTGACTTCAAGGAATAACGATGAGCCTAACTAAATCAAAGTAAATTTGGCTTGATAGAATCTACCTTCTGCTATTTAAATACTTGGACCAAGGTTGATTTAATTTATTAATATATGACTATTTCACTACAGAACAGACATTTTTATTCAGGAGACAAAACTTAGTATTTTATTTAGTATTTCATCAAGTCACATTTTATGGGAATGGTTGTTTTCTCTCCCAGGAGGTCAAGATAATGACATCAGTGATAAAAATTAAATTAAGGTTTCCAAAAGGTAAATATGATCTTCTTGGCTGAACCAAGTTAAGGGAATTACTAAAGAACTGGGGAAATGCCCAGTCAGTAAAGCATTTTCAAAGGGAACCTGAGTATAAGTCTCAGAGCCCACATTTTTAAAAGCCTGGTATGCTTGTATACACTTTATAATCCTAGAGCAGGAGAAGCAGAAATATGGAGATGTTCTGGCCAGCCAATCTAGCCTACAACAAGTAGAACGGTAGTCAGAAACCCTATTTCAGAGTAAGTAGGACTGTGCCTAAGAATAATACCCAGAGTGGCCCTCTAGCCTTCTCAGTCATGCATTCATGCATGCATCCTAACACTCACACACACACACACATGCACACGCACATATTTATATGTATGTGTGTATATATGTGTGTATGTGTATGTACTTATACACATAAATCCACACAATCCTGGAACACTGTTGCATAAACAGCCTACACAAACAAAAATTTATAAATAATGCATAGTTATGTATGAGAGATGTTCGGTTGACCTTAGGGAAATGGTTAACAACCATGGTGGTCCCTTTCTGGTTTGTAGTCAGTTGTTTAAAGCAAAGTATATAACATTATCATTTTATCTCTAAAGTATAGATGTTTAAAAGTAATCCCCCAAAATGAAAATATAATTAATCTACTTGTACCTCAAATATTTTTCTGGGAGAAACAGGAAAACTCCAGTTTCTAACTGCGCTGTTGGAAATGGTACATAACCCAGTGTGTAGCTTGCCATTGCTGTTCGCCCAGTGTTGGGAGACTGTGTTTATAGGATATGTAAGATACTTGATGCTTTGCTTGAGCACACTGTCCAAACAGTGTTTATGTTTGCTTCTATTTTGAGCATCCTAACTGAAATCCTGAAAGGATCTAAATTTGGGGCTCACTCCTATGGCTCAAATGTACTGGTTTGCAGTGGTTTCTGCAAATATAGCTGATGTAATGCCTTTGACACTAGAAAAGGCCCTCAACAACTCTTTTCATTAAAAATATTTTATTATAGTCCTGCTAAAATACATAGGTATTATAAGAAAGGAATAAAGGCAGATTTGGGGTTTCTATCACACTTTGTCTAAAACTAGTTGCCTGCAGTCATAGACTTTAATAAATATCAAATCATATTTTATGTATAGCATATATGTATAAACATTTATAATCCTAATTGTTTGAGTTCATATAATTACTGAATCAATTCTCAGTGCGGCTTTGAGTCTCATCATGGTAGGACACAGTTATAAATGGGGCCAATTTACCTCAAATTCACACTCAGTGATTTTTCCATGCCATCCAGTCCCTCAAACCCAAACCTGTTATTCAAACTTTCATTAAAACCCATTGTTACTTGAATAAAAATGGATGCATAATAAAAAAATTATGGAAACAGAGTGAAAAGAGGCCATTAAATGTTCACTTTGAAAAAGATAATTATGAACTCCAGAAAGTTGTTTTTAAAAGTACAACAATTTCAAATCCTGGAGGGCCATCAAAAGTCTACTTGACTTTTTATAATTTTTTATTTATATTGTACTGCTTTAAAGTAGAATATTGTATCATATATTGTTGCTATCTTAAAAGTCTTAAATTTGGAAAACAAACGCAAGATCGTGCTTTGATCGCCTTTGTTTCAGCTGCATCTTTCTGCCTTTATTGTTATATAGCTGATAAACTTATGTTTTCCTCTCTTCTATTTTGATCTCTATTAATTGTTGTTTTTCCTAATTTTTCTCCTCTCCATTACACTTTTGCTTCTTGATTCTTCATTGCAATTTAAGTACCTCTCACAAGTCTTCATTAAAAAAAGATAGTATGAAAAAAGATAGTAATTTAAATAGTAACTTAATTATATAACCCATGAAAGAATTAAAAATTCATGACATATAGTAGTATGAGGTCAGAAACGTTAGATTTTTTTTCTTTGTTTTATTGGCCTTTTCAGTAAACCATGTAGTTAATTTATAGTAGTTATATTTTAGCTTAAATTAGATATATATCAATATAAAATAAATATAGCACATATTTACCTTAACCCCCTTAGTGGTGATGATGTCTACATCATAATGCACCTATTCTTTGGAATGTTGTTGTATATGTTCTTTTAATGACTGTATTTTCCTATTTTAAATTAAAGGAGGCTAACATCATTTTTATAAGGGTACAAGTTTCTCTTCATTTCTTTTTATTTTGTCCCCTCTCCCCAACTGTCTAAACCTCAATCAGTGGGAATTTGATGATACTACTGAACATGTGAGTAAATTTTTCCTGTTTGGCCAAAAATCAGACCCTATATGCTTGTGTTCTTTTGAGTATCAGTCTTTTACTCATTCATGATTTGTTATCACATTTGCTTGAATGCATGACTAATGTACTATTTTTAATTGGTATTAACTATGTGAGTACTTTTCAGTTTTTTTTTTTTTTGATTTTGTGAAATGAGCATGGTGCTACTGATTACATAAAGAAGGTCATGAGCTAATAGTATTTATTTTGCTTTCTGCTGCTAACTCTGTCTTGTTACACACTTAAGGTCACATGATTTAAACGGAGTTGTGCCAGATAGGTCATATTGTGTGTTACTAATATTTAGGTCATATTTAGGTTACTAATATTTTCCACACCAGGGTTATATGGTAACTATATCATATAACACAGCCCTGACACTGATTAACTCCACCTAGACTTGGCTAAATTATGTCACATGTAGAAAAAGAAAATGAATGGCAATAAATAGGTCATGTCAACAAGTAAAAAGAGTTTCACAGAAGAGGATTTTTAAATATATATATGAGTAGCTTATGTTACTTTTTTTAAAGGTCTTTTTTATGTAAGTCATATGATAGGACATCTACCATCTAAGTACTTCTTACAGGATAGTAAGAAGACTAGAAATATGTACAAAAGTCTGAAACAGTTATAAAATGCAGCCAAAGAAATACCCCAAGGTGCAGTGCCTTGGAAATAAATGACAGTGAAAATATAGTTATAATCTCAGAGAGAGCTGCTCAGGAGGGCAGTCTGCTTGAGAACTGAAGCCATGGCCTGCAATCCCAAAGGGGATGGGATTTGTATATATTTGGAGCTAAGAAAGGAATGTTCTCTATCTGTAATGGTGCGTAGCAGCTGCAGCCATGGAGGCTAATGGGATTGACCTTTGGTCATGTGACAATGAACCTACTAATTGGACACAAGTAAAAGTTTCTTGTAATAAAATTATTATGGAATGGAGCAAAGAGGTAAAATATGACAGCTGAGATGTAAGGAGAAGATTAAGTAGTCCTTCATTATTTTGTCATGGAGCGATATTGAAAATATTAAAAAGAAAAATAATATAAAGGTTACGAAGAACATTTTCTTTTTTAGACTGAATAGAATTAGCATTTATTAATCTTTTGATATTCATTATTACACTATATGCAAAGCACATAGAGATGAATGTGCTGTAAACATTGACCCTGAAAAACTTGTAGTCTATCAGGATAGATAGCCATAATGTAAAAAGTGTTTTAAATGCCATAAAGTGCCATAAGACTTAATGTATAAATATTTATTGCCAAAGCACAACACTCCTTTTAGAGTTCTTGGAAAATATGAATAGTGTATCAGGTATCATAAAATTTAGTGCAGAGCCATAATTTATATGATTAGCTCTATTAATGATAGGATTTATGATAGGATCTAGTGTATACATGTGTTTGAAGGAAATAAGTTTTATAAAACCAGATTTATCTTCAAATATATAATGGACTCATCATTTTCTGGTCAAGTCCATTGCATTCCTTATTTTATTTAATACTGTTCATGGCTGATTAAATAAATTTCATGATTCCCTGAATGGGTCGCTACCTCATTTATAAAACAGTGACTTAATAGGTAAATTGGAGCATGAACAGACAAAACATATGAAAAACAAATAGTTATTTTTCTAATTCCCTCATGAAGTGACCAAAATCCAACAAAATTTAAGGCAGCAGAAATGAAAAGGTACCAGGTTTATTGATGTTTAAAACTAAAAATTGACAAAAACTTGATGATGACCTTAAGAAAACAAGTGGTTGATAGTGGCTCATAGATTTTAAATAGGAATTAGTATGTAAGGAATAAGGGAAAGTATACTTTGGCGGTGGCTTTCTTGTTTTTCAGACTGAACTTAAGGTGTAATAACTATGAAAGAGTCACAGGGAGACTCCCAGCAAGAGTGCAAGTGGGGCAGGAGGTCCTGAGGGGCAGGAGTAGGCCTTTGATGTGGTCACTCTGCATCACAAAGGAGCCCAGTTCCCCCATGCTAGGGTACTCCACTTAAAGACAGGGAATGTAGCCTAAGGAGTAGCCTGATTGTCACAGTTGGGTCATGTGCAGTTAAGACTCTGCTAGTACATTGAACTTGACCAGTTTTGATGAATAGTATTTACTGTACCCCAAATAACCTGAGCAAAGAGAAAGATATCTGGCCATCCCTAATTTTATGGATGAAAACTTTAGGGTAGAATCAAAGTTGTCACATATTTGATGATAGAACTTCTATCTGCCAAAGTTGTCTTTTATCCAGCAAAAATTTTTCGAGACCGTGGCAAGAAGTTAGCATCTACACTATCGTCACTTCTGGAATACTCAGTTTGTCTACCATAATGTATAATACTGCTCCCAAGTAGTGACTTTGTCTGCATGTCCTCTGTGATATTAGAGAAAGAATTTCAAGGTCCTAAGGATAAAATACATTTTTCTGATAAAGTCCATGTGTGTGCCTGAATAAAATCTTCAAGCACTCGGCAGGATACTATTTGAAAGGTTTCCGTTTCTGCAATGATGATATTCTTATTCTTTTGAGAAAGAATCTTGTCAAAGTTGTCATATTTGGCATCAGTTTCAGCAGTTATGTTCCATGGTACCTGTAAATTGCTTTGCTAAGAAAATTTCTACTGTATTCATGTGGTCTACTGTATTCACTCTTCACTCATTGATGTTGCCTTTAGCTAGGGAAGATGATGAAATCAAATACTTTCATAAATGTATTTATAATAAACATTAACAAACATAGCTATGCAAAAAAAGGTACCATGTTAACTGCTCTGTGTGTGTTTTGTATGTTTGTATGGAATGTGTGAAGATCTAAGGAAAACACTTCAACAAGTTACTAGCTAGAGCTTTAGCTGAAGAATCTTAGAACATCCAATTCAGAGCAGCAGTTCAAAGCTCTGGGCCTTATTAAAAGAAAATGAAGAATTTACAGATAGTTTGTTATTTGAGCCTTTTCTACATTATCAGAAATAATTAATCAAGTACATATTACTGATGCACAAACTTAAATCTCGTTTTTAATTGTATGAGGTACTCAGAAAATATTCATATTCTCTTCACTGTATGATGACTTCTGTTCTCAATCTATATAATTAAACAGTAGTCATTTCCTGATCTATTACAAATATTCTTTGGCTCCCAGGGATATATAAGTTCAACAGGTCAACGATTTGTTTACCTAGCAACTTCCTGGGGGCAGAAATACCATGCTGATATCTGCCCTGTCACCAGTCTGGCCCCATCACAGTCTCTCAGTGTGGGGAAACCCTGTCACAGATAAACAACTAGTGTGTAGGTGGCTGTGGTGTACCAGACACATTTGCCAGAATTTTCCTGATAAAACTCACCTATCTTCCACCAACTCATTGGGGTTCTAATATTTTAACTTTATGTTGGGAAATGTAAATGAATATGCACTCCTGGATTGCCAAGCTATTAGCATTTTTTTAATTAAACATTTAAGAAGGGGTTGATGAAAGACCTGGAGGAGACAGGAGCTCCACAAAGAGAGCAACAGAACCAAAAAATCTGAGCACAAGACTCTTTCCTGAGACTGATACTCCAACCAAGGACCATGTATGGAGATACCTAGAACCCCTGCACAGAAGTAGCCCGTGGCAGCTCAGTATCCAAGAGGGTTCCCCAATAATAGGAAAGTAACAATCTCTGACATGAACTCATGGGCTGGTTCTTTGATCACTTCCCCCTAAGCGGTGAGGAGCCTTTCCAGGCTACAGAGGTGGACATTGCAGCCAGTCCTGATGAGACCTGATAGGCTAGAGTCAGATGAAAGAGGAGGAGGACCTCCCCTATCAGTGGACTTGGAGAGAGGCATGGGAGGAGAAGTGGGAGGGAGCGTGTGATTGGGAGAGGAGGAGGGAGGAATCTACAAGGGGGATACAAAGTGAATAAACTGTAATTAATAATAAAATAAAATAATAAGACTCTAAAGAAAAAAGAAAAAAAAGAAAGTTTAGATTTATGTATGTCAGGAAGTCTGGTTCCAGATATCATTCTTAACTCTTTATTCTGGAAGCTGTTTTTGAGGATGCACGAACACCCAACTCCACTATTAACACGAGACCCATCTCCACAGCATGAGCTGATGGCATGGAACTTGAATGCTTAGCATGGCTTCAGGGAATGTCCAGGCATGCACTGCACCAACATCAGTCACCTTGATTTTCTCAAGGCTCTCCCTGGCATGCTTTAAATCAATGTTCTTGTCATGTGTCATTTCAGGATATGATCATCTCTGGGCTACAACCTGAAACTTCATACTCTCTAACTGTCACAGCTTATACCACCAAAGGAGATGGTGCTCGAAGCAAGCCCAAACTAGTGTCCACCACTGGGGCAGGTAATGTCTTCTGTGCATATTTGTACGTTCAGCCATATTTCAGACTTTTAAATGGTATGGATATAATCTGTGGTCAACTTGGAAGTATTCTTTTCTAAGCTGAGAAAGAAAAAAAAAAAGGTCACATATGTACTAGTTCTAAGTGATCCAGTCATTCATTATTCATTCAGCTAGTAATTTTTGAGCACCTAATATATGTCAATACCATTTACAGTACAAGGTACACGATAACACAAAAGAAGTATTTCTTCTCATTACATTATTTTTCTGATCTGGATTAGTAAATTAGCAAATGAGCATGTGCGAAAATGTCAGGCTGTGCTAAGATAAAAATGAAGGACATATTGTCTCCCAGGGCCTTCAAAGAATGAGAAGCTGACTTAGAGGGAGGCTGTTTTTGTTACTCTTAGGTTTCTGTTTGTTTGTTTGTTTGTTGGAGATGGAATCTTATTAAGTATTAGCCCCCGGCTGAGTCCTGCCTCAGCCACCTGGGTGCTATGACTGCAGTCATAGCCACTGTTCCTGTCAGAGTAGGTTATTAAAACTGAATGTAGAGGAGCAAGATTCATGAAGGTCAAGGAACATCTGAGCAGAGAAGTAAAGTGAATCAAAACCAACCCCACAAGGACTCTAGCTTTGCTTCTTTTTCTGTTATTCTAATAAAAACTTTGAAGAAAGTAACTTTAGAGAGAAAGGGCTGGTTCTGGCACAAACTTGAAAGTACAGTCTGTTCTATCAGAGAAGTCAAGGCAGCAGGAATTTGAAACCGCTAATCACATTGCATCCCCAGTCAAACAGAACAATGGATATGCATGTTCAGTCTGCTTTCTCCTTTTCATTCAGTCTAGGACTGGGGTCCAGGCAGTGTTGCTGCCAACACTTAGACTACATTTTCTCTGCTAATCAAGACCATCCCCCAGAGGTCCACCTTCCAAATGACTCTAAATTGTTCCAGTTAGCAGTTAATATTACCTATCGCAGATCTCTCTAGAATGGAGTTGCCACATTTATTGAGTTCATGGCTTACGGCTTCATATGTTCTTATTTTCCCCTCTAACATTTTCTGTGAAGCTTTAAAAAAATAATTACAGAAATTGTGGAAAACAGAACAGAATGAAGAATATCAAAAGGCTAAATAATCTTAAATTGCTCCTTCTAAGAAGATGGGGAGTTTCTTTGGTATATGTTAGACTTGCTTTGCTTGGCCACATTAGGGAAAACCAGCAGGAAGATCTGGCATGATAAACTGATAAATTAAGGGATAATTACATAAGGCATCTCCTCCAATCCTGTCACAGCACTATCTCCCATGGAATGTTTCCACTGTGGTTTTGATTGACTCCTCCTGAGTTGCTTCTTGCACACCCGTACGGGAATGTCTTTCTACGTACAGACAGAAAGCAGAGAACAGCTGTGATGTTGAACACCCTCCTGGATGCCATGTCACTGCCAAATTTGTCTAAATGTCATAAGATTTGCCTCGTTTGCGTCCTGCCACCTGGAATTGCCTCAAGTAGCAGAAGTACAGATGGCAAAACTCCTTCAAGACAAATATGTTGGGTTTTCTTTTTAATTCTTTCTCTTTCTCCCCCTTTCTTCTCACTCTCTGATTTTAAGAATACCATTGTATCAAGCTATTATGCTACACTAGAAAGGAGACATTCAGTGAGGGTGTGTTGACCTGACATATAACTTTCTGATTACAGGATCAGCCAGTGTTAGAACATAGATATGTGATAAAATCCCTGACAGGGTACCCCAAGTTGAACAAAATAGGTTTGTTCTACTCACATTCACATACTTATGTCTTGCTAATGCCTTATGTGAATTTTCAAATTCCTGCTGCCCGTGAGATGGAACCTAGAGACAAGGACATAAAAGCAGAGGGTGTGTAGCCAAGCAATCCAAATCCTCACAAAAGGAATGCCATTTTTTTTCACCTTGCCTTGCAGTCTGCTTTCTGAGTTGCAGAGTGGTGCCAAGACAGTGTCTCTGCTTTTATTCTCTTACCAAGTATGAAAACAGAAACAGAAACCTGTAAAATATGGTGGGAAAGTAAGGCCAAGATCCAAATGTGAACTGGCGAGAGTACTTGCTGTTCTTCCAGAAGACCCAGGTTCAGTTCCTAGCTCTCACCTGGAGGCTAGTAACCATCCGTAACTCCAGTTCCAGAGGATGTGACACCATCTTCTGGCCTCCACAGGCACTGCACAGACATGGTGCACAGACTTACATACATATGGGTATTGAGGTTATCTAAAATTTGTTATGCATTCAAATGTTAATTACTTGCCCCTCCATGATCCTTCCTGTTTTATGAGCAAGTCCCATTCTTTTACACTTTCACTTTTCATTATTGCACAGTATTTTTAGATGTGTGGATACTGTTCATCTTGTCCAATTATTTTGATTATTTTCACAATTTCTACTCTTTTTAACTGAGAGACAGTTGGATGATGAAATGGAAATGCTCACAAAGCAAATGCTTGACTCATACTCATTGAACTTATAAAGGCCATCTAATGACCCTATACTGCCTACCTACTTCCCGCGGGGGGCGGGAGGGGGATGGAAGCAGACCTTGGCCATGGGAGAGTTCTGTGGATTTAGTGAAAATATTAATTCACTTTGAATATAATCACAAAATTCCCTTTGTATTTCTGAATCTGTAAGGAACTCCTAATAACAGTTATAAAAGTTATAAGTTATAGCTTCTATGGATAATTTTGGAATCCCCTTGAAATTTCATATTAACAATAAGAACCTTGTCTGCATGTTTTTTCATCATTTCTGGACTCAATAAGCAATCAGTTCTTCCAACAGAAGTACTGCCCTTCACTAAAACAATCTGGCTAAGACTTAATGTCTTAACATAAGGAAACCTTTGTGAAGGAGCTAGTTTTTCTGTGTTTGAATGATTATGGTGTGAGTAGTTTCCTTGTTAATATTCTAACTTTTCTGTATCAGAACTAGGGTACTCCTAAGCCTTGAGATTTAAGACAACCTAAACCTTCCATATTACGGAGTGCAGAGTGGAAGGCTGGAAAGTTAGCTTCGTGTTAAGAGCAGGTATTGCTCTTTCAGAGGACCACAGTTCAGCTTTCAATACCCATATCAGGTGGCTCAAAAATATCTGTAACTCTAGCTCCCAAGCATCCTACTCTTTCTTCTGACCTCATGTGCACATTCTCTTACACAGATAAGTTGCATATAAACATACTTTAAAGTAAAATAAAAATGTAAAAATTTATTGCTTTGACAGTTTCTGTATATTGTGCTATGAATTTCACAACTCTGATGACTAGCCATTTTTAAAGATGATCAAATGGCAGTGATTGGGAACTTTGTAAATAGCAGGCTAGGGGCAATCAGGCATGCTCATTGCTAGTTGTGCTTATTTAAGTGGAAGCTGAGTATCTGCTTTAATTCTATCAGTGGAATGGGGGAGGAACATGGCAGGAGAAGAAAGGTGGGATTGGATGGGGTGTGGGAGAGGGCTACAGCTGGGATACAAAATGAATAAATTATAATTAATAAAAATAATTAATTAAAAAGTAAATGGAGGCTGAGGTTGAGACATTTGAAATTGTTGACCTTCAGAGATTGATCTCTCAAAGAATTTTGAACCAACTACATGTGCTAAATATTTCCACTGTCCTAAAAGATTCTAGAAAGTAAAAAATATAATAAAGAAAAAGAGCCGAGAATGTAAGAGAGGCGCTAACGTGTCCCAATGGTCCCAGAGGCAGTACTGACATGTCTCAAGGGTCCATGTCGAGAAGGTGCAGAGGGAAAATTGGCATACCACCGCCCCAATCTAACAGTGTTACTTCGTTGACTATGCAGCTTGGCTTTTGTGTGTCCTGTTTACTAAGAGGCTGTTAACCCTGGCTTCAGCCTTCCTCAGAGTGTGTAAGACTTTTCTAATACTGTGAACGCTGTCAATCATCAATGCTGTACCAAGTGGAGTACTCCTACTTGATCTTTAAATGTGGTCCCCACTGTCACCTATGAGCCTTGATACAGAATCTCCATATAGTACCATCTATTCACCTCCGTATCCTTTTCAGTAGGGAGACATAGTTTAGAAACACAATTCCCTGTGGACTTTTTCTTTCTTGCTCTGATCCCTGCATGTCCGGATACAAAGTTTTGTGCAATGCAAGCAAACTGTAAATGTTTCTTTCCTATTTACACTGCTTCTTGGTTTCCCAAATGAAATGCTTCTATTACCATTATGTGAACTTTTAGAAAATTATGTTTTACCATACATAGAGTGATGTTTCTTTTTGTTTTCTTGTTTCTTTTCCCTTAATCCTACCTTTCTCTCAGTGGAATACAGCAACGCTTCAAAGCCAATATCCATGGTCTCCAGCCTAAGAGCCCATATCACAGAAAAATATAGATGGAACAACATTGTATTCCAACTTCTTTAAACTCCACCTGTTTTTTTTTTTTTTTTGCATTGTGGAGAATAGGCTTCCCTTTATGTGGCCAGCCTGTCATAGTGTGACAGTGTGAGTTCTTCTCTTTAAGACGTCAAAATTCACTTTTTAGTGAGTCCTTCACGTAATATTTTGTAGTGTTTCAATAGCTTCCTTGAAGTTTTTATGCTTAATAGTATTTCTGCCTGGAAAACAAATAGCTGTTTGGGGAAAAGCTGAGATGCTCTGAAAACAGAAATCGAAGAGAGTGGGTCAGAAGTGATGCTGGGCCTTATTGTACATTATGCTACCCATGCTCTCCAGCCCAAGAGCCTTGTACCACAGAACGACGCAGACTGTAACAACACTGTAAACTTGGCTACATGTCGCTACCTTAGCTTTGACTCCTACTGAAGAAAAATTGTATATTTTCACAAAGTTATAATTACTGTTTATAATTTAATTGTCTACTATATTTTTGCTAGTTTGAGCCTTAACAATATTTTAAAGTGAATCACCAGCTGGATAATAATAAAATCATATACTGCTAACAAGTCTTTATGTGATTTTATCAAAAAAAATGTAAAATTATTTTCACTTTTGCTGATTTTACATGTTTCTTACTGAAATGAGAGGGACAGAATAAGTGATTGTGTAGTTTCTTCAAACCAGAATTTTAGAAAAGGTTAATAAATAAATTTCATAAAATTGTTTGTTCCTACAGCATGTGAGACTAAGAATTACATTCCCACATCATAGTTACAAGTAGGTTTTGTTTTTTTTTAAGGATATAGTCCATTATTGAGGTGTCAAATTATACCATGTTTTTTTTCCTAGCAGACATTCACATTTTAATGAAGAAATCATGAAAATTTCCTATACACCTGAAGTGATGTGTATATTCCTACCAATGTCTAGCATAAAGTGTTTTTTTTAAGTATTCTACATTCTGAAAATGAACATGTTAGAATACATTTTCCTAAGGAGCACTGAATTCGCAATGGTGAGAGTACTAGCCCAACACGTGCACACCTGTATATAATTTCTCTATATTGGAGGTTACCTCACTTACAAATACGTATTCTGAATCTGCCAAGGATGTTCATAAAATCTATTACTCCAGGGATTCACAAGGCTACTTTTGAGCCGACCTCCTACCCACTGGAGTCTCAACTTTCTGGCATACAAAACAAACATGCTAACCAGATACCTTGCAAGGTTCTTGAACTGCCTCATCACCCATCGATGCGCTTCTTAAGATCTGTGTTAACATCTCCGCGATGTTCCTTTCATCTCCTGGGTCCCAGCATTGTCAGCTCTCGCTTCACTCTGGTTTTTTTCCTCTTTCTTTCTATAGATTCGGCTTACTTTTACTTGCAATTACCCACTTTCACCCCACTGTTAGACAACGCCTCTAGCCTGTGTTGTCTATCAACTCCAGTAATGGTTACTTTCTCCATTAACAATACCAGATGTAATAGGTACTGAATGATCACAGTGCATATCTTTATATAACTAATCCAACTTGAAATGTGTTCTCAGAGGAGAATAGCTCCTAAATACAGCAGTCAATCACTCTGATGACTGATCATTATGGTTAATATTAGTAAAAGAATCTTTTAAATGTCCCTCTTCATTTAATAATTCATAGTAACGAGATGAAGAACTTCACAAGGGTAACTTGTGTCTAGATACAAAATTACAAAATCATTCAAATGGATGCATAGTAGAAGGTGTAGACTGTGGTCCTGGAGATGTTCTACAGCTTTCTCACTTGTGATACACCTAACCTTAGCGAATTTTCTAGTTCCACGGGCCTCTTTTTCATGACAGAAATTGGAGATAAGAATAACCAGCTATAGCATACAGTAAGGAGTATTTAAATCTAATGATGTGCTGTGGACAATGTTCTTACTGTATTAGTGCATTGTTCATAATAGTCAATGTAGTTATTGCTCTCATTAGCTATATCTAGTTTGTTATTTGTTGCTTGAATTCATTTTTTTTCCTATGGCAAATATATGTATTGGAGCACAAAGTTGCATTTATTACCAAAGTCTATGTCAGCCTACTTTAATAAAGGAAAAGACAGTTTTGTTACAGTGATATGTAGGATAAGCATTGTCTTGTTTATAAACAATGAAAAGAAATACTAGTAAAATGGCTTCCCCACTTGTCAATAGCTGACATGTGATAATAAGTGGCAATCATTCTTACCACTCTACTTGGTGTGCTCTAGTTCCAGGGAGACCACGGCTCGTGATTAACCACACTCAAATGAATACTGCTCTCATTCAGTGGCACCCGCCTGTGGACACATTTGGACCCCTTCAGGGCTACCGTTTAAAGTTTGGCAGGAAAGACATGGAGCCACTTACCACTCTCGAGTTCTCTGAAAAAGAAGATCACTTTACAGCCACAGACATCCACAAGGGTGCATCCTATGTCTTCAGACTCTCAGCCAGAAACAAAGTGGGCTTTGGGGAGGAAATGGTGAAAGAAATTACTGTTCCAGAAGAAACGCCAACTGGATTCCCTCAAAACCTCCACTCAGAAGGCACCACTTCAACTTCGGTTCAGTTGTCTTGGCAGCCACCTGTCCTGGCAGAGAGAAATGGCATCATCACCAAGTATACCCTCCTGTATAGGGATATCAACGTTCCCCTTCTTCCAATGGAGCACCTTATTGTTCCAGCTGACACCTCCATGACACTCACTGGCTTAAAATCAGATACTACATACGATGTAAAAGTACGTGCTCACACGAGCAAAGGGCCCGGTCCATATAGTCCCAGTGTCCAGTTCAGGACACTGCCTGTTGATCAAGGTAGGATTTGTCTACTTATGGCCTTCCTCCTTTAAAGGATTATCGATCATTGGAAATCAATATTTTGAAGCTGTAAATAACTGATCGGCTCATTCATATTAATAGGTTCAGCACTACAAGCAGGTAAAGTATGTATGACTTAATCAATTTTGAACACTATAGATTTCAGTTATAGAATGTCACTGCAAGTCTGGCTGGCAGTACTCTATGTTCTCAGGTAAGATAAACAGAGGATAGTTTACTGAATTGGAGAGAAAAGAGAATTCTTTATGAGAATGGGTATTAAAATGAATGCTCTAAACAGGTAGGCAAATCACATTTCTCTCTTTGTTCTTTGTAGGCAACATCTATTCTAAGCTCTATGTTCCATGGTGGAAAAGAACTTGTTATAAGTGTTAAGAATAGTTTAAATACATAGTTTTTCCTTTTCCAGCAGTGTTTGCAAAAAATTTTCATGTCAAAGCAGTTATGAAGACTTCAGTGCTGCTGTCTTGGGAGATCCCAGAAAATTATAATTCTGCTATGCCTTTCAAAGTAAGTGTTTCATAGGTATCATGGGGATAGTGAAAAGGACAGCTTAAAATGGTACATTATTTGTAACACATACAGAAAACTTTGATTTGGAAAGATGTGCTATGACTATAGTTTTGTGGTAAAACATTTACCTAGTAGCTGTGAGGCCCCAGATTAACCTTCCCATACTACAAAACAAAGTTGATTTGGCCTCATAGGTTCTAGTCATATTTGTTATTTTCATGAAAGTTGTATTTCGTGCTTTGACAGTGTTACCTTTTCATTCTAGAGAGTAACCAGACACTCAAGAGTCATAGCTGGCATGACTTATATAGTACCTAGTACTCTGAAATTGTACTTTATACAACAAACTAATTCCTTTTGTTTCCATTAAAAATAGGAAGAGATCTTCATAATATATACTAATTTACAATGCAGTATTGTGGAAAATATTATTTATTGTGGAAGATAGTATTTATTGACCTGAATTCTGAACATTTTTTCTAGCCCTTTGGTATTTTAGTCTGATTTATTTAGAATATCATATTATTTATTTTTTAATTAATGTTTTATTTTTTATATTATTTATAATTTATTTACTTTGTATCCCAGCTGTGGCCCCCTCCCTCATTCCCGGCCAGTCTCACCCTCCCTCCCTCATCGCCTCCCTGCTCCTCTCTAAGTCCACTGATAGGGGAGACTCTCCTCCCCTTCCATTAAAAATCAAACTCTGTCTTCCCAAATAGCAGCAAGTAGTTAGTATTTGTGAAATGAATGGAAAATAGATTTGGCAAATGAAAATATATTTAGAAGTTAAAACTCCCTGAAAAATGATGTGTGAACTACATTGAAAGCCTAGAACACATTCTATTCAGATCACAGGTTATGAAAACTTATTGTATTATTTTTTTGTTGTCATTTTGAAAGACTCATTAGCATTTTACTTTTACAAAGTAAGAACCACCAAAAGAATTGATGCATTCACCAGAATTACAAATACTTATGGGATTGAGAATTACCCAGAAATAGAATTGAGCTAGCAAAGCAAGTAAATTAAAATTGGTCTAGAGAAAGATAACCAATTTGTGATTGGTTATATCTCTGTAGATTCTTTATGATGATGGGAAA
Source organism: Pachyuromys duprasi (assembly GCA_028658305.1). Classification (NCBI taxonomy): domain Eukaryota; kingdom Metazoa; phylum Chordata; class Mammalia; order Rodentia; family Muridae; genus Pachyuromys; species Pachyuromys duprasi. Next base: position 51,819,674 of record CM053754.1, read on the forward strand.
ATGGTAGAAGAAGTAGATGGCCGAGCTACCCAGAAGTTAATTGTTAACCTGAAGCCTGAGAAATCCTATTCCTTTGTGTTAACCAATCGTGGGAACAGTGCTGGGGGATTGCAGCATAGGGTAACCGCCAAGACTGCTCCAGATGTGCTCCGCACCAAGCCTGCCTTCATTGGGAAGACGAACTTGGACGGCATGATTACTGTCCAACTGCCTGATGTTCCTGCAAATGAAAACATAAAGTAAGTTAATTTTAGGAAAGAAAGGCAATTCCTTTATGGAAGAGCATATATTTCCGTGTTGATGTGTTTTTAAAGGAATGGATTGCTGATTGTAACATGGACGGTTCTTCTGTGTAGGCTCATAGTTATACTAAACAGGTTCCATCACACATTCTGTGCATAGTTATGTTAACACAGTCTCATCCATGTAACATTGCATTTCTTTCTGTTCTAGCCATACTACTTTGAAAGGGAAATTACAAGTTATTTAAATGCAATTTATTGTAATATATGGAATACAGTTGATAATTGACTGATAGCTGGCAAATAATAATACTTATTGTAACTGAAGAAAATATTAAATGTGCAAAAAGGCTGAAAAAAAACTATAAGAACTTAAATAACTGAAACAGATGTCCTCTAAAAGACTCCCACCAGCAGAGGATATAAGCAGATATAAAGACTCACAGCTTAACTTTGGACAGAGCACAGGGAGTCTTGTGGAAGAAGAGGGACATAAAAGAATCCTGAGGGGACAGGAGCCATGGAGACCGACAGAGCCAAAAGCAGCAGGGCCCATAGGGGACTACAGAGTCTGTTACTTTAGCCAAATACCATACATAGAAAGAACCTAGGTACTCTGCTCAGATGCAGCCCATACACAGTGTAGTCTCCATGTGGGTTCCCTAGTAAGGGGAGAAGAGGCAGTCTCTGATAAGGACTCAGGTGCCTCCGACTTGATCCCTCTGGTGGGGAGACCTAGCCAGCCCACAGAGGAAGAGAATCCAGGAAGTCCTGATGGGATCTGATAGGTTAGAGTCAGGCAGTATGGGAGGAGGGCTTTCCCTATCAGTGGACTAGGGAAGAGGGCTAGGGGAGGAAGAGGGATGGAGGTGGGACCGGGAGGAGCTGAGGGAGGGATACAAAGCAAATCAACTATAAATAATGATAAAGAAAGTAATGTATGGTACTGAGATATTGTTTTGTGTGCAAAAATACAGGATGAGTTCAAGTTCAAGTATAAAATAACATTGAAGGGGGGCAAAACATTAGAAAAGTTAATATAGAGCATAGTGTGAAAGCCGGTTGACCAGAAGTACAAAATTAAGTCCAGTCAGTTGAGAAGTTCGACCAAAGATATACGTGTAGCTGGTTTTATAACTAATAGATAAAAAGAATATTGAAGTATATGATGTTAAAGTGTATAATGTACTAGTGGTATAGGAGATCTTGATGAAAAGGATGTGGCCTCTGTCTTCAGTGAGCCTGGATGAATGTAGGAGATATGAAAGATAAGACACTAATGTTACAGTTATCCTCAAAAGTGCCATATTAGGATGAGATGTGTTCACTGCATTTCTGAACATAAATTTTAAAGTCAAAGAGGAAGCATATAAAATTTAAGAGCCAGAAAGTGATACGACAAGGAGAAATCCATACCTTAGTTAGGGCAGCAAGAGGTGTTGTGAGGCTGGAACCAGAGCACTTGGGCAAGATGGGACAGGGTTGAGGGTGGGGTGGGTGGAAGGGTAGATAGGAGTCTTGTTGTACTCAACAGATGTATTCTACAGACAGCAAAAACCCACTGAAGCTCTGGATGCATGAACCAGTTTGATGTTAGTTCTGTGATGCTTCACTTTTATCTTTTCATTGTAGGAGCAATTTTCTGAATATTTTGTGGCACAATTGATATAACTATTACGTGTTTGGGATTTAAAGGTTGTGCAGAAAGGAATATGTACATAGTTCGTGTACTGCTGTAATGATCAGAGTACATTTTTTCCTAAAGTGATAGGAAAAAAATGTTGAGAAGTCATCACATAGTCTGTTGACATTTGACAAATGAATCAACTACAAAATAGGACAAACAGGAGGCAGAAGTGAGATGCTGGAGCAGCAGGGGTCAGCATCTCCTTTAAAAAGGTCAGGGGAAGGAAGAGTATCACACAGGGCTCAGAAGTTTGTGCTTAGATAACAAAGTGGACAGTGTTACTATTCATTGAAGTGGTGAAATAACAGGAGGAATTATGATGCAAAATGGACAAGGTAACTATTCCCAAGATGTGAAATGTACCAAAAGTACATCACTGTTTAACTCAGCAGCTTGTATGTATTTTAAATGACATCTTTGTATGAACCTTCTGGTTAGATATGTGGGTTCAGAAAAGTTAACAGGGACTAAAGGCACAAATCTGAGAGTGACTAGGGCAGCAGTGCTTTTATAGAGGATGACAGAACATTGAAGCATTGAGATGAAAATATGAAACAAAAGATAAAACACAAGCAGTAAGAGGAGTCCACACAAGACAGAAAGGTTTCGTAAAGAGAGGCTCCTGAGAGAGGACATAACGGCCAAGCACTTATATGGGATGGGCATTTAAACAGCAAGTGATGAGCTCTCCTAAATTCCACATAGCACTGAGAAGGTTGAGGCAGGAAGATTGGGAATTTGAAAACAGCCGGGATTAATAGCAAGTACTTGTCTCGATGGCACAAAACAAGAAAACTCCCAATACTCTGTAAAACTGAAAGAAAATAATGAGAAAAAAAGACAGTGTTAACAAGTAAAATAATGAAAGAAGAAATTTAAGTGAAGGATAATTTGTGAAATTCACTCAAGATTAAATAGAAACTTTGACCCACTTTAGACTCATCCAAATCAATCTTTCCTCCACAGACCTTCACTTGACGTTTATTTGATAAAAACGATGGCAGGTTTCAACACAAGTAATAGAATTTCCAAAATGCACTGAGATAAGGTCTTCATTTTATCTAATCCTTTTCTGTTTCTGAAAATTAAAAGTGCAAATACAATGTCGGCATACTTTTATCACAGCAAAATTTAATATGAGTATAAGGTTATATTTATGTGTTGACTTTTTAATTCATTCTTAGTTTTTATTACTATTAACAGATAAACATGCCTTTGAAAACACTTTCTTGAAATATATACAATGTGGTAGAAGCTAGATGTGGCGGCACATACCCTTAGTCTTAGCACTTGGCAGACAGAGGCAGGGTGATCTCTGTGAATTTGAAGCCAATCTGATGTACATAGTGATAACCAGTACTACATGGTAAGACCCTGTCTCACAAAAAAAGAAACAAAAAGTATAAATGGGGTACATATTTAATGTGCAGAGATTTATCAGTTTTATCATAATTATCATCCTTCAAACTATGGAAGCCAGAGACCTAGCAGATACAATTTGAACAATCATGTGTGCCAGGCAATGTAGCAGAGGTTCAGTGAAAAAATTAAAATGTATCATTACTCGTAAACAAGATAGATACTTAGGAGACTTGCATAGTAATAATAATGTCTGTCACAATGTTTTATGAGAAGCTAGACTCCAAACCCATATTAGTAACTCAGAGAGGCATCCTGGAAAAAGTGACATTTATCTTCTGGCTTTAATAACAACATTTTACTGGGTTGTGATGGCACAGGCCTTTAATTCCAGCACTCGGGAGGCAGAGGCAGGCAGATCTCTGAGCTCAAGGCCAGCCTGAGCTACAAAGCCAAGACAGCCAGGACTGTCTTGGCTTTCTGAGAAACCTTGTCTCAGAAAAACAAAAAAACAAACCAACAAATTCAGGGTGGGGAACAAACTGTTCACAGCAGATATGGGGGTAAAGCTGGTACGTGTTTTCTTACACCAAATCCTACCAGTCTGCTTAGACTTTTCAGTAAAAAGCAAGCAAATCCATATTATGTATACAGTGTATTTCTAGTACTTGTCTTGTGTCCTATCTTATCATAAGATACAGAAAACAGTTGATATGGATCCAAAGAAGTAGGGGACTGTGGAAGCAGAAATACTGTCAACACAGATGTCTAGAAGAACATGCTGAAAGTGTTAGTGTTCAATGTAGAATTTAAAAGTTGAAAGCTATTTGAGAAAGCCTTAAAAATTGCATTCAATTACAAACCAGCAGAAAATGTTGATGATAAAGTCAATTCTTTAAAAAACAAAACAAAACAAAACAAAAAAACTCTATTGTCTTTCCTTGAGCAAAGTACCGGAAAGGTGAACAGAGCAAATCATGGTAACATTGAGGCTGGCTTTACTTAACTGATGCAAAAGCTGAACTGGTTTCTTGGTGAAGCCTTAGTCCTTACTAAAAAGTAACATTTTTATTCATTGGTGGCAAATTTCAGTTTCATGGTTAAATTTTTGAACGAGTTCAGAAGTTCCAGAATGATTTCTGTGTTTTAAGTGTTTTGTTTTATTTGCTTTCTTAGCTTGTTTAACTTTACTTTTTATTCATGTACTTTGGCCACATCTACTTGAATTTAGAGACAGGAAAAAGTGATAAAACACTGGTAACAAGAGGAGATGCCACTAAAGAGGTAGGGAAAGAAAACAAACTGTCGTGGAAAAAGTATTTTCTAGAAATGGAATAAAGATTCTCAGAAATGCTCTTCTTCCTTCAGGAGATACAAAAGAACAAAAACTAAACTATGAAAGTGCTTGGGTAGGCAGAACATCAGACCCAGAAGGAACAAAAAGCAGACCTGCCACTGAAGATTTATGAGGAACTTATATGAATATGTTTATATTAATAAATTAATATCTAGGGCTTCTTACAGGAGAAATAGCTGAAATACCCCATGTGTCTGTTATCACATGTCATGTGCAATGATTTCAGTAAAGTCCGGTATCATCCTGTGCCATTTGCAATAGCTGGAAAGTTTTGATATTGGAAATATTGTAGTGTTTTGTCCAGTGTTCTGTGAAAGAAATGCAGAAAGGAAATAAACTTATAGCTGACCTGCGGATGCTAGCTTCTTAAACATAAGCTATGTGGAACAGTGCTGGATGGCATTGTCTGTTGTCTAGCAAATCAACAGAGTAATTGACAATTGGAGGCTATTTGCTTACTAATAGAAACCATGCTTTTCTCAAATCTATCCAGTTTAATTTTGAGATCTTAACTCCTAGCCTACTATTCTTTACTTTGTACTAATGAAATGGTTTCTTATTCACTAAAAAATATTCATCTCATATATGTATATGTACATGGCAGGGTCTGCTGTGCCTGCTTAAGCTAGAAGAAGGGGTAGGTTACCTTACAACTGGAGTAATAGGTGAGCCACATGATGCAGGTAATGGGAACTGAACTCAGGTCTTCTCGAAGGGAAGAAAGTTCTCTTATATTAGAACCATCTATCCAGCAATTTTTTTTACATTTTTTTACATTTACTGCTGACACACCTTCTTATTTATGCCTTCTTTTGGCCACTGGTTCTTATATTGTCTTGTGGAGACAAGCAAATGGTTGAATTGTTTTGGAAACAACCTCAAGGATGCATCAGAGTCTGTTGCCATGGATTCTGTGATGTTTCACTCTTACTTCATAATAGTTGTAGGGACAGAATGCCATTCAGAAAATACTGTGACTCGCCCCTCTTCCAAGGTAAGCCTTAATTACAAAGGGCACACGTCTGTGATTTTTATGGAGCAACCTTATACTCTGATTGATTAAAACAGAAAGCACACTACCGATTGTGCTTAGAGATAAAGCTACTGCCAGGTACCAGATATAAATTAGTTTCATAATGGATTAATTTCAGAACAGAAATGAAAACAAAAAAGAAATGCATTCTATATGGGTTCAGCACAAATTTGGTACACATACATATAGGCGAAACACTAGTATACATGAAATAAGATAAATAAAGAAGTAGGAATTAAACAATTTCCTGCAGACAGATGTTAGAGCCAAGAGAGTTCCAACACTTACACTTGGCCTCAAGGCTGCGTGCTGAGGATGCCATAATGACTACATTGTATAGGTTTCCAGAGTTACAGGAGAGATAAGGGAAGCCTTCCTCTTTTTCACCTCACTGCTTCATCAGTGACGGGACTGAAGCTAAGGATAAATAACTCTATTGAACTAAACACAGCTAAAAAGGTTCAACATCTTAATTTGAAGATAGAAATTGGAAAGATCATTCAACATAGTGTCGGTTTTCTATGATAAACTAATTTGATTTAAGCAATACCCAGAAAACAGGAAAAATTTATGTGAAGATTGACATTCATCCCTGAACTTTGAAAAGATTTTGACCTCTAGTTAAATAACAAGTTTCAAAATGCCAAAACAAATTGCTTATGCTAAAAGGCTTGCTGCATTTGAAATAAGACTGTATAAAACGAAAGAAAGAAAGAAAGAAAGAAAGAAAGAAAGAAAGAAAGAAAGAAAGAAAGAAAGAAAGACAGACAGACAGACAGACAGGAAGGAAGGAAGGAAGGAAGGAAGGAAGGAAGGAAGGAAGGAAGGAAGGAAGGAAGGAAGGAAGGAAGAAAGGGGCGAACAAAAAGAAGCCAGACCTTGCCTTTTCACATAATTATATGGAAGTTGGCCCCTTGATATAGCATATTAAATGACATCACTAAAACATTGCTTGATATGATTAAATTCTGAATGTTGGACTTATCTAGTTAAACCTAATATTCTGAAAAATCATACAGTCGTTTATAAGTAGTCATATGCTTTCTAGATACATTAATTCAGAAGATTTTGAAAATTATTCTATTAGCATAATAGTTGAAGTCTTTGTTGATAAAGGTGTTTTGAGCCTGAAGTCTAGGGTTCAAACAAGCAAAGTAGAATATACAACTTAGTTTTATCAAAAATATTTTTCCATTTGAGTTAAGTATGCTTTCTTGGTATGATTTTGTCAACATAAATTTATAGAACATATCTCAGCTCCCTGTTTGTCCTCCTCTGCCTGCATGAGTCCTCTCATTTATTATAATATCATGTGAGATTAGAACAAGGGTCACTAGTAAGCTGATGAAGAAACGTACTTTCACAGTAAGGATTATGTTTCCTGCATAAACTCTGTGTGATCGTGTCATTGTTTTTACAGTCAAAGGAAGGAGAGCTTGATGATAATGGAAATTGTAAACTCCCCTGGGGAACACCAAACATTTTGAATACTTAATTTAGAAAAGACATAAATCCGCAGAAGCTACTCATCCCAATCACTTCCACATTTCAGAAGAAAAGTAATTCAGTCATAAAGTAGAAATTTTTGATGAATTTTGAAGAGATTACATGTATATCTTACTTTAATAATGGTCATTAAAATATCAAAACATACCTTAAAACGTATAAGAACATTATAGACAAAAATGATCACTTTAGTCTATGTTAGAGTCTTACCAGAAGTGAGAAAAGGGTTCTCTTGGGAAGTAATAAGTGAATTAATATTTAAGGAAGGAGTTAACATGATAAGTTTCTAAGCAATTAGGAAATAATGATCAAGGATGTGATGACCAAATGCACCAAAATCAACCCAAAATACTGAAAGCCAATTTAAGTACAGTTCAGTGTTGGGAGAGGGATAGAAGCAAGATTCTGGCAGGCCTTGTAATGTCTTGGTCTTTATTCTAAGAGAAATAAGTCTCCATTGAAATATTATCCAGGGTTGAAATGACACAATCAATTTTTTATTGTGAAATAAAAATTTCAAAGACTAGACTAGAAAAAGATAGTAGCGAGGGACTTTATAGGGCTATTGTCCAAGCATGGGGAAAAATGAGGACAGATGGGTGACAGTAGAGTGACAGAGAAGTGAATCCTCTTGAGAGAGAGTTCAGAAGTTAACAGTACATGGAGATCAACTGGGAAAGAGGGAAGAAGAAAATGAAAGCAGACTGGCAATGTAATGGCCAGATCCCCTGCTGGGGTTACAATGGCTGCTGCCCAGCTTGAGAGCAGTAAGGACTTGGTACTTGTTTCATTGTAACCACAATGGTAGGTAAGTGCTTTGGCACACAGAATTGAAGCTTGATGAATCTTTGATATTCAGAAGAGAGTTTGGGGTGAATACGGTTATGTATACATTATGTACATAAAGCTGATATTCTGAGTTCTGAGTAATAATGAAATATCTGTGGATTAGGAAAAAAAGGAACATGAGGAGAAGTCCTGGGACAGATTTTGTTTAAATTCTATAATTTAATAGTTATGCGTCAATAATAAATTCTGCTACATGATAAAATTTGGATAGTAAGTCATAAAACTTCCTTGTTCATTGTAACACCATTTAGGCGTGTGATGTCTAAGATCCCTGGCAGTGCTGGTGTAGGGCTCTGCTGAGGCAGGAAGGCAGGAGTGCTAGCAAGGATGGAGAGGAGAAGGCACAAACCTTCCTAGAGAATTTGGGCAGTAAGAGATGGGAGCGATTGCTGTGACTGACTGTGGGCTTTAGGGGATCTTTTTGTTTGGTTTGGGTTTTTGTCATTTTAACTTGTAGAAAAAAAAATTATTTCCTTGGGCCTACAGTTTCAGAGGCAGTTTCCAGGCTGTTGTATAAGCATGGCAGCTAGTGCATCATTTGAGAGCTCACATCTTCAATCATAAAGAAGGAAAGTACACCGGAAATGGTGGTGGGCTTTAAACTGCCATAGACAACTTCCATGAGCACACTTCTCCCACCAAAGCCACATCTTCTGAGGCTCTTCAGACATGCTCATGAGCTGAGAATCAAATATTCAGATATCTGAGCCTGAGAGCCATCACAGGCGGGACAGCTGGTTACACAGAGGCTTTTTTTCCCTCTCTCTCTTCTAAGTAGTAGGCGCTTTGGCCAGGACTTCTGTTTGCTTTGTTTTTAAAATACTGTATTCATGTGTCATTAAAAGGCAATCTGTAGGCTACTATAGGAAGAACAAAGTTTAGAGAGAAGTACTGAGAGAAGCAGTCCAGTGTTTAGTGCATGTCTTATGAAGGTGAGAGGAAGGGAATGAAAGCCCATTGATGAACCAGTGTCATCATGAATGCAGTCCCAGACATCTTCTGCACCAAAAGGAAAGGTTATGGTTCGCATGCAAGGACAGATAAGCTTGAAGTTTTCTGGAAAGGTGAGGAGGAGAATTTTGTCAGTTGCATTTTCCCTATCGTTAAGTGATACATATGCCTTTTCCTAAGAAGGTGTTCAACTTCTTAGTCCACAAGATAAAATTATCTTGTTGTGGAAAATGGAAATACTAGTTAAAGAGACAAGCTCTATGGAGACCTAGGGACATGTTTGTATCTGAGGTTCATGAATTTATGGTGTGATATGCACTTTTGTTATTTCTCATGCTTTATTTACCGTCCTGGTCTGAGGGACAGAATGGGGCATGTATTATAACTAAAGTTTCGGAGAAAAATCACAGCTAAAAGCAATGAGAGCCTTGATTATTTTGTAGACACCTCCCTAAAGATAGAAAGGAAATCATCAAGGACATTTGCAGAGTTCCAGATGTAGGAAGACTCTGACCTTTACACACACACGCGTGCACACGCACACACTCACACGCATACACACACACACGCGCACACACACACATACACACATAGACCACTCACACTCACATCTTCAAGAAGAAAAATAAAGGGCTGGACAGGTTGGTAGGTTTTAGATGATGCTGGAACGTATCACAAAGCCTCGGGTAATAGGAATTCCAGATTACCAAACAATCATGAAATGTGCAACACTGCTCAGAAGGAAGCCCTGCCTTGCCTGCCCTAGAGGAGTGTTTACATCAGTAGAGGGCAAAAGATGATGGACATCTGACCACACTGGTGGGGTAAGTTGTTCCCTTCTTATCTTAACAGGGAGTTCAGTCAATAGTTGGGGGAATACTGCTGAAGTAAAACAATGGATTTTTTTTCCATGTTTAAGAATGGCAACTCAGTGTAGAAGGGGGATAAAAAAAATAATATAATTCATCAGCTTGACTCTGGTCTATCAGAACCTGCAGGGAAACAATGGACCCTCTCTGCTAACCCCTAGCATCATTGCCGTAGGAAGAGACACTCTCTTGACTGCACAGTGTGTGTGGAAATCAAGTGGCTTCTTGACAAGTGTATGTGTCAGGTGCATCTGCAGTGTTATTTTGAACGCTCAGGTGCAGCTGTCACTTCCCTCTGCTTATTTAACCTGATGGACTTGTTTGGCAAATCCTTCAGGTGGTAGGACGATGAGAAGAGGACAAAGCTTAGTCTGGATTATATTTTTAAAAATTGGCCTTCTTCACACACTCCAACTCTTATTTTTCCTCACCCTGCTTGATCATCATGCCAGTCTGTAGTAAAGAAAGTGAAGGGCTGGGTGTTGGAAACTTGTGCACCTGTGGATTAGTCGCTCAGAGCAAAGTAGAAAGGATTCTGGTTTGACTTGATTTCTTGATTTCCTGGATAGTGAAGAAGCCCTAACATACTAGTGAAGAATGTGGCGCCCTTGCCAGGATCCCCTGGTCTGTCTTCCGTACTGTATGCTGCACGGGCTGACAAGCTCTTTCAGTACTTGTATTATTTTCTCCACAGAACAGGCGCATAGTCTCTTTTTTTTTTCTCTTTTCAGAATATACAACTGCAATTCATGGGTGTTAAATGCACAGTCTGAGACCTCTGAGCATATTAGTAGCAGAGCCCCAACTCTAGGCCAGGTATCTCCTCAGGTGACAAATTTGTCATCCAAGTAGTCCTGGTAATCACGTCTCAACTAATACTGTGAGAGCAAGAATGAGATGTTCAATATTCTAGTAGTGGTAGCTTTTTTTTTTTTTAAGGCAAAGTGATAGGAAATTAATTTTAGCAGCAATTGATTTAATCCAACATATCCATGTTATTGTCATTTGTCACTGTGTCATCACAACTAAATTATGACTGACTACTTTGTCTTGTAAGTTTATACTGTCTTTTACATACAACAGCATATGTCAGTTCTCACCAGCCGCATCCCAATGCTTGATGCCCACAGAAGTTCCACAGCTCCTGATATCTCAGCTTAAGAAGTTATATGGGAAGAAACTTGCTCTAGCAGAGGGATTGTTGAGGAGGCTTCCTGTGTGCCCTTTGACTCTAAAATAGCATGTAGGATAGGGCTGGTATTTCCTCACTCCTTACTTTTCTTTGCCCCATGTGATAGCTGTTTCTTTTAAAATTGTATGAATCCATTCCTGGGTGCATGATATGTGTTTTCAGTTTTACAGTGAATCTCCAACAAATTTATCAGATTCTCAAAATTTGTGACACTTAAAATAAATGAAAAAAATTAGGCCATGATGAAAGGTTTGAATGAATTGCCTCACTGTCTGATTAAATTGGGCAGTTATTTATTGTTCTTATTTCTTTTATCTATAACCAGTCTTTTATTTACCCAGTTTTATGGGTTGTGTTATGTAAAAAATCAAAACTAGATTATGTATTTAGTACTATCCTTAAAATTATATTATTATTATTAGCAGTTTTGTTAGTTATTATTTGCAATGTCTTTGTACTGAACATTGCTAAGATCAGAGTTCTCATACATGCAAGCAAGAGAAGGGTATGTACTATACTGAAATTACAAAGCACCTGCATTACTAATGCATGCCTTCTCTTGACCATGTAGCTTGATGCAGTACACATGTTTTATTTGACCATCTTCAGTGTATGGAACATTTGTACTTCTTTCTGTAGATATTATTTTACTAAATCCTATTTTGAAGGATTTTAGGTAGAAATAGTCCTCAAATTCCTGTACTACTTAATTTTACAATTTAATGAGTTTTAATGAACCTTTGTCATTATATAATTATGATGAGTGACTTTAAAATACGTTTATTTTTATTTAAGTATAATAAACATAAATTCATATATATATAAAATAATACAGACAATAGCCATTTTATTATATAATTTCCTTATTAAAACATTTTTATTAGTTAATAGTAAAAATATTTGGTGGATCAGCCTAAAATGACAGATTTCAATATAAGTGGGTTTGTCCAGCTGAAGGGTCCTAACAAATATATCTGCTCCATTTGAGATGTTTAGTGATGAGCAGCCAATTGTGAAACTACCATGTGAAAGAATCAAGGTCATATGTTGACATATACCCTGCTTAAAATAAGCAAACAAGTAGTTATTTTTTCTTACTATAAAAAACAGAGTCTTAACATATTCATAATTTTTCCTCTGTCTTAATCTTGGGTCTGTAGAAGAGTTAAGGCCATAACCGTTTTCTTTCTTCTCTGAATGAACTAATCATATTTTCTCCTCATTCCTAAACAGGGGTTACTACATTATAATTGTGCCTTTGAAGAAGTCTCGTGGAAAATTCATCAAGCCATGGGAGAGCCCTGATGAAATGGAGTTAGATGAGGTAACTGTCTGCTGTGTGTGCCCTTCCGTGGTTCTGTGGAAGCCTCTCAACATGATTCAGGTGGCAGCTACAGCACATCTGGTGAACAGAGTGAGCCAGTGAAGTGGATTCCTACACTCTAGAATCCTAACAAAGTTCTTTTGTTTTAATCAAGAGACGATAGTCTGTTTTATCTGTGTTGTTCTTATTCTTTTGCTACCTATCATTGTAACCATGATGCAGAAATATAGAAGGTGACATCATTACTCTTAATAAAATTCTAGATGCTCTACTTTGTAAGGCTCTTACAAAGGCTAAGTGCATTTTATAGCATATTATAGTTAACTTGCTATAGGGTCTTCAGCATATTTTCACAGAACTCTACTGGGTCCCAAACATTTATTTGCCTTACAAATAAATGGAAACAAAAGTGCACCTCAGTGCAGAAAAAAAAAAAAAAACAGAAAAACACAACAAAAAAGTAAAATTCTTAGCAAAGAAGGAAATGTGGTACAAAAGGCATCAGACACTGAAGAGTTTTATATCGACTTCCAAAATCTTATAACTACTTCTTAAAACACAGGCACTTTTTAAAATGGTTTGATTTTATGTGTATGGGTGTGTTTCCTGCATGCGTGTTTGTGCATGTATGTGCCCGTTACCTGTGGAGATCAGAAATGGGTAGTAGATCCCCTGGAACTAGGCTCACAGGTGGTTGTGAGCCCCCATATGATGCCAACAGTGAGTCTCGGTCCTCTGTAAGAGCAACAAGTACTCTTAACTGCAGAGCCATATGTACAACCTCATTTGTACTTTTTAAGAGTAATTACTACATATTTCTGTATTGAAAAACTAATCCAGAGTATTTATCAAGATCTCACACATTACCCTAGCCAGCTACAGAGGGGAGCTAGGAGTCACAGTTGAAACACTATAGACACTTTTTTTTTAACAAAATGCTGTAAATTTATAAGTCCCTCCCTACATTAATAAATATGAAGTTTTAATTTGTGTGGTTCATTTACAACATGGGCCATATATCCAAAAAAAGTATGATTTCTCTATATTCTTTCTGCCTCAGATTAGTGCAAATGGGACAAGAACAATGATAAACTCTCTAATTACATTGCAAGGAATTGTTGGTGTTTCTGAAATGTGTCTGCACAAAGATGAATGAAGGCTGACAGAAAGAGAAGGGGATGTGGGGTTGGGCTTGCACCAGATGTACATCATCCCCTCTACGAGTTAGACTCAGCATCACTTACCTGTATTATGAGTTAAACTTGTCAGGTTTAGAAGGCTGAGACAAGCTCAAGGTCAAGTCTCTGCCTGTGTCTCTGTCTAATGATTCGCTGGCATGACTGCAGTACAAAATGACACCTTTCAGTAATACGTCACATAACTCACCATTTATTTTCTGTCACTATGTCAGAGAAACCGGATCTTTGCTCTAAGCAGTTAACCCTAAGTCACTCTATAGTTCTTGGATGAATTAAAGAATTATAATTTAATATATTTCTGTTGAAATTGGATTTCAAATGCAAAGGTAAATTGGAAAATCTATAAATATTTCCACCTATTAAAAATGAGTTTTCAAAGCACTGAGATCCAAGGCAAAAGGGACATCAAATGCTTTCAATAATAAGCTTTTCTTAGAAGTAAAGCCATTTGATAGGAAGGAGAAGAAAGTGATTCTCCTTTACAGCCAGGTTTTAACCTCCAGACTGCACAGTAACACTAATGGATTAAAATACAGGCTATGTGACATTGAACTTCCTTGCAATTAAATTCCACAGGTCTGTGCTACTTATTCCTATAACAAAGGGTCATTTTAATCATCCTTTGAGTTGTGGTGCATTAATCTGTATAATAGCTTGATAAAGAACATTTTATTAATTCAAAACTTTTGGGTCAGGATGGGTTGTTTCCCACTTTTCTTACTGATATAATTGAGACCACATTGCAGAATTAATGGTGGAAGAAATAAGATATGCATTGACTGGAAAATGAAAATTATTTCTGATAAAGAACTAAAGCCCTTGCTATAACTTCTGGAATTATGTCTAATATATTTTGTAACTGTTGTGGAGGGAAGCAAATGAAGGTAGGCCATAACTTCCCTTTCTGCTTATTCATCCTGTTTCTGACCCCTGCAGAGAGGACTTCTTTTTTACCTAGTATGTATGACAAAAATCATTTTAATAATTTTATTTCGAACATGATACTATTCAGTTTGACAAAGCAATGTTCTTCTCTTAAATGTATTTGACCAAGTACTTTTGCAGTAAGTTCTATAATTCACGTTGTTGGAAATACATCAAGTAGAACAATGGCCTAAGGGCATTTCCACATGTATGCCTCACATCTAGGCCCATACCAGATTTAAAAAGGCTTTTTAAAATTATTCAAAATTATATTCTGAGCTCATTTAATTTTTTGTCTGGGTTATTATCTGAGTGATAAATTTATAGACTAGAATTTCTGTTCTCAGGGTCAAACTGAACAGTGCAAGCATTGATAGTTGCAATGAATTTTGGACAGAATGGCTCCCAAATGTTAGTTGTATTTATTTCAGGGCAAGTGATGTAATGTGCCAAAGTTTTTCATTGCACTGTACTTCAAAGCCTTGTCATAAAGTAATGAAGTCATTTGTGGCTATAATTTCAGCAGCTTGGCTAACTTTGGTATCATTTAAACTTACTTGAACTGTTTAAAGTATAATACTGAAAGCATCCCAAAGGGTAGTCTTTGGAGGCATGGTTCTGTTCCCAATTTGACTTCAGTAAATGACTGTGCTGGACCTAAAACACCAAAATGCTCTAATATTTAATCCTAAAGCACTTGTATTATGTTTTCTAAATAAACCCTTGCAAACAGGAATCATGGGGATGATACTGATGAATAATGTCAGCTGCCTATATCTGAAATGTGAATAGAACCAAGGTAGGGTTTGATCAGTGAAGTAGAAGCAGGGATGCGGTCACACAGACAATTGATGGTAAAAGGTTTTGACTGACCAACTTCAAAAGACCAATCAGAGCATCTGTAGCGTGTTTTTCCCTAGGGTTATAAGGACTATTATTTAGTGTACATTGAAGGTAACTTGTGTTGCCACCATTCAAGTAATTAAGTATTTGGCATCAGAGTTTTATAATTCACATGTTTAAAAAATTCAGGATAAGTAAAGATGACATTCATCTATGTTAATGAAAACAGATACACAAAATTGCATACATGCTAAGTAAAAATGATTCCAAAGATCAGTTTTTAAACATGGCATTCTTGATTTTTTGATTCTGGATTTCTTGATTTTTTATACAAATAATAGGTTATGTGAATGTTATGTAAAAAAAATCTTTTATATGCGTTTCTCTTGTGGATGGTTTAATTTGTTTGTCACACGTTAAATCTGTTCATGCACTGAATCTTCTTGTTATGCCCAGATTGCTTACTTAGAATTGGGGATAATTGTGATATGTTTCACATGGCTATTATAGTGAGCCAATGAACTGACGTTCCTTTAGGCTTCTGGAAGAGTTTCTTATGCACAGTGTGTTTACTTAAGGAGTGGACATCATCATCATTGTAAAGCTATGTCTGACAACAGATTTGTAAGGGAAATTTGTATTCCGTCATCCTGGAAGATGGAGCATAATTGAGTGGCCCACTGGGATGTATACATAGATACATAATTACATAAAATTTAGATAAAAATTTGGCAGAGCATGTTTAATCCCCTGAACTTCTATAAATGCCTTATATTTTATATAATTTTAGTTGTAGCAATAATCTCAAATTTCACAGGCATTTTTAGAGCATGATAAATTAAAGATTATTGATATATATCATAGGAACAAATTATTATATAGCCACAGGGCTGACTTCCACATTATTAGATTTTTGAGTCAGCATTGTACATTTGTGGTTCTCGGTACAAAAGACTGTATCACCTATTGCTACTGACATAAACATTTGAGTTAGAGAAAACCGGTAACTATTTATTCATAATCCTGATTGTGGTAGTATTTCTTTCTTTGATATTTCAGTTTCTTAAATTTTGTGTATGATTGTCTTGCTTGCACATATAACCATTCACCATATGCATGCTGGTGTCCACAGAGGCCAAAAGAGGGCTTTAGATCCTGTGGAACTGAAGTTATAAATGGTTCTAAGCCATTATTTGGGTTCTGAGAATCAAGCATAAGTTGACTGAAGGAGCAACTAGGGCACTGAACTGCTGAACCGTCTATTTCTCCCTCTCCTGCCAGCATTTCTTTGTACAAAATACACCTCACCAATTTGGTTTTATAATTTCCTTTCCAGCACAGAAAACAAACATAATAATTTTGCTGCCCAATCTGCCTACATCCTTTGATTTTGTTTACCATGAGAAAGGTTGGGTTTGCCCTCAGATATACAGGCTTTGTCCAGTTTGTCCTCAGACCTACGCCACTTTCTCTACAGACATTAAAACAGAGCAAAAATATCTTTCCAAAAAGCCACTGAAGCCTGATCGCTTACCTCAAAAGGCATCCAAGACTAGCAGAGGCTTCTCAGTTAAATCCTAAAATATTGTGTAATAGGAGAAAAGAGAAATAACTTTACATTGTTTTAAAATCAATTTTCTTATCATTAATGAGATTTTCTTCCAAGGAAAGACAGTGAAAAGCAATAAATTATTTAAACATTTATTTTAGATTTTTCTGTTGAAATACAAGGATGTGGGGGGGGGGGATTCTTTCCTTCATGATATTGAAATTTATTCTTACCCATCCTACTGACCACATCACCTGTGTAAATACATACTCAAAGCTATATTCTAAGAGAAGTTGGCTTAATGGTAAAGTTGAGAGTCTCTTCCAAACTGATTAATGAAAGATATGACCTGAGCCAGACATGGAAATGAGTGACAATGACTTGTGAGAATAGGTAAATCAAAGTCTGCATACATGAGAGAATTTTCATCATATAAATGATCCACAGTGAAATGGTGGCATCTTGTATAAGAGTATCATCTTAGCACTTAGATGGCTTTGACTGGATGCTAATTGTTTCATGTGTCTCCCATGAAAGCAGGCTTTGTGCATCATGCTGTGCAGCTTCCTTAAACAGGTTATGATGTAGTACTGGCCTTTTGAAGGATTTCATTAGTGTAGGAAATTATGTGGGCTTCCAGTGAAGGTCTAATGCCCTGAGGAGACTGGCCCTTGCAAATCAGTTTGACATCTTACCTCAGAGGAAGCAAGTATTTGAAAATCACAACTGTGAGTCAGTTGTGCTGACCTCCTGTTGGAAAAGTGAGCAAACTGTATCGGGTTCTACCCAATCCTGGATTAATTTCTCCTCTGTGACATCAATAAGTTGGTTGTTTATATTTCTTTTCTTTTTTTTTCTTTTTTCTGTTTGTCACTTTTCCCTTAAGCTGCTTAAGGAAATATCTAGGAAACGCAGAAGCATCCGTTATGGGAGAGAAGTTGAATTAAAGCCATATATTGCTGCTCACTTTGATGTCCTTCCCACTGAGTTCACCCTGGGCGATGACAAACATTATGGTGGATTTACAAACAAGCAACTCCAAAGTGGACAAGAATATGTCTTCTTTGTGCTAGCTGTGATGGACCATGCCGAGTCTGTAAGTGAATTATGATGGCTTCTGTTTCCTACACTTGTCCATTTTCACCACTGTGCATGTTTATTTAGGAATGTGCCTGCACGTACCCCAAGTACGTCCTCACAAGCTGTCATTAACGGAAGGATAACTTTGGGCTGCCTGTCCTTCTAGCATTACTGCACATTCTGCATGATAATAAATTACAAATGATACTACATTACAAACAAGATGGCATCTCAGATGACAGGAATTTCCCGTGTGAACTACCAGATTGATACAGCACAGGACTTCATAACATTTTCTCTCTTTTTTTCCTTGAAAATGATTTGCTTAAAAAAAAAAATACTGTTTTCACGTTATGTGATCCAGAAGACATTAGCCCACATGGTGTATTAGGAAACAAAAAGGCTCTGTCATTCGCATAGCATGTTTCAAATATGAACTGTGGCAGTTCTTTAATTTATTCTCCTGTAACTGCGAGTACACAGGGCTTCTATTCAGATTCACCACACAGTGAGTCTAGGGAAAGGTGACTACAACCAGCTTCTTCAATTATAGAGAAGTATGAGTGACTTGATCAGTGAAAAGCCAAGAAAGTTACAGAATAATTCAATGAATGAGAATACTTAAGAAACTCTAAATAATGAGGTGTCTTGCTCTATGTAATTCCTCCTGCTCCTGTATCATTTTATCCTTAAGTTTCTTTGAATGCTTTAAATAAAACAAAAAGGAGAAGAAACAGTAGACTGGAAGGAAGGTTGATGTTTAAAGTGGCAGTTTACATTAACATTTAATAGATATATTCCTTACTGTATCCTAATCAAGGCTTAAATCTGACAGGCTTGGCAACTGAGTTGAGCTGTTCTCTTTATGGGAGAAGCCCACAGTTTATGATAGGTCTCTGTGTCAGATGCTCTTCTGGACGGCAGGGCCTCTCTTCAGATGACTAGAGGAATTCTTCCATGGAAAATCATAACATAAAAGCAGTCTCATTTACCTTTGTGTGTAAATGTCATTTGATAGCCTTCCTGGAATTTCAGTACATCAAGATGCTCTATCTAGTTTGAAGATTTTAAAGTAAAATGCCAGGGGAATGGAATGTTAGAAATCATTTTTTTCTTTAAAAATAAAAAATACAGCTATTTGACAAAATTTCTTTATGTAGTTCTAGGAATGTTTCAGAAGATGTACTTGAAACACTTAGGTAAATCACAGAATTCAGCAAAGGCAGCTTCTTTTTCACCAAATTCACCAAATTCTTCAAAAAGATGACTGTGCCTTCCATGGGTTCTATGGATTCTGCAGTCTCCCAAGCATTCTCACTCATTTCTACATGGTTCCTCGTTGATGCAGTCTGTTTCTCTCTTATTTTGTTACCTCACTATCTCAAATTTCTGTCTCATGTTCTGCTGTCTTGAAAACTGTCTCTCTCTCCTCCAATAGACATCAAGTGTCAGTAACTCCTCATCTAGGCGTGAGATGTTGTTACTCTCGCAGTACCCGGCTGTGATTTCTGGCTGGTTTGGGATTGTACTAATCTTGCCTCCAACTTTCAGTCTTTATGTTCTATCTTTAATTATAACCTTTGAGCCTTGAGAAGAGGGGTATAATTGATACAGACATCCCATTTAGGGCTGGTCACTGCCTCTCTGTAGTATCTTGCATGTTAAGCAGTTATAGGTCTCTATGTTAATCACTGCCTACTTGAAAAAGAAGTGTCTAATGAAACATGTTCTCTGCTTCTGTGTTGAGTTTGTACTAAAATTCAGAATATTTGCCTTAAGGTAAATTTTTGAAAGACAGAGATTGAAATCTTAACTATACTTTCAGATCTTGAACAAATTTTATCCATTCATGTCTTAGCACTCTCAACCAAATGAAAAGATGCGTTTTTGTTGTGTTGTTGTTGTTGTTGTTGTTTTGGTTTTTTGTTTTGTTTTTTTGGTTGTTTAAGTGAAGTTTGAATGATGAACTAACATATGAATAAAATGATGAGTTGTTAGGAATCAATTTAATACTGTGTTCCTTTAGTTAGAATAAAGTAGTAGTTTCTCTCCTGGAGCTTAAGGCCTGCCTTTCTAGCTACAAGTTCTTGGCCCCAGCCATGTTCCCTTATATTAGCAGTGTTTCCCCTGCATATCTTGTGTGCTTAAGCCAGCATTTGCTTCATACTCTAGCTGTATCCAGTTTTCAGTGATATGGTCTTTTTGGAAGTTTTAGATAGCTATTGCTGATTAATAATAATAGCTATAATCATTCCAATTGTTGGTAGGCAATTTGTAGAAATAAAAACCTCTTCTCTACCCTTTCTACCTCCCCCAACAAAGAGCTGTTTGATAATCTGTTGCCTCCTATTAAGAATACCAGAAAATTGTTTTAAATGATAATAATGTTTAATCTCTTTGATTATTTCTTCCCACTCATCAAATTTTACTTTCCATGAGGCTGGTATCATTTTATGCCTGTGCCTTCTTTTCCTTTTAACATAGATCTCTTTCCTGACTTAAGTTAGAAATTCATGTGCTTTGGGAAGCCCTTTCTTTAAATTTCCGTTGTGACTGAATATTTTCATTATTATCTCTACACCTTTTGGTAAAGAATTTCAAATCAAGTGGTTTGCTCACTTCTCTCAATTTGAGGTTAGCCAACAAAGTGGAAGGTATCCTACCTAAACAAACATATAAAGAATCATGTTTCTTTGATATATAAGCTCAGTGCCCAGTTCTTTATGTAAATTATTATGTATGCATGTTATATTTATAAATCATATATATGCATACATATCTCTGTGCTCCAAGACTTCCTCCTCTTTCTTCTCTCTCTTGCTTTTAGTTATGTCTCAGAAAGTTCAAAAATACTGAGTTTTCATCTATTTCATATGCAGAAAATCTTGAAAGTCTTTAAAACCTGTTCTGTGAGCTAAATAAAATAGAAAATAATAATAAAATTCAAGTACTCAGGGAAACATGTTCTCTGCTTCTCTGTTGAGTTTGTAAATTTTTGAAAGATGGAGGTTAAAATCTTAACTATATTTTCTGATCTTGAACAAATATTATCCATTTGTGTCTTAGCATTCTCAACCACTTGAAAAGATGAGGGTATTTTCATTTTGTTTTTTCTTTTTTAATTTTATTTTTTTTTGGTTCATTTTACTTTATTCAACAGAAATGAGAACTTTCTAAATACAATGTAATATTTTAGCCACTTTAAACAAATGAACACAAATATCATATTTATCTTAAACCCTCCAAGAATTTAGTTTCATTTGAGAAAACCAAGTATATGTACACATCTTTAAAAACAGAATTTCGTGCATATCATTAAACAAGAAACGAATGGCTAAATGAATTTGTACTGTTCCTGTCTAGTGTTTGGTATCCAGTGAACAAGCCAGTGTTTACATGTGTCCTTGGAAAGTAGTTGGATTTTCGGAGCTAATTGTCATGGAACTTGTGAAGGTATTAATTAGCAAGGATAGAACATTTAAGAAGCAGCATCAAAAGCTCACTTTGATAGAATCATTAAATACAGTAAGGAGGTTTAAAACAAAAGTGCTAAGGCTTCTGATAACCACATTAAGGTACCCAGGTCTTATAGAGGCATTACTAGAAAGCCTGTCTCGAAGGCATTGCAGTTACAAGTTAGTAGTACAAGTAGCAGTTGTACTTAATAAAATTCAGAAACTCTGGGTATGGATAGGAGAGCATTAATGAGGTTCAAAAGAACAAGTAATGTTCATGAATCTAGCAGTTTAACCTTAGGTTACCAGTTAGTCAAACCTGTAGTCTCTTTTCATGGGTGAAAGCTTAAGGAAGTGGGAATCAGGACAAAGGTGTATCTGGGAAGGAGGCTCTTCATTTGAACCTGAATGTCCAGGCAATTGAAAGTGAATGTCTCTACTGTTAAAATATTTAAAATTGGATCTCTCCTGGCCTTATAAAGAAGAAAAAGAAAGGTAGAGAACAGAACTGAAGAATGGTGGGCCAGAAAGTCAGGCAATGAGTTCACAGGGCTCATGCAGTTTGAAAGATTGGGAAGGAGCTGGTGAAATACAGAATTAGGAAAATCAGGGAGTTATTAAGTCTTGCTCAACTGAGGCAAGTCTGAAAAGGTACTTAAAACCTGAGGGATGAAGAAAGGCAATTTGGTTTAGTAAATGATATAATAGTACTAAAGGTCACAGTTAAATGAAAATAGATGAGTAAATGGAAGGAGACACCTGCAATCAATGGGTGTAAATTGACTGTGAATAGAAGAAAAAAAAACTTTAAAAAAGGTGAATTCAAGAAAAATGCTTCATTTTAAATGGGACAAAGTAGAACAAAATAGGACATCACAGAAACAAAGTCCATTCCTTGTTGAGTAACTGTATTTTGAACATAAGTGGTAGATTTCATCTTGGGGATAAAAAAACAACAGTAACAAAACAAATGAACTTCTAATTGGTAGCTGCCATAAATTTAAATATTAATTACCAAATCCCTCTAAATTCTAATAATTCTGTTTCACAAAGCTGTAGCATCAATTCCATACATCTTGTTCTCTAATTTAAATATTGGCATGCACTTTTGTAACTGTAGACTTGTTAGGATCCAGAAGACACTAAACGAACGACACCAGACTCAAGTTGCATGCAGGCAACAAAGGCATTTATTCTGTAAAAGACCAGCATGTTGGGGCCACTGTCCAGGCAGAATGTAGACCCTAGACAAAGGCACACAGCCCCTTTTATAGGAAACTAGGGAAATTTTTGCAAGGGTGTAAGTGCACCAATGATTGGCTAGGCCTAGCTAGGGTCTGATTAGGGGTTGGGTGCTCTCTAAACTGATTCAAATCAGCTCAAACTGGTATGTGCCAGGGAAGTTACAAGGGTCAACTCCTGACTGGCTTGCATCCAGGTGGTGGGTTGGCTGCATTCCTGAAGACAAGGCTGTCCAACACAGATGCCCCATCCTGAGATAAGATACCATCCCATTTTTGTGGTTACCCCCCAGGCTATTTCTTGGGTGGGGAATTTTAAGGTCTTGTTCCTGGAATTGGTGACCTGTGAGACTTTTTTTTGGTGGGGGAAGGGGAAGTGGTGGGGGGGGGGGGATGAGGGAAGACAGGCCTGGTCTTCTCAGATTTAAATGTCTTGAAAATGTAGAGTACTGAGAAATGCTGGTTGTGTTCTTACATTGAATTTGATACTGGTTTGTTTTCCCTTGAAAATGTATGCCATTGCTGATCTCTGTAACTTCATGACCTGGATTGTCTCATATCCAAATATTGGAACCACAGTGTTTCTGATTTCAGAGTGTTCTTTTCACATTGGAATATTTGATTAAATTTTTAAGAGTCCTAACTGAAAAAAATCTATAAAATATCCTGAAATCAATCAAAACCTTTTGGATTTCACAGCATTTGAATCACAGTTTTTGGATTGGGACTATTCACTTCTAGCATCTTTATTTTCACATAGCAATTAATATATCACTACAATGTAAATGTTCATTGAATATTGGTTAATACTTTTTAAAAAATATTTTTTATTTTAATACAATTAAATTATTTTCCCCTTTTCCTTTCAACCTTTCATGCCCTCCTCCTGATCTCTCTCAAATTCATGACCTCATTTCTTTAATTGTTGGTGTGTGTATATGTGTAAATATATAAACACAACCTGCTCAGTCAGTATAATGTTATTTGAACGAATGTATTGTCAGAGATAACCATTTGGTATTGGATGGGCTCCTACCTAGGAAAGACTATTTCTCCTGCTCTCAGTATTCCTAGTTACCTTTAATTCTTTGTTTGGAATGGAAGCCTAATGAGATTCCAGCTGTCTTCATTACCATGTCTAGTGATATCATCTCTGTTCATTCACGCCTTGTACTAGACAGCTATAGCAGCAGAATTTCATGTCTGCAGCTTTTATGACATTTCTAGGGGACGCAGCTTCATAGGAAACCTCCTGTTCCTCTAACTTCTGTCACCGGTCTGCTCCCTCCTCAACACTAATACTTGTGCCTCAGGTGTAGGCATTGTGTTTGTAGATTATCTGTTGAAACTAAGCTCAACTCTTTTTGTTCATTTATGGCTTTCTGCAATGGTCTCTCTTTTAAAGACAAGTTCCCTTGCTGAGGGATGAGAACTACAATCATCTCTAGATATTAGGACAAATATTCAGATTGTAGCTAGGAATTGTGCTGATTTCATAAAATGACTGCTAAGGAATTCTTTTCTCCATCCATTATTTCACCAGCCATAGGTTGTTGACTGGGTGTCCAGTACCAACTGCAGTTTCCTTCTTGATGAGTGGGCCTTCAGGTCAATTAGAATGTTGTTGGTTACCACCAATGTACCTGTGCTACTAGTGCATGCTTAGAGTTACCATGACATGTTGGTTGTTGTGGTTCATGGGCATTATAATTGTGTAGGAACATCTATTGTTTCCCTCCTTAGAAGCTTACATGGCTACTATTTCTGTTACCAGGAATATTAGTCTTCAGGGAGGATGCTTTCAGGTCAGATTCACCTCAGGTGTTCTGAGTCCTATGTCTGAAATGCATGGTGTATTTAGCAATGGGGACTTACTTTCCACTTTAGGGAGACAACCAATGTCAACAGCAATAGCCTGTTTGTAGAATCTTTTGGATAACCATGAGCAACAACTCAAAAGAAGGCCTCTTATACCTGTTATTTGGGCTTTTCTTAGATAGATTGACTCTTAAAGGGAACATTGTCAGCCCAGGTTTGACGCTCGCTTATTGGTATTTTACACTTCATAAAATTAAATATATAAATTCCATGAGAAAAGTATCTTTTACACCCTCTATACCATTCAAAATGATTTTGTTATATTTTTCTTTTCCAGCATTGTAAAATGCCCTCCTTCCTTTCGTTCTTGATTATTTTGCTTCCTGTTCTTTCTTTTAACTCATCCCTCTTTTCCCCAGTATTTGCTTAATATGACATCATCAGTCTGTCATCAAATGTGTATCATAGGTTTCTCTCTCATCTTAGTGCTAAAGATACTCTTCAGAAAGGCATTATTATCTAACTGAACTGGACTCTGCTTATCCTCAGAAGATGTATGCAACCAGCCCATACTCGGACCCTGTTGTGTCAATGGATCTGGATCCACAGCCAATCACAGATGAAGAGGAAGGCTTGATATGGGTTGTAGGTCCTGTCCTTGCGGTGGTCTTTATCATCTGTATTGTGATTGCTATTCTTCTTTATAAAAGGTAAGTCTGCTCTGTATTTTATTTGTGACTTTGAGGACTACCTTGACTTAGAATATATCGTTTTTCTTATGGTTGTGTGGTAGATTTTATGTGATATAGTTGAGGACAGCCCAGTAACTAATATTGGAAACCATGTTTTTGTCATGCCTAGAACAAGCTAGGATGACTGGGCTGGTGGTGTGGTTTCTATTATACAGCATGCACTCTATCGCCCTGCATCTTCTGTGATGCGTTGTGACAGCCAGTTTTCATCATAGTAAGATATCAGGACATCCTCAGCAGATTATTCTATGCAAGCTTGAACTTGTTTTTAGATGTTTATTTTTAAAACATAATTTTACACATTTCTATCCATTTCATAAATCTAATGTGCACATGTGCTAAAATGTTTTTCTATAGCTGTTTCTTATAGTTTAGCAAATATAACTAAATGATTAAGGATTTTTAAAAAGAGAAAAATGGGTGGGAGGGCTAGAGAGAGAATTCCCTCCTAGTATCTTATTCCAAATAGTCACTATTAAATTTGCATCAATGTTTAAGAAGTGGAAATCAGAAATTGCTGCCTTCTAATTAAAACAAATTGCAACCACAATCCTTTTATGTCTTAGTAGCAACCTGATCAGTAGCTTGTCCTTTCTATCCTTATTCTTTTGTTCTTATTTTTATAGAATAGGCTTTTTATTCCTTTATCATCACTGTCCTTCTCTGGGAAACTGTCTAAAAATCTACTCTATTTGTTCCAATACAGAGAGAAAGTTGAAACAATAAAAGACAATGCAAAACTCATAATCATGTTTCATTAAGTTGTCTATTCTGTCTTGGAGTTAGAAGGAGATAAATATCCCTAGTTATCCCTTTAGATCATTGCCATCATGTAATTGCTCAAGCTGTAAAATAGCAGAGAATGAGTGATCGATGACAGAATCTCCTCTTAGTTGGTGGTTTGAGTTTTCCCATATCAGTCTTTATCTTATTGATATGCATCTTAAGGAGCATGTTATATTTTCTCAACTCTCTTCTGTATAAGATATAAACAACATGTGGTTTAGGTCAGTCATGAATCCTATGTGAGCCAAGGCTGGAGTTGGTGTCCTTTCCTCTATGTGTGATAAAAGTAGTAACCTAAGAGAGAAAATGTATTTTATTAACAATCTGATTATTACCTGGATGATAATCAAATGGTCACATCCTACACTGGAATCTGGCCAAGAAAAAAAAAACTACCTGTTCACAGGTCCATTCCTAACCATGTTAATGTGACATTTCTGATATTAAAAATGGACAGAATGCATGTCTCATTTTCAGGTCATATTTTATTATGATATGTGAGGCAATTAGTAACTAATTCCATTTTATGTCCAAGTTAATTATGTAAATATATAAAATTAAGAACTATAACCCTGATAATTTTTATTTATACATTTATGTATTACAATTTATTCACCTTGTATCCCTGCTGCAGCACCCTCACTTGGCTCCTCCCCAGCCCCACCCACCCTCCTTCTTCTCCCCCTATGCCCTGACAGGGGAGGACCTCCTCTCCTCTATCTGACCCTAACCTATCAGATCTTATCAAGGCTGGCTTCCTCCTCCTCCTCTGTGGCTTGGCCAGGCTGCACCCCCTAGGAGGAGGTGATCAGACTATAATTACATTTTCCTGGATTCATCTACATATGCTTGAAAAGAAGCAGCTCATTTATAATTTTCCTTAATCCTGAAAGAGGAAGCATCTTATTTAAAGGTTTCATGGCTCTGTTAAGAGTTGCATTCTCATGTGCACATGTATCTTCTAATGTGATTGTTGGAAAATGCATACATCCTCGAATGCTAAGTATATTTAGCTAGCCATCTGAAGGCCATGGAACATTTCTGAAATAGAAATGCTTGCTTCAGCACTAAAAATGTTCCTGACTTGAAATTTAAGTAGAACCAACAATGTTCTTCTTGATTATCATGAGGCAGTTCAAGAGGAAATCTGTATTCAGTGAGTGGTGTCTTTTATAGCTTAGATTCTGAACAAAGTTAATTATATAATATGTACTTAAGTCCTTCTTTTAGGTGCCTTTCAGGTTATATATATATATCATCACTATTTCTATAACTATAATTAAAAATATTAATATTTTACTTCCTTTATACAAATAATGTTTAGAGATATCAATGGCATAAAATAGAACTGGGTCACATTGACTTGATAATTGCCTTTACCAGATACACCTGCTCACAAAATGATTGCTTGTGAAACAGCTAGTAGTTATGGATGGCTTGTCATACTAATAAGTGTGTTTTACCCAGCAACTTGAGACTTTGAGACATTTTCTTAATAATTATTTTGATGTGGAAAGGGGGCACTAATTTCTATCACTCTGTTAATTACAATTTTCTTTTATTCTATGAATTTTTATGTCATTGATAGCCAGTGACAAAACTATTACTGAAGCTATATAGGGTCCTAAAGTATATACTAACTGTTAAGAATGTTAAACTACAGATTTATAGTGTTGCAAAATATTTCTTCCTTTGATTTATTTGCAAAGATTTTCATAATGCATTCATGCCATGATTCAACAATATAAATTCAGAAAGAAGACGCTAACAAGGCCTAGGAAAACACTGGAATATATATCAGGAGCCCTGTGGTCAAGGTTAACTTCTGTGGCTGAAGAGCTAGAACGCCTTGCCAACACCTCAAACTTCATCATTTACAAAGAAAATAAATAAACTAGACAAGTGAGCTTCTTAATAATACTGTTCCATAATCTGAAAATATGAAGCAGTAATAGCACTCTATATTATTTCTATTTATATGTATGTGTGTGTATCTAATTGTGATATATAAACTCAGCTTCCCATATTCCAGCCACAACTAATTTTTCCACAGTCATCTGTTTTGCTCAGTGCCATATGTAATACTCAGTAATTAGTTCTAATACAGCCTGAAATTATTTATATAAAAAAATAAATATTTTAAAATAAAATATTAGCATTATTTTATGAAAAAAATCTCAAGATGATAGTGGATTTTTCTGTATGCCATGGTGTGGAGAAGAAAGTACAAAATGTGAGGCTAAAGAAATTCATAACTATAAGTAGTAATAGCATCTATAGACATGATAGCTGAGCCCAGGAAGAGAGAAATTTCTGTCCATATTTTCCATGACTTAAGAGTGTAAATCATGAGGTAGATGATACAAAACAACTAATTTTAGCTTTCCAAGCTATTCCTAGAGACCCCTGTTTTAGCATCAACGTACATGTATTTCTAAATATTCATCAGGTATATCACTGCAGCCATAATACCTTGTGCAGAAATCTAGGCCCCTTCCCAGGGCAGGGTCATTGCTGCTTGACTCTACCTCCTGCCGTCCAGCAGCATACCCCGCCTGGAGTGCCCATCCTCACTCCATGCCACTCCTCCTGCCTCAGTCACTCTTCTCATATTTAATGACTGAGCTCCTTCCTCTCCTCCCTCTATTCGGGCTATTCTATACCCCCCTTTCTATGACCTTGAAGTTCTAGGTATTAATGATAGAACCCATTGTGTCTCTATCTATAATTGTCCATTATCTCGACTCTTACTTCTTATTGTCTCCTGAGCAACCAGAACAGAGCTGCATTGAATATGTGACCTTCTATATGTCCAATAATATTAAATTTACTTTCCTCCAGCTGTTTATTTTATGACTTATTATCAGTTTCATCTTGGCTTATCATTTAAATTTACCTGATTTATAGGCATTCAAAAGTAGATATTTAAAGAGATATGAATGCATGTAAAGGCTAAATCAGGCAGTCCTGTAGGAGAAGTGTTCTGTTAGTTAACTCTCCATCCTTTCATGTAAAGTCTCAAGCAGCCTTTCTCTTCCACCAAAAGGAGATTTCCTACACCTCAGTCTTTGATACTCATTAATGAAAAGTTAGTAAGAAAGGTCAGGTTTTTTGTTTGTTTGCTTGCTTGCTTGCTGCTTTGTTTGCTTTATTCAGGATACTAGATAGACCGCTTTACATTTCAGAACAGAAAAACTAAGCAAACTAAGTGTGCTATCACTGTCATCCTTCGCTGTGTGTGTTTATACAGATAAATGTGAAACTTTGTTTTTCTTTCTTTGCTCAATGGACTGCCTTGTCTTTAGTACCTCTGTCTACAACACAAAACACTTTACCTGTTGCCTCCAGGTGAATATTTTTCAGATTAATTCTTTCAGGAGAAGGCAATAGTCCCTGAAAGACAGCATGTTTAAATAGTCATCGTATCACCGCAGGTGGAAGCACCTCTAAGTGGCTGGTGGCTGTATTTATAGAAAGAAGCACCTCACAAGGAAATGACCACCTTTTCAATGGCTAGTAAAAAAAACGCTCCTGGGAATTAGCTGAGCTATACAGAAGGGTCATGCACATTGGATTTATAATCACAAGTACTATATTTTTGAAGACTTAAAATGTGATTCATCCTTTATTATAAAAATGATTTATGATTGCCTTACTTTTCAAGAAGTGTTGAGAAAACTATTTCTGCTACTGTATTTCATTGTGGTGTAATGTTCCAGTGTTCAAAAATTTCCTCAGTTCAATGCCGTTTACAGAATTTCATATCGTCAAAGAAATTACATGCTTCTTAGCTAAAGACTTTATATTCTGAAATTCTGTTGTATTTTCATTAAAAACAACAGTTGTTTTCCTGAGTTAGATCTTAAAATTTTAATATGTTGGTCTTCATACACTTGCTGTACTGATTTTAGCAGCATTTTTTTTTATAAAGTAGTAAGTAAAAGTGAATGCACCATTGAAACCCATGCATTCTTTACTCAGTGATATAGTCTCGTGGCCTCCATTTTCTCATCATTAGAGGCCTGTGAACATTTTGATGCACTACTGTTTACTAATATGTATGACTTAGGTGTCTCTGCTTGTGAGCACTACTTTTCAAAACTTGGTTGTCATGGTTACTCTTGTTACCATTGGCCAACTAACAATTAAGCCTTTCTTTTTTTCCTTTTTTAATTTTTTTCTTTTCTTTCTTTATTTTGTGCTGCATTAAATGGAGCAGTAAACCTGACAGGTGAGGAATAGAGACTAAACCCCTTCCATGCTCAGTAGGGAAAGCTAAGATATAGGTAGTCATGAATTGTTGTCAAGGTGAGGGTGGGGGCCACCCTCAAAGATCCCACCTAGCAAGTGGAAGCTGGACAGAGCCTATACTCTGAATATTTGAATATTGGATATTCAAATGATGAAAAGGGAAATATTTTGGCTTTGTGAGAAGGAACCAATATATTGTCTCACAACCTAATTTAGAAAGCCATAAAGCCAGTCTCTGGGTTTTGTGTTCAGGGGTAATTGAGTATTTATGTGTGTTAATGTGTCTGCAGGTTGGAAATGTGAGTTGTCCTGTAGACCTTTTTGTTTTGTTTTGTTTGTTTGTACCCCTTAGTGAATACTCCTGAAAAATACAAACTTGTCCTCATGTCCCCAGCTCTGATTAGCACGACAGTAACAATGACTAAAATATACTTGATGATGCTTCCAGACTGATGCCTGCTTTTTAACTTACATACACACACATGCTAAACTCAGCTAAAAGAAGGATCTTTGCGGTCATCTGCTGTCCTGCCAGCACTGCCCTCAGCGACCTTCCATGTGCAGAGCCTGTACCAGCAGCACTGTAATCATATTCCTTGAGGATTTTCTAGAAATATACATTTTTCTCACCTGAGATGACTAAGTCTACAGTCCATGGCATTGACATGGCAGCCTGTGTTTTAAAGAGTCCTCTGAGCTGTTTTTTGTGCTCCCTTAAGTTTGAGAATTATTCATTGCTGTCTCTAAAATCGCCCTACATTGCCTGAAGGCCACACTAAAAGGCAGTGACAGGAATGGTAAAAGCTTCAGGAGAGGGTCTTTGTGGACACCAGGAGTATCCATTAATACACCAGAAAAGTACACATTACTTTGTTTAAGCCAAAACACACAGCACTTTTAACCTACTACTCATTCTCTGGCTTTATTGTTATCTATGCAGGCATTTTACAGAGTGTACTTCTTCCTTATCGTACTCACATTAGAGAGTCTGATTGAAACTTAAGACAACATCTTCTTTTTCATCAGTGAAATAACTACGAAAACCATCTACAGGTGATACACAGCCTGATGTACTTGAGAACATAGAGACATAGTATTACTTTCTTTAAATATTAAGAGTAGAGCTTTCATAAAACTCTTCCCAACAATAGATAAAATCTTCCAAACAAACTCGCTTTGCTTTGAAATCCCACCTTAATGTCAGCCATGTAAAAGGGAAATGAAATTAACGCTTTTTTTAATCATTGTGGAATATCATGAGATCTTTAGTTTTCCTTTAACTGCACAATTTCTTTATATGGTAGATATTTGTCATTTTGAGAAATAAACTGGAAGTATAATTTGATATCCTTAATAGGAAAACTCTTATGTTTCTGGCCATTGCTCTATGTAGCTTTCTAATTGAAAATGAAATAATGGTACCTTGGAACATTTATTCAAAAAATGCTATGCCCCACATTCATTCTAGGCCTGGTATAAGCTATTCCATCCTCTTCATAATTTAGGATAGTAAATCTTAAATAAAATTGAACTACTTAGAGTAGTTACTGATGATAATTAATACTGTTCCTTCTACCTCTTTCTTAGACATGCTCTGTGTATTTGAAAAACTCCAGTTCTAGTAAACAAGTGTCTACCAGTAATATCATTATAGCAGATACAATCATACCTTTGGTTTTCATCAAAACAAATCTGTAAGAGTCTTTGATCTTGGGGGATCTCATTTGAGCAGACAGAGTAAAAGGGAAATTAGCTATTACATATCTAGAATCCTCTTTCAGTCCTTCATGAACTGTAATTATATAGAATGGACAATTTATAAGTAATTTTAATCCCTTACTATGATCTTTCTAAAGCTTCTATCCTAACAAATGGTATCATTTCCAACTTTCCCACTTCAAAAAACAAAACAAAACAAAACAAAAAGGCTGAATTTCCTTAAGAATGTTCCCTCAGCATAACCAGTGATACGCAGCCTGTCCTCTGGAAAAAAGAAGATAAGGAAGCTGTTCAACAGTTCTCTCAAGAGTGAAGCAATTTTTTTGCCTAGATGTTTCTAATTCTGCTTTCCACACCCTTGAATGAATAGCAGTAGAATCACTTTGGAAAGGAAGAAAGAAGCAGGTTTTTCATCATTGGGTCTGGCACATCAATAGAGAAGTATACATGCGGCTACTTAACCATAAAGACCCAAGCCTGGGGAAAGCCCTGTTGTGTGACATGAAAAGACCAGCTGTGGGTTTCCTCTGAGACTGACTGGTTAGCTGAAGCCTTTGACATTCATTAAGCTATTGATATTCTGCATCTTCAATGATAAAATGAGTATCTCAATATTATGAGGCTGAGACCCATTGCATTTGCTACTCTGAAATTGATCAAGTCTTTCTTCTCATGTGGTTTATAAGCCCCTGTCTGTTTTTTCATTACTCTCCCTTATCTTTCACCAATTCTTTTCATTTTCATTTTTTATTCCATGTAACTTGAGGTGCCAGTACCTTGGACACAATTCATTACTCTCTTCAGATTGACAATGTAACTTGGCTTGGTAATACCTCCTATCCTAAAGTTCTCCCTGATATATTTCAGTAGGAAAATGGAGTTTCGGGATAGGATATTCCAAGGTACTTAGAAAGCAGGGTGCCTAATAAAAAATCCATTGCATCAAGAATTGTCTGCAGGGTGTTGCCCTTGAGTGAGTTGAACACACATCTTCTTTGTCTCAGTCTTCCCTTCATCGCTGATTGTTCTTATTTGGAAGACATGAGCAAAAATGAAAGCAGGGGTTTTTCTGGCTCACCTGGATATTACAGGAGCAATGCTTCCTGGTCATCTGTACCACAGTCATTTGAAAGGATACAGGATTACCTAAACATATTGAAGCACACCTTTCCCAAAATAAGAATGCATTTGCTTTGAACAAGAATGAGATGCTATAACTTTGACTATCACATAGAGACTGCTAGAATCAGTATTTGGAAAAGGGCAATCTGAAAAATGCTTCCATTTGCTACTTGGGTTTTTCATGTAACTCTCTTAAAGTTATTTGAGTTTGGAAGAAAATGGGGAAATACATTTTATTTAAAAAAAATCCCAACATTTCTTACTTGAAAGTCTGTTTAAATTCCATTATGGCAGCTTAAGAAAGTATATCTAAGTAAGTCAGCGCTGAAACAGAAAAAGGTGAATTATATGAAGAATAATATTTATAGAAAACCTGTTGAGGGGTTTTGAATAGTGATTAGGGGATTTGGCAGTTGTGTGAAATAAAATTATTTTTTCTTGTCTTTCTGTGATTGACTAACATTAAGAAAATATTAAAGATTGTTACATAGCACCACAGGACCTACCCACTACTATCATTATTCCTTCCAATTTCAGATGGACAGGAGATATTTGTCTTTTGTAGTCTGAACTCTCCTTTTAGGCATTAGGATAACAATATTTTAGAGATGCATTTACTGCACTTACCCTCAATAGATCTGCATTTTGTAGCCACCAGTTATATATTCTTTAAAAGAGAAAGTAGGGAGGGTAGATTGAGTTGTTCACTTTGAGGTCAGGCAGTTTTCCTGTTGTCTGCTAGAGAAATACAATTGTATTCAACACTAATAGACATGAGGATTTCTAAGCAAGAGTCTGAAAACATCTTAACAATACCCCTTGCAAAGCCAAAGACAGACGACCTAAATTAAGTCTTTACTCCCCAAACTGAAGAGGTATTTGAGATCATCCACATTGACAGAATTTATGCATCTGAGGAACCCTTGTAGGCTAACAGAAAAGCACCTGAGCAAGGTCACAAAGCTTTTTAACCATAAAGCTGTCCGAGAACATTGAAACTAAAACATTGAGGAAAGACTGAAATAAGGTCTAGTTGGTTGGTCAGTTCTTTGTTTCTTTTACTTGTCTTAGGTCTTAAATCTTAATTTACCCCCTATAGGAAGAGGGCAGAGTCGGAGTCCAGAAAGAGCAGCTTACCAAACAGTAAGGAGGTCCCTTCACACCACCCAACAGATCCAGTAGAGCTGAGGCGCCTTAACTTTCAAACTCCAGGTAAGTGGCTACAACATCTGTCACACTGCCATAGTCCAGTTGGCATTGTCCTGAGAAATGTGTCACTTAGTTTTGAACCACTTTGTCCATCGTAATCCTTTGCCTTTCTATTGTTGAAGTTTACTTATGTGTCCAACAGAGAGGAATTTACATACTTTGTGAAAACAGAAGTTGGATGCTGAAAGAAAGATGTATAATTTGTCGTAGTCTTTAGAAAAGTATCTATCATTTTAATGGGAATGACACAATTTATTTATGTTATGTGATTCCAATCTGGTTTCTCATTTTATAAAGTAAATGCATGAGTAAATAGATGAATATGGAAATTGTTCTCCTAGAGATCTTTATTTCATACTTTGCTCTCTGTGTTTATGGTACCATGAAAGAAGAATGTAAGAGAAGAGAGGAAGAAAAGAAAGACAAGGGAGATAAATAGGAGAAAGGATGGATGAATGAATGAACAATTCCATGTCTTTTAAAAATTTAATTATACTAAATTTCACTGACCAATTTAGGTTTCATGCTAAAGACACATTTGAATAAGTTGAGTTAAAATCTTAAACTAAAGAATATTAAGTGCTTCAATAGAGAAAAAATACTATTCTGATAAAGGATAGTTTTACAATAATATTACTTAAAGACTAGATCTACTATGCTTTCTTCTGACCAAACTGTTTATGTCAAGAAAATGCCAAATATCAAATGGTAGAGAGACCTAAAAAAACATCACATGGAGTAGTCTTATTGTAACACCTTCCCATAGTGAATAAGGCAAAGCATTGGTCTAAAATGCCTTTGGGATTAAAATTTAATTTTAGTAATATACCCCACACTACTGGCAAATGTCTTTTGTTTCTAATTAATTTCTGAATGCTCTAACTCCCAGTGTGATAGACTGTAGGTATTAAACTGTACATTCTCAATGAAATGTGAGAATGCATGGCTTATTGTAGTCATCATTTTTTTGCATATAGATGAACAAAGTAAATGC
This sequence comes from Pachyuromys duprasi, assembly GCA_028658305.1. NCBI lineage: Eukaryota > Metazoa > Chordata > Mammalia > Rodentia > Muridae > Pachyuromys > Pachyuromys duprasi. The sequence continues at coordinate 51,854,985 of CM053754.1, forward strand.
TAACTTCAAATGAAAGAACTATTTCACATTTTCAAAGTGGCTATACAATCATCACAAATGTTGAGTTGTTTAAATTTTTGATTTAGATGAGGTTATGCTTCTTTAAATTTGCCTTTTTGAAGGCAAGCATATGCCATCATAAGTATAAAATCAAATCTCCTGAATACACTTTTTATATGACTGGTGAATGTAGACAGTGAACTTGTCCATGATGGGTGAGTGGATCAGAGTTCATTTCCTGAGTCACTGTAGTCCCTTCTGTGCCTTATGTTGAGCCTCCCTCATGCTGCTCTTTCAAGGCAATCTGATTTTTTTTTAAAAAGGGGAGTGGCAAATAAGCATAGTAACTTTTTCATTGCTTCATTTTAAAATGGAAGTATACCAACTACTTCAGGAAATATCCAGAATACATTTCTTAGTGATGGATCAAACAATTTATTTACTTTCTCTGTCACCCAATTCAATCCCAAGAGGAACCCCAAAGCCACAACGCTGTAGGCAAATTCTTCCTTATATCACATTATTTATTTCCAGTAATCCACTGAGGAAAGGGATTTCTCTCTGATGCTGCTGTGCGCTGTTTCTGTGTGAAAAGCGATATGTGCTGAAAGCATGGTTGGCTTTCTAACAGACGTGGAATCACAATGCATCATTTAATAAGTAAATATCAACAAGAGAAGCGCATGTGAGTGCCTCCTCTCTACTCCCATTGCCCAGCACCAGTCCTTCAGAAGAACAAATCATGACAGAGAGCTATTTGTCAGGGATGACTTGACAACAGGTGCAGGTGACGATGAGAAAAAAAAAAATAGCAGTGCCTCTTCCAAAGGACCCCATCTTCAAGTGCAGTTCACTTCTGTGGATGCTTTTTACAAATGTAGCAAACCCCCCCTTTTTTTGGATTTTTGAGACAGGGTTTCTCTGTGTAGCCTTTACTGTCCTGGACTCACTTTGGAGACCAGGCTGACTTTGAACTCACAGTGATCTGCCTGCTTCCCTGAGTGCCAGGATTAAAGCCTGTGCTCCCATACCCAGCTCCAAAACTTCTCTTAAGAGTGTATTTTCTTAATGCATGTGGAACTATTGAATCCACTTATAGAGAAAGTGTGCTAAGTTCAAATTGTCATGGGTTGCAGTTGAACTATCATTACTATATCACTTAAGAATGTACTGAATTAATAAATAGAGATTTGACTATATATATGGTATACACTTAAATGATATGAGATATCATTTAGCCAGAGTCCCCCTTATTACTAAATGGAAAGTTGTATAAAGTGGGAAAATTCTATGAAGAGGAAAGAGTGAAATGTAGTAAAGGAAGAGAACAGAAAAAAAGAAACTGTTCTGCCCTACCCATTTAAGCTCCTCGTGCAGGAAGCCTGTCCTGTGCATTAGCTTGAAGAAACAATTCAGTTAAGCTTGATTTGTTTCTGAAATAACCTCTTTTCCTCCCAGGCTGTATAAAATGGGCCGGTGTCCTAACAAATGGACATTTACAAATGAGGTAGACTGAACTGTTAGTGTTAAATATGTAGAGATATGGACATTTGCTTTGGCCAATGTGAATTTCTACCAGTGTGACCAGTTGCCTTAGAAACATGACAGAGTGTAAGAGCAGAAGGTGGGGCTGATAACAGAGTGACCATCGACACTCTTTTTCTCTCCTCTTATTCAAGATCAGTGATTTTCTCAGGTACAAACTAAAGTGATCCTTAGTTAGATTTTGTTGGTGCTGTGATTCTACATATTTTTTTTTATATTTCATTATATGAAATATGTTTTATGTGCATTACACCTATTAATCTGTAAATACTTACTCCCAAAGAACATTAACAGTTGAGGATATTTATTAATGACATACATAAGTGGAAAATTAATAACCCGTGTCTTCATTCCTAAAAATATGACATTCAGTGAAATAAGAAAACTGTGATTTATATACCAAGGACCTACCCCAGAACATCCCCAAGAGAGCAGGTGATACCACATGTGACAGGTTGTTAGGAATGATATAGTAGCAAGCCAATGCTACCGTGTGACACTCCATCAGCTGTGCAGAATAGAGGAAGGTGTATCGTTAAGTCCTCTGATTCTATTCTAAGTTTTCTTTAATTTTTTTAAGTGAAATATAAGTTGCATTTTAAATTAGAAAGTCTACAGTTAAGTTTTATTTTAAATATGGAAGATGTTTCAATTGTCACTTGACAATATTCTGACAGTTTAACAGTACCACAGACAAATTTTAAACACAAGCAAATCAGAATTCAGTCCACTGTTGTTCAGCTGTGGCAGAATTTTGTGTTAGCATACTTGTAAAATTTTGATGTTAAACTGAGTACAGGCTCCACAGCTGTGTATTTATGTCTTAGCTAAAGTTCATAGCACAGTATTTAGAGACATTTGAGAGAACCTCAGCTACCTAATGCTTTCAGATAATTACAGATTACATTAGTGGCTCCTCAGTTATTGGTGTCCTAACATAGACAGCATTATTATGGGATTGGCATTTAGGTATGTTAGTCTCCTCCTCTCAGCAGAGTAAATTGGCAGGAGTATATTAAAATTATTAAACCCAAGACAATTTTTACAAATCTTAAAGTTTTGTGGAAAGGGGAAAAGGATTCTATTGTAAAAGAAGTGTTTACAGTCTTAGGACCACTAAGGTAGTTAGACAGGTAAGTGCTTTTCCTTCCAAAGCAGACAAACCAAGTTCCACCCCCAGAACTCATAGGAGGGAACCTACCCATGGACACATACACAATATAAATAGATTAGTTAATAAAGATGGGAACATTTATTAAGCCTCACAAGCCTTTTCCTAGAGGAAGTGCTGTGTTAGTTAGGAATGTTTGGTAGGTAGGCTGTGAGTCAGGCAAAAGTAAACTCTCTCTGTTATCCTGCACTGCAAAGAAATAGTTCTCTTTTGAAGTTCTTTTGTATACCTTCTCAGTATACCTTGTTTATAGTTACAAAAGCAAAACATATTTCCAAGGGAGGGAATTTCAGAAAGTTAAAAATCATGCTTGCTGACATAGGATGTAGGTTTTGCCTAGACCACTATTCACTGTTATCACTTAAAATTTCTATATGTTTAGGCTTTTTGATAATTTTGAGTTGGGGAAACAGTCAAACAAAGGCATTTTTGAATAATACACTTTATCTCATAACTATCAATTCTTCTTTTTATCATTTATAAAATAAAAAGAAAAGAGTTTTGATCATCACTCTGATCTTACATGTGTGTCTGCCTCCGAAGACTCTAGAACATGCCTTTCTGAACTTCAATTTGTGTGACGCCCTCTAAATGAAAACATGCAGTAGGTGTGTAGAGAGGTGACCACATATACTATTTTCTGCTTTTGTTTATTTTCAAGAGAGTCTTAGTGTTTAAGAAATAAATCTTATACACAGAGGTTTCAGATCAAAACTAAGGCATTATAAAAAGTGAGATGCTATGATTTTATACAAAGTTGTTTAAAGTCATTATTAATTAGGTTCCAACTTTGCAATGTCAATGGGGGCCTTTTCCAAATTAGAATTTTATTTTTTTTCCTCCTTTTTGACAATTCACAGTGTTGACATCATTCTGTTTTGCAGATTTCAACACGTGTTAAGCCCTTCCCTGTTCATGGAATCTGCCATTCATGTCTTGCAGATCTTTCCACACCGTTGTCACAATTTCTGCATGTCAGATGCGAGGAAATGTGACAGCATTTATCATTCTGATGAAGATTACCAGTTGCAGATTTTTTAAAATATTTTAAAATTTGTTGGCTGATGTCTTTCCCTCTCTAGTCCAGGGTCAGTAGAAAGGGGGAAAAGTGAGTAAAATATAGGACATTGTGAAAAGATAGTAATGTATACGAAAAAATAAAAGGATTGTTTTCATATTTGTGCATCTTCACAGCAAAGCAGACTGAGTTCACTGTTTTAGAGAAGAATGCGTTCTGTCCAGTACAAAGAAAGTAAAGGAAGGGCAAAGGAGAGTATGGGACATGCTACCGGGCATCACCAAGGTGACCGGTTCCTCTGCTGGCCCTGCTCTCCTCTCCCCTAACAAAGTTGCCCAAACAGAACAAAAACACTCTCAGGAAAACCACAGCACTGCAAAGCAGAGGTGGCAGCTCTTAAGGCCTCCTTCCGGGATAAGGCTGACTTTAGTGTGTTTTGCCTGAAAGGAAACATGGCCTGTAGGTGAAGGATGGCCTGTGAACAAAAAACATAAACTTTCACAAAAAGTTAATATTTCAGAGATTGTGACATCAGCAGCAGTCTGCCTGCACAGTAGCCAAATTGATTTTGAGTGGTCATGCTGTAGCTTCCCTCATTCACTGATGTTAGTAATTGCATCAATACTGATAAAAACCCACATTTACATGTACATTTTTATTATCTTCATGCTGTTTTCTAAGTAAATATATGCATGCTAGCTAACAAGAGAACATTTGTTCCTGGTATTTTATATATGTAAAACTCTGACTCATTGAATCAAAATGGCAAATTTTGGATACAAAGGAACATAGTTTGTTCAAATCTCTCATTCTGAGAAATACTACAAAAATTAAGATGAAATTTAATTCTATCATCCAATGCTTACCTGAGAAACATTCTTGGTGAATATTTTAGTAATGATATTACTAACATGATTGAGTCAAATTGTTGTCATTTTCCCTAGAAGTAATTATATCTTATATAGCAACTTTCTCTTTATATCTTACTTATTATTAGTTATGAAACACATTTATGAACATAGTATTTTTGTCACTTAAAGAAGTATCTTCAAGGAAATGAAGTTCTCTTAATGGCTGCTATGTCAGATACACTCATAACAAGGTCATTGATTTAAGAAACATGATCTTACTCTTGGTTCATACCTACCACATCTTGTTCTTGCTTTTATTATAAACTGTTGTCAGGCAAAATCTAGCATACTGTTGAGACATTGTAAGCACACATGTTCAGTGACAGTAAAAATCATGTGTCCTCACGAATACTGGCAGCAAAAGCTATACTTAGCAAACTTACAGAATTTTTACAGGAATTTAATATAAGCATTTAACACTTATGAAAGTAAATAAAGCAAGTGTGAGTTGAGTATTCATTATATAAAATGCTAGGAACCAAAAAAATTTTTAATTGGATTTTTCTATGTAGTCTGTTTTCATAACAGACAAGAACTTTCTGTATGTGTTTGTTTGTTTATTTGTTTTAAAAAAGGGTATTGAACCCAGATCTTCCTGCATGCTAAAGCAAGTGTTCTGCCACTGAGCCAGAGCCCCTAACTTTCTTTTAAATATTGTGTATATGAACTGAGATATCTTTGGGATGGAACCCAAGTCTAAATGTTATTTCTGTTTCATAGACAATATACGTAGCTAGAAAGTAATTTTATATGGTATTTTGGTATACCTGTATTTCTATTGCCACCTATCATATTAGTTTAAATGTGGAGTTTTCCACTGGTGTATCAAATCAAGGCCAAGATAGTTTGAATACTGGAGGTTTTAGGTTTGGTGTTTGGAATTAGAAACATTGAGACTCTTTTTTATAAACATCTCTCTAGGGATAATATAGTTTTTTAAAGCCTGCTATAAATGATGGTACACTGTAAGAATACTTTAAAAGCAAATGTACCTTTATATTTTTAAATAATGTTTCAGGAAATCTGAGGGTATTAACACAAGGAATCTTCAGTGTGTTCTTTGAAGACCTGAGTCTAAGTGCCCTTTCCCTGACCCCACCCTAGAACCAGGTTAAATTCAGGGTTCTAGGATGTGTTAATTAACACACTGTTTTTAGAGTAAGGTAGTTGGTACTCCAGAGCTTGGTGTACATGTCACCAACTGGATTGAAGCAACATTCTTTCATTTTAATTCTCGCAAATTAAACAGAGGGAAGAGTTTGGTTTTTTTATGTAGAGATCACAATCTATTAGGCCAAATGAGACTGCAAGTTCTTACTGTTGGGGTCTGCAAGCTCTATTGCCAGCAGAGAAATGAATGTGAGGCAGGAAGGAAACCTGGTTCAGCATAGGCCAGCTTCTTGTTCTGTCTGTCTGTCTGTCTGTCTGTCTGTCTGTCTGTCTGTCTGTCTGTCTTTCTTTCTTACTTTCTTTCTTTTTTTTGACATATTAAAGTACAGTACAATTTGGGGAAAAAAAGTTTTCTGGTAACAATTACTCCAATCCCAGTGCAGAAGAAAGCTTAAAGCATAACAACAAGGAAACTCTTTTCCAAAGTACATGTTATCTCAGACATAAATATGGGTTCTAGATTTTAAGAGACTAGGATCTGGTGTGCTTTCTGATTAAAACAGTACAGAGGTCACCAGCCTGTAAAGTACATAAGGATGGGTTCAATTGACTAAGAAACAAAGCTAAAGATGAAGGTCTAGGGAAGGACAGTGAGGGATAAACACTGAGGGGATTTAGCCATACAGATAGCAAAGGTCACCAGTTTATTAGCAATATCTACTCCCAACTTTCTGGATGGAAAACAAGTGTACACATCCTCTCTGTTAAGGAGATAAGCCCGTGTGTGTAAAATTCCTGGTTTCCTTAGTGCTTTGTCATCTATTGAATTTCAAGAATTTGGTACTTCCACATTGAAAATTGTGAGGTTTTCATTTGATAATTGATCAGGATGTCTAACTGTGGGGACAGCTCCCCCTATAGCCACACATTTCCCCTTGGCACAGAAAGCGACAGAGCAGAGTAGCTTCCGTTCTCAGGCACCGCCCACATCTCCACATCCAGAATGATGACTGCCATGAGAGCGGAGCCTCATTTTTCTGGTTGTTATTCAGATAATAAAGGCATACTTTTCTTTCCTGAAAAGCAAAACACTAGCAAACAAAAGTAGCCCTCAAGATCTGTTTCTCACAAAGAAACAAAGGTGATAGTTCTTTGTAAAAGTGGCTGCTATATAAAAGCTAAGGATCCTTGGTTACTGGCTGTACCATCCTGACTCACTCAGCCCTTGGATTCTGCCTTTGGTCTAGAAAAATCAGCTCCTATTATAGACAGAGATCAGGGTAAGGAGATCAAACAGCATAGTAGCGTTTTTGCTATTCACCATTTAGGTGAACAGGTAGAATTTTTGAACTTTTCAGTCCTATTGTATAAAATAAAAGCACTGGACTCTATTATCTCTAAAATGCATCTCAGTTAAAAATATCACAGTTTTGATGTTTTACTTGATGCAAGAAAGCCACTGTGACTATTATTACCAAGTTGAAAGTAGTGATCTTTGTTTTTTTTCCTCCAACCTATATAGTAGATTTCCTTATAGTGGAAACAGCATTGGGCTTCATTCTAACATCATATCTGGCAGATGCTGTGGCGTCATTATGAAATTCTGCTCAGGGTCAATGCAAGCCTTTAAAATGTATTTGTGTTGTACATCAATGATGCCTTGATCCTGGCACGTCCTCAGCCATTGTTAGTTATACTTCAAGTTCTTTGCTTCTAATAATATCTAAAAAAGAGTAATGCCTTTTCACAGGAATTTAAGGATATCACTAGCAGAAAAAGTTTATTTTGTCCTCATAAATCCTGATAGTATTTTTGAGCATAAAATATTAACAAACAGAGTAACAAGGCTGCTGTTGTCTTCATCATTTAATTCTTACAAGATGAAGAGCTACTTCTAGGGAACTCAAAATATCAGTATCGGGCTTCCGCATGCAGAGGTTTTAGATTAATTGGTCTGATGTGCAGCTGCAAAAAGAAATGTTAAGACACCTCAGAATTAAGATGAAAATATTGTTCTGAATGAACACATACACACATGTGCAGGCACACACACATGCTTATTTTCTGGACTGTGAAAAATGCCCAGGCTTCCAGACAAAAGCTGTACAAATGTTACTGTGTTGTTGAATATTAATATTTATTATTGATTTAGCTTTTAGTTAAACAGTGGTTATTCCTAAACCAGGTATATACCCAAATCACCACACAGAGACTAGGATGTATTTAGTTAACCTAGAGTACAATGCTGGGCAATGATTACTCCATCCCAAATCTTCAGCCCACATTGCTTCCTCCCATTCAGAATTTCCAACATTATACTTGCTTTTGGTCATATCTTCTGTCTGCCACATCAATCCTCGTGGTTCCAAGTGCTCTCCTCCCGAATCTCTGCTCTCCCTCCTCCCACTGCTTTTCTCTCCTCTCCTCTGGACTGGGGTGTTCCGCCCTAGCCTCTCCATTACACAGCATTGATTGATTGTTTTATTGAAAATACAAAGAACAATGGTGGCATTTTTACACAAACTTGAGACAGATGATGCATCACAGGCAGTGTCTTGATTGAAACCAGATAGTGGGGTGGAGAAATCAGCATTTGAATGAACAAGAATAAATTGAATACATTCCATAAGAATATTATACCAACACTACAGTGAGATCAACTTAGTCTTCTTTTTTCAGTGTCTACTCTTTAATCCAGAATATAGTAATATGTATCTTTTATCATCTGCATTTGTCAGCAGTGGGCAATGGACAACTTTCTTTGAGAGAATTCTGAAGTAAACCCTTTGTCTTAGTAAGAGGTTTTATTGCTGTGAAGAGACGTCAGGACCTCAGCAACTCTTAAGAAGAAAACCTTATAATTGGGGTTGCTTACAGTTCAGAGGTTCAGTCCATTATCTTCATGCTGGGAAGCATGGTGGCACACAGGCAGACATGGTGCTAGAAAAGTAGCTGAGAGTTCTATATCAGGATTGGCAGGCAGCAGGAACAGAGAAACATTGGGCCTGGATTGGGCATTTGAAGTAATGGATCCCTTCCCTAATGACACACTTCCTCCAACAAGACCATACCTATTCCATCAAGGTTACATCTCTTAACACCACTCACTAAGCATTCAAATATGAGTCTACATAAGTCCAATCTTACTCAACTACCTTTTATGATTGTTTTCCTACATGAAATAAAGAGCTTCAGGTTAGAGTAATTTTGTCCCATGTGTTTTTGACATCAGACTGATGTTGGTATTCAGCCATAAAGATAAGCAAATCAGTATCATTATATGGAGTAGGTACCATTTTGACCAGCTAAAGAAAATTTCCCTAAACATAAATAGCAAACAACTCAAGTACATAATAGTTTACTGTTTTATAAAGAATTCTCTCCATACCTCAAAGCACAGCTGCCATAATTTAAAAATTTAAAAATTATAGGAACCATTCCCAGAAGACCCTTGTCTGTCCAGTATAGTGTCAGTATAGTGATATAGTTTTCTGAAGGAGGGAGCTACTCAGAATTAACTTACTTTCATACTTTGATCTTACATATAATGACACTGAGAGGCTGCATTTCAGGTCCCTGTTCAGTAGATATCAGAGCAGAAGTAACCTCATATTCTGTATCCCGAGCCTACCTTTCCTTTGTAGTCTATGGAGTTCTTGTACGTCCACCCCTTGTAGGTAAAATGGCCATTCTTGTCCTAGAAATTGGGCATATATGATATATACTGTCAAGCCTTAAGTACCAGATTTTTTTAACGCTGTTTACAAAGAGTGAACACAGATTTGCTTGGGTTTCTCTACCTAGTTTCCCAAGAAGTACTTTGAGACCACATGTCAGAAGTATATATGTGATCACATCTTGTGTTGTTGTCTTCTGCTGTTATACTAATACTTTTCCCATCTCCAACTGGCTTTACTTTTGCAGCTTTGAGCAGTAATTCAGTCCCCTACGCCTCCCTGATTGGCTCTGTGTCCTCCCTCTCTAGCCAAACCACCACTCAGTCCATATATGATAATAACTCTCTCCCACGATTCGCTCGAAAAGGTCTAAACATCTTTGTGTCTATTACCTTCTCTGTTAAAGCACTGCAATGATGTCCACCTCAGCCATTTCCATGTCCAGATCAGCCTAACATCTCCTGTGCTTTTGCATTTCCATTTTCTTCTCCGGGGAGTGCCTCATCTGGATCAGCTCACTCTTAGCTACTAGATTGCTGTCACCAAACCTCTCCCTCCACAAAATATACACTAGTTCCATTCTGCCATCTGTATCAAAAGTTTCAGGAAGAACTCTACAATTTTGGTACAAATATATAATTATATCATCAACAAATAGAACCTATATCTAATCAACTCGTTTCTGTTGGGCCTCTGACAAGATATTGGCTCCTAGAAGTAGACCTGCACAGCCATGAACACAAAGCCATGAGAGATCACATCACAGCAGAATGTCTTGAAGAAGCAAAGTAGTTTTGTTTGTTTGTTGCTCTGCTTACTTAATTTATGATGCCATTGATAATTTGGCATGTCAGATAAAGGAACTTAGTGGGTGACTTTACATAGATACCATTTCTGAAGTGCTCCTGAGGATTCTTGTCCCGTTGATCTAACGGTCGTCCTTCCAGCCTGTTATCCTCAGGAGCCGCACTGACAGCCCAGCATCACCAGAGCTTCCAGTTGGAGCTCCCCACTTCTAATTTTCTACTTCACAAGCTTCCCTGGGGGCATGTTAGTTCACTGTCTCAATCCAGCTGGAATTTCTGTCTTTTAATATCCGAGTCAGCAATTCTCTCTCATGGTGCACTTGCAAAATTAATCTCAATGAGACAAGATCAAATCATGTGAACAGAGAAAAAAACATCAGAAAAACACAAGAATCATCAAAATTAACGGCAGATTATTTTTAACAAACACTGAAATGAGTGTGCCTTCAGCTGGCCAACTGAACTAAGATGTATCAGACCCCTCTCTGCTTTCTTTTCTTTCCTTTGTCTTTTTATCCATCATGTGCTCATTTTCCTGAATTCATTTCCATCAGTGGACAAAGATGTTTACACCTGGAGTAGCTTGTAAGTTTGCTGGGGGTTGAATAGTGAGATCTGGGGGGTCAAAATACTACTGTGTAGTTAGTATAGCCATTTATGAATGGCCAGGAAAAGGCTGCAACCCCAGCCTCTACAATCTGCTACTAGTGGAAGCATTTTTGAAGTTCAGTTTGGTTTGGTGTCAGTGTGTTGTTGGTTAGCATTGTCAGTGAGCAGTTGCGCATGTCATTTTCTGTGTCCATATTTGCATGTGAATGTTGTCACCTGACATGTCTGTGAAATACTAAAGTGATCCTCATCCATCACATTATATGGTAAACCCTGCACAAGCTTGCATTTTATTAGTCCTTTATAAAGGTATATCAGGCTATGCATTTCATTTATTAAAACAAACCCATACTTCCTTTTTTTTTATTTACACCATCATTTCCTTTGCAGGTTCAGATGATTCCGGTTACCCTGGTAACCTTCCTCTTTCAAGTTAGTTTTATTTGATTATACATTAGTCACTTTTTGTTTCCTGTCAAGCTGCTCCTCCTCCCTTTCTGGCCTTCTTCACTGTCCTCTCCTTGGTTGACTTTTCACCGTTTAATTCCACACAATGTCCATTCCACACAGTGCAGGAGGAGGAGTCTGAGATGCATAACAGTAATTACTCAAAGCAGAAGTTGACATCAAGCCAACTTTCAGTTTTCTTTGCTAGCTAACCTCATTGATTCATGGCACAGTAACACTTTTTTTTCTACACTAGGAATGCTAGTTTGGGGGATTTGCTTGGTGAATTATCTACTTGGTTCCAAAATCTTTCCTTTAGAGCATGTCCTGCTTTGAGTAACCAGACTATCTGCCTGCTTCCTCACATAAAACATCTTTACTACTCACATGTTTTCAGGCCATTTCTAACTCTAGCATTCACTGTATTTTGGAAGTGTTAACATCATTTTTTAAAAATTCAAACATATTTCCTTTTCATTTTTAATAGGTATGGCTAGCCATCCTCCAATACCCATCTTGGAACTTGCAGATCATATTGAAAGGTTGAAAGCAAATGACAACCTGAAGTTTTCCCAGGAATATGAGGTAAAATACTTTGTTTATGCACCAGAACTTCCAACTTATGCATGCCTTTGTTTTTATCTAGAAAATTAATATCAATACTTCTAATTGAAACACAACTTCACATCTGATACAAATTGTATAAATGAACAATTGAATTAATATAGTAGCTGCATTTTATAGGTATTGTTTTACATTTCTTTAGTGGAAATTGAGTGATTTTTTTTTCATGAAGTGTTCTGACTCAGTAAGCTTCCACGTGTTCCAAATAGGTGCAAATTAATTTATTAATGGTAAGAATCTTCACTGCAAAACATGTCATCAGGAATAAGTACAGTTTTTATTGTGTTTTATTTTTCTATCTGCATGTATATATATGAGTGTGCATATGTGGAAATCTGAAAAAAAAGTTTCAGGAAATAATTTTCCCCTTCAGCAAGGGATTCTGAGACGCTAGACTCTTTTCCTGCTGCACCATCTTGCTAACCTTCTAAGTAGTAGATTTCTAAGTATCTTCCCCATGGCCTGACACCTTTGTATTTAATTGAATCACCATTCACTATACAAGGTGATGACCAGAAATGTGCCTGTTTCCAAACTAGTACATTGAGACTCAGAGTTCTTAAAGATTATGTGTGAATTATTTGTGAATGTGTGTATGTGTGTGAGAGTGTGTGTGTATTTGGATACTGTTGAGTGCAATATTTGTTAAGCAAATGTGCTGTAAAACTGGCCATTTTTAGTATTCCTAACAACAGGAGCTCATGATAAAACCTGTTCATGTATCACTACTAAATGAACATCACTGTTCTTGCACTTGATGCTACAGCAAACTTAAAGATGCTACTATGGTCCTGTAATTGTTCCAAATACTAGAGGATTGAAGGCCTTTTGAGCTTCCCAGATTCTATCAGGGGATTCCTACTGATTTTCTTACAGGAGGTCTTAAAGCAGTCTCCATTCTACATTTTCTTGGTCTTTGCTGCATCGGATTTGAATGCAGTTGTTCAGGGTAGTCTTTATCAGATTTAACAGTCTGTCCTATCATAGGCAGTGAGAAACCTCTGTGAGATCTACTGTCAAGTATCCAGAGAGCTCACAAACCTCAGACTTACAATATCTAAGAATGTGGAGCCAGAGGTCCATGGCAATCTATATACACAGCCTCCCGAAATTCTTCAAACCTCTCTCTTTCTCATTTTTGTTTCTTTCTATTTTAACCCCCTCCCAAGTCTTGGTGATTGAATCCAGGGCTTCATGCACACTGGGGACTGCTCTAACACTGAACCACGTATACTAAATGCTTCTTTTTCATTTTGAGTCTGTCTCACTAAGTTTCCTCAGACGTACTATCATCCTACCTGCTTCCTGAGTAGCTGAGATCACAGACCCAGGCACTACATCCAGCTTCCTAGTGCTATACTGGATAAGCAATACATTTGAACTGAGGTCCACTGTCTCTGCAGCCTTCCTCAGTTTGCATGCTCTAATATCTCTGTGCTACTTAGTAAAATACAAAGAGGTTTTTTTTTTGTCCTTGAGAATGGGCAAAGTCATATTTTCCATTTTTTTGAGGAATTAAAACTTGACTAAGTGTTGTTATATTTTCTTAAAGCCCTGCTTCTCACCTCTTCACTGTTCTTCCACTAAGGGCACCCCCCCCCATTAAATGATGCAACCATCTTTAAAACAGCTCCAGTACCTTTGTATTTGGAGCTTGGAGATGGAAATAAAGTTATAATGAGAAGGAGGAAAGTGAAGAATAAATCCTTGGGCAACAGAAACTCTTAGTTTAAGGGTCAGTTTTTACCAGAATCTTTACTGCTCTTCACTGTTGATGTGTTAAGTCTTAATTGTTTTTTAATATATTTTCTTTGTGACCCTGTTTAAATTTTTTATATATAATGATGTAATAGGTCGCAGAATTTAAAAATATAATCCCTCAGCTGATCCATGAACCACCATTCCATTCTCCATTAGCAAAAACTTCAAGCTGCTCCAACAAATTTACTTCTATCCATTGAATGAAATAGCTGGCTTCACTTAAATAAAAAAAAAAATTCTCAAGAACTGTTCCATGCAAAGCTAAGCTAATGATCATTTTGTTCAGAAACAATCCTTGAAAGTAGCTCTGAACTGCATGCTGGCATTACTGCTATTAGCAACTCCCAGAGTCACCACAGCCATTGACATGATAGCCCGCACAGTCTTTACCATTCATCAGGAAGATGATCTGTGATTAAAGCTCCCTGGGATGGAATCGACTGGACTGTGACTTAACAGCCATGAAGGAGATTTTAAGTGTTGTAGTCATCTGTGGTAATAAGATTAAGGCCTTTACATACTAATATCACGGAAACACGTTGGGAATTTTTTTTTCTTACTAGCTACCATAGAAATCTGAATATATTTTTACTGGTTTTCAGTGACGAAAATAGAAGGAAAAGCTTATTACTCTCAAATGCCTCATTATTTTGGCATAATCACTATAGATTAATGTTTATTGAAACTACAAAGCTAAATTTGTCACCCTGGGTTTGAAAGGAACAAAAGTTAAAGACAAGAAAGTTCTTTGCAATGGTTCTGAGGTCAGAATAGGAGGACAGAAGTCAAATTGCACATCAACCCCAACTATTAGGGACAATGATAGCTGAAAGTATAACCTAAAAATGAGTTTAAGATTATCTCTGAAGGTCATTTTAAAGGCTTTCAGTTTTCACATTCTTCAATGAGGAAAAAAAGTCACTGAAATGTAAGTAATCACAGATTGAAAATAGCATCTACCAAGCACAGAATAGAGTCCACTTTCCAGGCAATGGATTAGTCTTATAAACATATAGAACTCAAAATAAATGCAGGTTTTTCAAAACAGAATGACATTGTTTGAAAGTCTAGTATATTTTAAACTCATATATCTAGTGGCTAACATAATAGAACAAATCAATAATCATAGCATATGGGAGGTGTATGGGTACCATACATTTAAAGTGCAGCCTGGGCTATACTATCTTTAAAAAAATAAAATGAAATTTTTCTTACACTCCATCTTAGATTTTTTAAATATATATATATATATATTACTCTTTTATTAAAGTTTATTCACTTTGTATCCCAGCTGTAGCCCCCTCCCTCATTCCCTCCCAATCCCACCCTCCTTCCTTCATCTCCTCCCTGCCCCTCTCCAAGTCTAATGATAGGGGAGATACTTCTCCCCTTCCTTCTGACCCTAGCTTATCAGGTCTCAACAGGACAGGCTGCATTGTCCTCCTCTGTGGCCTGGTAAGGCTGTTCCCCCTCAGGTGGAAGTGATCAAAGAGCCAGCCACTGAGTTCATGTCAGAAACAGTCCCTGTTCCCCTTACTAGGGTACCCACTTGGATACTGAGCTGCCATGGGCTACATCTGAGCAGGGGTTCTAGGTTATAGCCATGAATGTTCCTTGTTTGGAGTATCAGTCTCAGAAAAGACCCCTGGGCCCAGATTTTTTGGTTCTATTGCTCTTCTTGTAGAACTCCTGTCCTCTCCAGGTCTTACTATCTCCCCCTTCTTTCATAAGATTCCCTGCACTTTGCCCAAAATTTGGTTATGAGTCTCAGCATCTGCTTTGATACACTCCTGTGTAGAGTCACAGATTTTTAAGAGAATTTTGATGAAAGTTCTCTGAAGACTTCATTTTGAAAGTTGATATCCTTTATTTAGCATTATACAATTCAGAACATGATTCCCCACTTTTCACCACTTCTTGTGATAACAAATAGACACTAGTATATTTGAGACTCAATTGGCAGACATCATCAGAGTACCATTTTTATCAATACATATACATAAATATATATGTACAAGTCCAGTTTAGACTAGATTCATTGTTGGTGTTAGTTACTTTTCTAATACTGTAAAGAAATACCGCAAGCAGATATGCTAATAGAAAGAGTTTGTTGGAGCTTACAGTTGTAAGCTGGATGTGTCCTTGACTGTCGTTATGGGGAATATTACACCAGACAAGCACGCATGGCACCGTAGCAGCCAGAGCTACATCAGCTGAAAACTTACACCTTTCGACAGCTACAAAGAGGAGAGAAACTACGAAAGGTATGAGCGTTTGAAACCTCAAAGCTTGCACCTGGTGACATACCTCTTTTAGCAAGTCCACACTTCCTAATCCTTCCCAAACAATTCCCCCAAATTGGAGTCAAGTTTTTGAGTGTGTAGGTACCATTCTATTAAAACCACCATAGATGGTAACCAAAACTATAGAACTACTTAAGGAAAAGCACAAGAAAGCAAAGGCCTGCAGTCAAAGGATGTTTCAAATACCGATATCCAAAGCTAGAAGCCTGCATTTTCTGAAGTCTTCACTAAACTTGTCTCTGTACTTCATTCACCTGGCTTCATTCTTTCTGCTTTGCCATGTTGAAAAAGAGCAAGAATAAATTTTTAAAAGTATGTTTCTCATAACCAACCCTTTGGCAGAGTGCAAGGAATCATATGAAAGAAGGGGGAGTTAGTATGACCTGGAGAGGACAGGAGTTCCGCAAGGACCAAATATATCAGGGCACAGGGGTCTTATTTGAGACTGTCTCTCCAACCAAGGACCATGTATTGTTATAACCTAGAACCTCTGCTTGTAGCAAATAGTAGCTCAATACCCAAGTGGGTACACTAGTAAGGGGAACAGGGACTATTTTGGACATGAACTCAATGGCTGGCTCTTTGACCTCCCCGCCCCCCAAGGGAGGAGCAGCCTTGCTAGGCCACAGAAGAGGACATTGCAGCCATTCCTGAAGAGATGTGATAAGCTAGAGTTACATAGAAGGGGAGGAGGTCCTCCCCTATCAGTGGACTTGGAAAGGGGCAGAAAGGAGATGAGAGAGGGAAGGGTGGGATAGGGAGGGAATACGGGAGGGGCTACGGCTGGGATACAAAGTACATAACCTGTGATTAATATAAAATAAAAATGTTAAAAAATAAATAAATAATAAATAAATAAATAAAAAGTATGTTTCTAAGATGATCAAGACAACTATATATTTCTAAGAATAATAAGGAATATACTTAATGAACTAATAAACTTAAGAACTAGTGAAAATTTGTCAAAGTGAGAATGGAAAACTGAGGAAGTAGTATGAACAGAACTTTGAAAAAGAGTACTGAGTATTTTCCCAATAGCAGAATCAAAACATATAGGTGAAGGATAATCATCATCATCACATAAGTAGCACTGACATTACCCGGGAATATTAGAGCTGCAGAGTTTTAGTTACTGTCCCAAATCTGCTGAGTCAGATCTGTTGTTTAACAAGACATTTTTTTTTTTCATTTTCAAAACAAGGTTTCTCTGGGTAGCTTTGGCTATCCTGGACTTGCTTTGTCAAACAGGCTAACCTCAAACTCACAGTGATGTGCCTGCCTCTAACTCCCTGAGTGCTGTGATAAAGGAGTGGGCCATTATGCCTGACTTAGTATGATATCTTTGCAAAGAAAGTGTATGTAAAGAAATAGCATTGAGTGGAGTTATGATAGTACAGTTGTTTATATGAGAGAGTCAAGTGATATGAAATTTGACCAGTGTGGAAGGCCAAGAGTTGTCATGAACTTCCATTGCAGTGTCAATAGTGAGACCTAAGTATTATGATGGTGGAGAGGGCATGGGGTTTAATACAAACAAATTTGCAATTTGATTTGGATACTTTGTCCAGTTTTAACCTTGCACAATGGCATACTCTAATAAGTTCCTCATCTATCAAGTATATGGCTAGGAAAATTAGGGAATGCATGCCTATACGTATATTAACGGCAGCTTAAAAACTGAAAGCTTTTGATAAAGGGGACCAGTGAAAGCAATCATAGCCATTACTTTAAAAGCATTAGGTATATATTAAAAGGTTAAAGGTGTATAATTTGGTCTTATCATGCCCATTCTGAGGAAATTCATTCTCTCTTAAACAGAAATGCCAGTGAAATTTTGTTTTACAGTATAATCAATTTGGTGTTTAAAATCTTCTCAGGTTATGATGAGAATTCAGAATGTATTTACAAGGTAATTTCTCAATATGGTTAATTTGTGATTTATATATTGCACAAAAATATAGAGAACCTGTAGAGAAGATGAGCAATTGGAGGATTATATAAAGCAATGCTCGTTTAGGAATAGATAAGTTTGAACTCAAAATTGTACAATTTTCTGCCTTCTGGGCATTGCCACAAGTGCCCTCTTAACAAGACACTGGCAGGAGAAATTTTGTGTTCCTTTGTTCCTACAACATAAATTCAGTAAGTATTCCCATGAACAGATTTGCTCCATCCTACAAGTCAAGGCCCCAAGGCCTTGCAAGTATCCCAGGAATCATGATCAAGGTGCTCTAGGAAGACAAAATAAAATATGACTTCCAGCTTGGTTCTTAATATTCATTTTCTCTAAATCAAATTCTAATTCAGTTATATTCAAGGTCTTATAAGCTCTGTGGTCTCAATTGAGGTATTCACCTGCCTTAAAACACAGTTAACAACAAAACCACTTCAAAATTCCTGACAGTTTGCTTATAAGTACTTTAAAAATAGTTTTACATATTATTTGAGAATTTTATACATGGATGCAATGTGTTCTGCACAAATCAACTTCCTACACAACTCTACCAGAATCAACCCACTGTGTCTCCCTTTCAATTTTCATACTTTTTTTTTTCACAAAACCATTGAGTCCAGTTAGTGCTTTCAGTATGGGCATGGTTTGTAGAGTCGTTCATTGAAGCAACTTATTAGGACCCATATCCCAGAAGAAAACTGACTCTTTCTTCCCCAAGCTGCCATCAGCACCTCCACTGTGGATAGAAATTCATTTGTTTCTGCCATGCTAGAATTTTGACTAGCTTGTTTGGTGCAGGTTCCGTGCATTCTGTGAGTTTATATGTATAACAGTCCTGACTTGTTTAGAAAACATTGTTTCACAATAGTCTTCCACAATAGAAGCACCCATTGGTTTGATACCATGAATGTTATAGAGATAACCAACCAATTTCTGATAGAATTTTAATCCCTTTTAAGATATTCTCTGTCCTAGCTCTGGTAACCACACAGACAGTTGTCAAAAATCTACTAGCAGATTTGTTAGTACTAGCTCTTTCTATTTGTAGTATTGCCTTAAAATTATATATTAAAACTACTATCTACAATCCTTATATTGTAATTGGAAAGTGAAAAAATAACTGGTTCTCAGAATTCCTCATTAGAGTGCAACTTTGCCTTTTCTGTCTCTGTCATAAAGGCCAACCTGAGTGTTGTTGCCATCTAAAGAGATCGACATCTCTGATCGTTGCACTTATGATCTCCCTGCCATTTATCATCTACGTGTGCTAAGGACTTCTTCCGTTTCTTATGACTGTAGTCTTCCATTGCCCTTTATGTCAATAAAGATAAGGCTCTTCTAGAAAACTTTACTGATGTCAAAGCCTTCATCTTAAGATTTTTATCACATCAGTATAGTAGCCATTATTTAATAAACTCTGCATAATATACTGAAAGAGGAAAAGAATAAGATTACTGTTTCCTTGATGAGTAATGAAATACATAAACACATTTCTGAGATATGCTGAGACATTAAACATTGTTTAGAACAAAGTTTTAAATGTTTAGAGTACTTAGAATGTGAGCTGGGAAAGAAAATTTACTCATTGTCACACACCTACTATGTGTGGCATATTTATCTTCACTCCAACTTGAATTATTTCCCTTGGAGAACAAAATCTCTTTCTGTTTGTTTCTCGTTATGTCCTGATTATGTCGTAATCTCTTGTAGATGAAAATATTTCTTCTGAAATCCTGTGTGGATACTGTAGTTACCACTTTGCCTTGTATAACTATCCATCAGAAGAGTTGGTGGTTCTCCTGTGACATGTTAATAGTATGTTTCTTTTCTCTACGGATAAATAATCCCTTGTGGTAAACATTATATTTCTACAGAGAAAAAGCAAACATTGTCTGTCTTCAAAGCAGTGACTACAAAAGAAAACATTTTCATTTTTCCTAGAACAAAGTTCTCCGTGTATTTGACCATGGCACAGCACATTAAAGACACAAATCTATCTTCAGCAAACCTTTGTTATTTGCATGTATGTGCATGTGTGTGCCTATGTCTGTGTCTGTGTATGTCTCTGTGTGTTCTACTTTTGAATCTGTTGGATTTTCCTAAAGAATAGAACTTCTATTTTCAATGAGAAATAACACAGTAGGTGACAAAGATTTGTTTTAAAATTTTTTCCCAAGGTATAAAATTGAAACATGAGCCATAAGAGTTTATTGTTGCTGTTGTTTTATGGTATTAAACACATTGTAATCATTTATGTAGTAGAATGGAAAATGAATAATTTCATGAACTAAAAAAGAAGTGCAAATATTTTATTCACTGCTATGGATAATTTGAGTTGACGAAAATGAACAGCTAAATTAACTAGTCAGTCAGTATACGATTCTTTTGCAACAGGATTATAAGGCAGAGTCATTTCCTAATTTCTCTACTTCTCAAATTGGGGCTTGATCTCTCTCCCTGTCAATTAGGGCATTGTATTTATTGAGAGAACAGCAGAAGTACTATAGCAGAATGATCAGCTGCACCAGCCTTGGAGTCAGACTGCTAGAATTTGGACCTGGCTTAAGAAGCATGAAATAAGTTAGTACATAAAGATATCCATGGGGTTTTCTGATAGAAATGCTTAGTCATATTAATAGATATTACTTTTTTCATTACATGTAAATAGCTTCAATGTTCAGATACTACATAATTATATAGACTACTGAGAAAAAAGCATTAATTAAATAATTATATTTTCTCACATTTTTAAAATGTAGGTCAATCAGCAATGTTGCAAATTTAGAAAGAAATATGTGTCTTAAAATCAGTTAAACCGTAGGCTTTTTCTCTCATTTGCCAAACCCATAAGGCTTTGCTGAATCCAGTAAACCGTGATATAATAAGAAAAATGAAAACTCTGTAGCTTAAGCCAGCACCATTAAACATTATTCTTTGCTTTCCTATACTCCAGTGTCATTCTGTGTTCAGACTTTCCTGGTCAGGTGTCACGGCATCTCAGCATGTTGTTGGCCACATGGTGACAAGCTCACCATTGGGCATATAGCAGATGATTAGCCAAACAGTTTGTCTGGATCAATTTTAAACATATAATTCACACACAAAGAAAGAAAGAAAGAAAGAAAGAAAGAAAGAAAGAAAGAAAGAAAGAAAGAAAGAAAGAAAGAAAGAAAGAAAGAAAGAAAGAAAGAAAGAAGAAAGAAAGAAAGAGAGAGGGGAAGGAAGAAAGAGAGAGGGGAAGGAAGGGAAGAAAGAAAGAAAAAAAGGAAAGGAAGAAAAGAAGGAAGGAAGGAAGAAAGAAAGATCTTTCAAAATTGCTATTACCAACAACAGGAACACTGAGAACAAAGAGTATCTTGTGTCAAAAGAGCTGTTTTCCCAATCGACATCTCCACCTGATCTATCAGCAAGCAGCACAGCCTTATTTACAGACCCCTTTCTCTCAGAAAAATAGACTGTTATTATCTTTAGACCACACAGAAGTGAATACATTTTAATACACACTCTTTAGCTTTAACTCAAAAGTGCCTGCTGATTAAACTCCCAGTGTGGACTTCACAGGGCAGATGGACCTGATAGTTGGCAATATGAGAAGATAATTTCTTTGGTCCATAGTTAAGAAACAACCTCACCAAGTAGGATGTAAAGTAACAGGGAATCCCTTCCCAGCTGACTGTCCTTCTGCATCTTGTAAACAAATGTAGCAGGACACAAAGACACAGCATCTCTTCTTAGAGGCACTATCTGAAATCAGAGTGTTGATCTGTGCTGAGTCTTTCATTCTTGCTGAACCTATGCAGATATTAAGAACTCCAAATGCAGCTAATTCCCAAGCTTCAGAACTCCCTTTTATTTAGCCTTTTCAAGTTCTTATTTCTAGCCCCTCTTAAAAGAAATATATGTCATTGTTTTCTTAGCAGCATCAAACTCTGAATCTTCTAAGCACTTGTAGTTTATTATTTACTTCTCTGAACCCTCCTCACCCCAGGAAAACCGCTCATACAAAAAATATAGTTGCCTGGTTTGCAGACCTTGCTCTCATATCAGTTCCCCTCTGCAGATGGGCTTTTGACCACTGCTGGACATGGTCTGAAGTAGCTTTCCACTTGCTCTCATATGGAGCCCAAGGCTCATAGGAATCAACTAATCCTAAAGTGTTTGTAGTTCCCAAGTAGGGTTTAACTTCATGAGAGCTACAGGAAGAACTGGAAAAGATAATGTTCTTATGTTTTGTTGTGGCTTTGAAATGAAGTTGCTATTTTTCCGACAGAGTGTAAATGAACATTGGGAGAAGCAATAGACCAGCTATTTGAATAGCTTATGTTATTAGGCAAGCATTTACTGTAGAACAAAGGTCAAGAAATGAGCTTTGTCCTAGATGAGTCCTAAGAAAACATGAAAATTGATAACAGTGAATTGGGCGGGACTAAGGAGACGCTTCCCTGAGAGCCTGTGCCTTAGAGAATCAAGGATGTTGGCTATAGTTCTATAAGATTCCAGATAAAGAGAGCTGTGTATGTAGAGGCATGGCAATGGGACAAAACCTGACTTGCTTGGGTTCTCTCTAGGCTGTGATGGGGTTGTAACTGCCATAGCACAGTCATGTTGCTGTCAGCTGCAAAAGCTGGCAGAGAGCTCACCATACCAAAGTACTCAGTAGGCACTGAGTATCACCAAATGTATTTTCAGGTGATAGAAATTACTTTTCACTCCTAATCATAACACAAGCAGTAAAAATGCTTGAAGGGCCCAGTCAATGCATCTGTGTTTCTATTTCCCAGAGAAGGGCTTTGTGGGAGATTTTAGTAACGGAGTGAAGATGGTGAGAGTCTGTTTTCCAAATCACAAGGATACCATTGCTTATCTATGTATTTATTTTCAAATTTAAAAGTGGTAGTGGAAGAGTTCATTGTCTTTGTTTTGCTATGTTTAGCTGAATCCAAACTGTGTTTGAGCATAGTATCATGTTTGGGGAGCATATAGAAAATTAAAGTTATAGATGTGAGCCTTGAACATTGCAAGAATTTACTTTATCATGTTTTATGATCATCACGAAGGCAGCAGTTGATATATTTGACCTTAACTAAAATATTCATATATGTAACATCCTCAAAGCTTAATTATTTCTCACTTACTCACTGTAAAAGCAGACATTCATCAGACTAGGCTCCAGCCAGAGGTTTATGCAGAACACAGGTATTTAATTCATTGTTACTTTCCTTGTTCCCTAACCCTCTTTCTTTTTGATCTTTCCAATTTATGAGTAATTTTTACATTATCTTTTTCATTTTAAACTATATAAGATTGATACAATAATAATAAAAACAATAATATCATCTGACCTTTCTGCAGAGTTCCACAAGGTAAATAGTTCTCATGTGCCTGGCCATCTTTTAAAATATGTTGTATATAACAGTTCCTTCCCTTTATCCAGAGAGCTTCTACTAGTATGCCATATTACAAGAGAGGACACTGAACACAGGGATGTGAAACAACTTGCCTATAGCCACATCACAGTTACCTAGCCAAGCTTGAATATAGACCACAAATGACATGGTCTGGTGTCTAGATTACACTGTGACTCTAGTAACCCATTGCCTCTGCTGGTTCATTAAGGAAAACCTATTTCTCCCTAAATTATGGTACTTTTACACAATGGAGTACTACTCAGCAATTAAAAAGGAGGAAATCATGAAATTTGCAGGCAAATGGTGGGACCTGGAAACGATCATCCTGAGTGAGGTATCCCAAAAGCAGAAAGAAACATATGGTATATACTCACTTATATAGACCTATAGGATAGGAAGGTCATGCTGAAATCTATACACCTAGGGAAGATAAACAAGAAGGAGGACCCAGG